>CM051237.1:149300190-149836190 GCA_027917425.1 Gastrophryne carolinensis
TTCAGGTTACAGAGTTCAGGTTACAGAGTTCAGGTTACAGAGTTCAGGTTACAGAGTTCCAGAGTTCAGGTTCAAAAGACAGATTAATGCTGATCTGCTGAGGCCATATGTTGATCAGCTTATATAGGCCAGGAAGTCCCACAGGTGCTGGCTGATTAACACACCTCAGCAGGACAGAGCCATCTGCTGGTGGAGCATCATAATGCAGGAGAGATCAGGCTGTGGAGGAACTCCAGACCTGACAACCACTAAGAAAGGGGGTGGCAACCTGGCACAAGCCTTAAGCTTCGATTTGTGGTCAGGATGGGGGGGCAGCAAAGAGAAAAAATAAATTGTAGGCAATTCCTCTGATGACGCGTCCTCTGATGACATCTGACAGCGCAGCTGGCCGCCCCGCTCCCACCATGCCGGTAAGTGTTTGCTGTATAGTGGGAGCGGGGAGGCCGGCTGCGCTGTCAGCGGGCGGCGAAAGCCGGCTTCCGCCGCCCGCTGACAGCGCAGCCGGCCTCCCCGCTCCCACCATGCCGCCATTTTTTTTTTCATTTCAGGGCTTGGTGGGAGCGGGGAGGCCAGCTGCGCTGTCAGCGGGCGGCGGAAGCCGGCTTCCGCCGCCCGCTGACAGTGCAGCCGGCCTCCCCTCTCCCACCAGAGATGAGCGATTCGTAAAAGTTCGATTCAGACGAACCCAAATTTCTTTGAGAAATTCGGCGAATCGCCTGAATCGAATTTTTGAGAATTTCGCTCATCTCTAATGATCACTTTATAAACTTACATGCCTAGAGGTGAGCGAACTTTCTAAAGATTCAATACGGATAATTTGCTGAATTTCCCCAAGAAATTCTGGTTTACCCGAATAGTAGTAAGTTGTTGTACCGTGTTGTACCTGAATCTAATTTTTAAAATCGCTCAAAGTAAAACTCACCTTCCCCCCACTATCCTCAAGCGGTGTGGATGTCCCACATGTGGCCAGCTTCGCCACTCCCTTCCTGCTATGCTACATACCACACAGTAACAGCCAGGCTGTGCAGAGGTGCAGCCACGCACCCACATAGCAGGAGGGGAGCGGGAGAACCTGCAAGAGCCAGACACTGTCAGCTGCTAAAACAGCGCCTGCTGCCAAACTGGAGTAACAGGGGAGACGGCATGCAGGTAAGTGACAGTCATTTTTTTTTAATGAATTTCAAGGAAAAAATCTGATCACCACGAATCCCAGAAAAATCTGATTTGAGCTGAAAAAATGTTTTCCTTGAATTCCGAGTTTTGATTTGTTGATTTGTTGGGTTATGAGCCAGTGTAAAATATACTTAGGAGCTTCCTGTGGTTGAAAGAAAAAAAGGCTTTTGCTCCAGCTGAGGAAAGAGTTCTTTACTGAGCAAGTACATAATCTCCCTCTGGAACTAGTAATATTACTGATAACAGTAAATGCTTTGAAATAGGGCTGAAGGCTATTATAAATAATTACAAAAAGATCTAATCCAGTAACTAAAATATGGATGAACCAATTGGATCTTTGAAATGCTTGCAAATTGCTTGTTTGTTTTTCTGTCACTTGTTAAACATCAAATCCTCCTTCCTTTCTTTGCACACATTTAACAAAAGTAGGTTTTTGTTTTCTCATTTGCTGTTTTATGTGGTTTTATGTTATTGAGGCTTACTGTACATGGTGACTCAATCAATACAGTCTACCCCATAGGCACCGGGAAACCGTAGAGAACGCAGCGTCATTAAAGTGAATCACACACAAGAACGTGAGGAGAAAAATAGAGATTCTGTTACTATGAAGCCTCAGCTATTTTCTTTATAGCTCTGCCAATTGAAAATGTTACAAAACTATCCGACTACTGTCTGGCACAGACAAATGGATTTACTGCAGCACTGCAGTATAGAATGGGAAGCGTTCAAGCAGTATTTCCTTAGTCATATCTCTGATTTTGTGATCACTGATATTTTCTTTTTTTTTTTTTTTGCTTTCTTTTTATCACATTTTAAAAAACAAAATCCCTTATTTATGTCTGACATACAGTAGGACTGTTGCACAAGCATCAAAGCTGTGTATAATTTATATCAACCCGATATTTAAACACAACAGTAATTTAAAAAAGAATAAATGTGAGGCACCTTTTTTCAGAAGTACAAATATGGGATGCTTAACTTCCCCTCTCCAAAAGTTAAGCCCCTACAAACACCTGGTAACATCCCAAACTTTCAAATGCTGCCCGAGGTGGCCCTGTCTGGTCTTGGGGCCCTGGCAGCTGACCGGTTTGGCGCCCTGTACATATTGCCAGCAATAGGCTGGCTGCACACATGAATTTCTTTTAGGTTTGGAATGTGATTCTTTAAATCCTTGTATTTTCTTCACACCACATTGATTCTTGCTTGATATTTTATTTATTCTAACTAGCCTGATCCTAAAGTGGACCGAAACCTGGGAGTTTGACCATCCTGGGTCATTGTGAAATGAAATTGGCGTTTGAATTCTGTACTACACAAGCCATACACTGTCAGCTGCTAAAACAGCTCCATGGTGCATACATGGGCTCCTGTCCAGTCAGTGTTATATGATGTGTCTATGAATAAATGGCATAGTACACAGTGCCTGACATAAGGGTCAATTCATAATCAGTATTGAATGCTTTTACACGCGTCTCTTAGAGCGCCAAGTTGCGCTTGGGCCCCTGTCTGATTCATGGGCGTACAAATGGGATGCACATATTTTTTGGTGTAAATTTGTGCCCATGTGCAAGCGCCAATTTGCACCTGTAAACTTGCGACAATTTGGGCCTGTAATTTTGGGAGTGAATTTGTTTCACCTCTGAGGTAGAGGAAGGTCTTTGCTGTGTCCCGTGGCCATCTTTCCTGTATCCTTCATGGACCTGTCTGAGAGAATTGTGGCAGAACTTCTGCGGATCCAGTCTTCCAAACTGGATAATCACCTTGTGATAGGGCCCTGCGCCTTCCTTCCCGGGATGGAAATGGGCCTGTGTCTGACCATGCCTTATTCCATCTGACACGGTTGGACCGTCCTGTCCTGGAGGCACTATATGCAGAGCTGCGGCCATGGTTGGCCGCCACCACAAAGACACGGCTGGTATGACCAGAATGGTTGGCAGCCTGAAGTTTCTACCAATAGGCTCATTTCAGAGGCTGGGATCCTTCTCCGTCTCATCCTATGCTGAGCCGCACTCTGCATTTATTCCTTCAGGCCATGATGCACTTGGCTCTCACTACAGCCACTTCCCCTGCAGCCTCAGTAACTGGAATGCCATCAAAGTAGGGTTTGGCTCCCAGCTTTGATTCCCTAAGGTGCTCGGTGCAATCAGCGGCACTCATGTGTCTCTGGTGCCGCCTGCCGCCATTGAGTACAAGTTTCGGCTAGTGCTTCACTTTAGTTGCCCATAGTGTTTGCAATTGCCTTTGTCTCTCCCTGTTACTGTGTATGGAAATTGCAGTTTTATTTTTCTGTTCACTACCAGTACGGTTTGTCTGTGTGCCCCCAGTCTAACAGTCTCTGGTGCCCCCCCTCTTAGCCACCTGTCATTCTTCTTTGTGTCCGTCAGGCCCTCCCAAGTGTTCCTTGTGTTTTGAGTCAGAGTTTTCCCCTGTTAACCCTGTTGCCTAGTCTGAGCCTGTGCTCAGCTAACCAGCTCCATCTTTTTCACAAGTTAGCCCTTGTGTGTTAATTTCAAGTGGATCCAAACTGTTGCCTTTGTTTGGTGTGCCTTGCAGCTAATGAATAGTCCTTGTGCAATCAGTGCATTGTCTCAGGTTTGGCCTGCTCAGTTGTGACCAGTCTTTTTTCCTTGCTGTTGTCCCTCATGTTTTTATACATGGGATCGCAGCCACTCACTGAATGTCCAAGCCTTCTGTGACATCAGGCTGTGGTTTATGTGTGTTGTAGTGGGGTTCCCAGGGTCCTTCCACAATGCCCACATCCTCCGGAATTCGGCCATCTTATGCCAGTTTTTAGGTGGGCAAGTCTGCAATGTCTGGCTGCTTGGTGAGTGTTTAGAGTTGCCATGTACGTTTGTTGTGTTGACTTTGTTTTTCTCCCTCAGCCTTGTGTGTGTTTCATTCTGGTGTTCCATTAGTAAGATATTTTATTGCTTCCTGCTAGCTGTGCATTTCTGCTCGTCCACATCTCCCTGTTGTTTTGTTCAGGGCCTACCCTTAATCCTGGTCCCAAAATATCTTGCACAGTCTCTCAGCTCTGTCTGCCCCCACTATTGTTTTGGCACGCCCCTGGTGTTTGCCCTTTGTTTGTCCAAGTGGGCAACAACCACCAATAGACGTTCTCTCTGCTTTCCTGGCCCACCACAGGTAGCTTCATCTTAGCCTATTTATTTTGGTCTCTGGTGCTTGCTTTAGCTTGTCTTGCAAAGGAAACAGTTAGCTCAGAGGAATCAGTAGCATTGTGCTTGGATAACTGTGTGTTAACCTAGGAGTTTTCTGGCCCCTCATTCACACTCCTCCTACTCTGAGGGTCTTTGTCCCAAGAAGTAGCACTGATTCCTTTGTGCCTCCCACCCTGTTAATTTCCGTGCCCTTTGCTTTGATGTGCTGAATTTGTGTCTTTCCTTGTCTGGACTGGCAGATCATGGGCTAAATGGTATTCTAATTGTAGCTAATGCCCCCTTGTCTAGGTGAGATTTGGCCACCATTTGTGTCCCCTGGTGCTTGGCTGTTCTTCTCTGGTCACTTACGTGCCTACAGTGTGTAAACCTCAGTCTTGGACCATAATGGTGAGATACTCTTTGACCATCTCTCCTTGTGTTAGTGCTCTTTTTGCCTGTTCTCCTCTTTTATTGTGTTTGTTAAATCCTTGCTTGTACTGTAGCCTCCTGCCTAATGTTCTGATGTTTTATTTAACTTTACATTTGCAGGTGCCATTGTGCTAATTTTGGCCTTGTCTAATTTAGTAATGGTTTTAATGTTTCTATTTTTTTCTGGCTATCACTGCCTTCCCTGGCTGCTCACCCCCATCCTTCATCACTCCACCCCAGGAGAAGAGGCATACAATGCAGCTCACCACCAGACCGGTGCCTACATAGAGTGCGCCTTCGGGCTGTGAAAGACCAGATTCTAATGCTTGGATGTTACTGGAGGTGCACTCCAGGATGCTCCTGCCGAGCACATGAAAATAAGAAGGAGGATGCCCCCGCTCTTTCCCCTGACATGCCACCTGTCACCTTTGCAAAATGACAAAGCCAAATTGGCCAAGCTGTCCGCAAATGGTCCACAATTATTTTTCATGAATATGAATTTTCTTTCTGTTATTTGTTTATGGCTGATGTGCCTTTCTTATTACTTTTGACTATTTCTGGAGTAAACTCCTTCTCAGTTGAATGATGTAAAAAACAGGTGGCACACCCTTTGCCCGTCATTTGTGTGTTAATGGCTCATGTTGCAGGGTGGATTCCTCTGCCCCTTAGCCGTTTCCAGTGTCACATTAGCTGAAGGGTAGGCTTAATGTTTTGTGGTGTATTTGGGACAGGTGAGCATTGCTTTTCTTTGAAGGGAGTGTGCCCTGTGTATCAACTTCTATGGGTCAATTTCCCAGATCTTTACAGCAATGTATCTTGCTCCCAAATACTCTGTATTATACACATACACCCCCCTGAATTAAACAACAGAGAACACTGCTGCTGGCTTCTTCAACCTGTAGTTGACTAGTGTTGAAAATGTATGTTTAGGTTGTTGGGCCACAATGTTTCCCCTGCACATGTGTGGGTCATTTAAGACAAACCCCTTACACCATCGATGTACACCCATGCATGTTGGAACCTGCCTCATTCTATTTGTCTGAAACATTAGCCACCAACACAACCGTAGCATGCCTCAGAACATATTTCTTCGTAGTTATGACATGTGTTGGTGGCTAACACATATTAGCTTGTGGACACATCTGCAAGGGTCCCCACTCTGACTATTTTTGATTCCACACACAGACTCCCTGAGCTGTTGTTGGGGCTGGTCGGGGTGGTGTCACGTCTGTGTAGACAACAAGCAAAGCAATAATTACAAACATGTCCACATGTGTGTGTTGGGCCATGGATGACACATCACACAGCCTTTGCCCAGCTTAGTTTGCCCTACTACACTTTCCAGGCTCTCCATGTCCATGGTGCCTTGGATGTCCAAAATTTGTGTCCAGGGTCAGCAGGCTATCAACCATTTTTTCTGCTTTTGTAAATTCAAGGTGTGGTTATTTCTATATATTGACTTTATTGGGCTTGTGGGACACAGCCTGAACCTCCCTAGCGTTTGAGTATAATAAGAACTATTGGTGAAATATTTTTTGATTTCCAGTGTGGAGAAAAAAAAAAGTTTTTTGGTGTTTACCACTATTAAACTGTGTTTTAAGCACACACACACAAGTCAACAAAAACATGCCACTAACACGGTATACCAAACACACACACAAACACGAGTCAAACATCCAGGGGAGTACAGGGAAAAAAACAGGGGGCCACAACACACTAGACGGGGTCAGAGAAAAAGACACATTAGCCAGAGGACAACAAAGCACAAGACAAACAAGCTAAACAGAGCGGGTCAAAGGGAAAGCACAGACCAAAGAACTAGGGAAGACAAAGAGCCAAACACACTTTGATGGTGCCAAAATGCAACAACATTGTTTTGGTGCACAACAAGCAAAGACAGACATACGTAAGTCTACTTGAAGAGTGTGGGGGATTAGTGAGGGCTAACAAACAAGAGAGAAATAAATAAAGGCACACACTAACAAAACAAAAGCATAAAATTAGAGGGGCAGAAGAAGAATGGACACCAAGAAATCAAAACAACACCCACACAGGATGTCCGGCAGAATAGCAACACATTCAACAATAAACATGTTGAATAATGCGTGTTTCTGTTTATTTGCCAGGACTCAGATATCAAAACAGCCTTGAGGAACAACTCATAGACAGACTACCACAATAACCAGAGAAGTTAGGAAGACACACAAACAAGTCACAGGCACACTCAAGAGGAACGCAAAGAGAGGAAAAAGAAGGTTTACCTAATGCCACTGCTAAAACAAGGAGTTTTTGTTTCTGAGCTTCAAGTGTTGTTTGGGCTTAACAGGACACTTCGTTTGTGAACAGACTGGAAATTGAGGCTAAAAGATTGGTTGGAGTGCTAACTCTCCAACTCCACTTTGTGACTTCAGTGGGCCTTTACTCTAGGATAAAAGGGGGCCTGGAGAGCTAATTCCTATTTAATATGCCCAAATAAGCTTATGGATCCTCTCTGCACCTAGCGGTCCGCAATGTGCACTGAAGATGTTGCACTCTAAAGCTTGTGGAGGCACATCCTTTGCATCTGTGGGGTAAATTTGTATTTCGTTTTGGTTGCTGGCCCTTTGGGAGGGGTGGCTCTGATCTGTGCCCAAAATGAGGGTAATTCCCATACCATACCATGGAAGGCTTGCAAGTATAGAAGACAGGGGAAATGCAACCTCAAACTACAAGTCCTGTCCCCCCCTGGTGCCCATTTACTGCTGTCCTTTTGTTACTGCTTTCTGTTGCCCCTATTTCTGTGCTTTTGAAATGATGCTGCTGGTTAAAGTTTTATTCTTGCTAGGCAATGTCCAGAATCATCATGTCTTCCAGACTGAGCTTTGCTCTTCCACTATGCTCAGCCAGGATTGTGGCCGTGTTTGCACTTGTCTGTGCACGCAAGATGGAAGAAGCTGAGCACCTGGGAGTGTAAGATATGTGCCTTCTCTGCTGTGGATGATTCGTGTTTTTTTCCACCTATTCCAGGCTGAAATTGGTGGAGACAGGTAGAACATTCCGGGGGAGTGTCAACGCTTGGAATGAGTTATCTCAAGTTTTACAGTGTGGGACATCATGAGAGACACAGTGAAACAAGGTTAAGAATTAGATTATAGTTGCACACCATAAATTTACATGGTTTAGTTAAAATATGAAAGAGTAAGGTATGGGGTTCTAATAATAGCAAAATGTGCCCACTCACTGCACACTTATGGATAACCAAACAAAATATTAGAAGGCTATATATGAACACCCAGGAAGCGTAACTATGCAAAAAAGTGTGTATATTTAATCTAAGTGACAAGAAATTATATACAAAGAGTACATGTCAAAACATTTGTATAAACAGTATATACAGTACTTTGCTAGTCTGGATAGCAGATATCTACCCAGGCAGAAGTCACTAGGTTACATATAGGGTTTAAGCATAAGGAGGTACCAGTAAGCTTTCAATGTAAATAATTCATAAAAGGTTAAGATACCCGAAACACAGTATGATGGTCCTTCAATATGCATGAATAACCCAATAGCTTAAATGCATAGAACGATGAAGCAAGAAAGATATTAGTCAGATTCAGTAAGTAACAAGTCAAAACATGAAAAAAGGCAAGGCCTAGTGGATATATGATACCATGAGACACCCCCAACGTTTCGGTACCTAGACCTTCATCAGGAGGGCATGAAAGGCTTCACAACAGCAGCACATGAGGATTTTTTTAGTTCTGCCTTTCCTAACTCTTAAATTCCCTGTAGAGTTCAGTTTGCTTCTATTCCAAACACTCAGAAGTGCAATGCTTGAGTATAGCTTCTAATATTTACACAGCCATTGCTCCTTACCTTGTAGTCTTTAATAGGGAGCTATTTGGTCACTTTTAGCAACTACATTAGGCCTAACATGGTTCTCTCCCTAAGGTGTCTTGCTACTCTGCTAAAAGTACTTGAAAAACATTGTTCTCTTACAATCTTCATGCATCCTGAAAGAGAGTCCAATTTCCCAAGAGGACTTGACAGACAAACACAGACTCAGGGATGTAACAACTAACAAAAGTGCATCTGCTGATTTGCTGTAATAAAAATAATGTAAAACATTAATCGGCTGTGTTTCATTATTAAAACAGCCAAGTGGGTGATTTTTTAACAGGAACTGAACATGCTGGAGTGTTAAGGAAGGAACAGTGTAACTTCAATAATTAGTCTCTCAAGCCTGTCAGTAAAAATGATTCATATGACCTTAAAAAAGTAATATGGTGTGCATGATTGTTTCATCTCCTTTACTTAACTGGTGGGTAACCAAATGGCCAGTGATCAGTGTCAGCTGTTTTGAAATATCCAGGAGCCATGGAGCCAGTCCATGATTCAGTGCTGTATTTTTAGTCATGCTGTATGACCTGAAAATCGTCACAGCATAACTCTGGTGTTATTAGGCTCCTCTGGACCCTGGTATGTAGCCAATGAATGGCTTCTACACATAGATCGAATCAAGCTGAAAATCATTTTTCTACAGTGTGTGACTCACACATAGCCCAAAAGATGAAAGCAGTGGTTGGAAAAAACTGAATTGTCAGAGATGATACTGTGTGCTATATCCAAATGTTACTGCTTTGTGTAGTTGTCAGATTAATATCTAGATAACCCAGCGAAATATTCCATGGAGTGTAGAAGCAACATGCCTGTCAAAAATTGAGACATTGTATCTTATTCAACACTCACACCCGCACATATATGTTTTAAGCAGGCATGGAAAAATGCTACAAAGTAAGAATGATTCAATTAGCAATAAGTAATAACAAAATGCAATGAGAACAAACAGAAGATCCTTTTAAATCAAAGCAATATTTTCTGTGACTACCCTTTGCCCACAGTACACCAACACAATGTCAGGTATTTTTAAAGATTATATTCAGGTGTATGATTAACCAGATATACCAAGGGAGTGATCTTTATTGTAAGTTGAAGGGCAAGCATTAGCTGAAACCGAAACATATGCATAGAAGCCTTAAAACTAACTGGGAAACAACCAAACTTTTGCTACGAAAGTGAAGTCGTGGAAGCCTTTTTTTATAGTCCTTACACCATACCAAGACTGAGCACAGCAACAGGCTACAAAGTAGCTAGTCATGTGGCATTAGCAAGGTCTCTCCCAGGCTAAGATTTCAAAACAGACTATGGTTTCAATATATGCTCTTTTAAAAAATCTCAAAAACAGATCATATACACAGTGGTATGCAAAGGAAGCTTGGTTTAGCACATTAAAGGTACATCATATTTACTTCCCTTTAAAATCGGAAGATATCCAGCAGTGCCATCAGCTCAGATCAGCTCAGAACTGGTACACCCATCTTCTGTTCAGAGAAGTCTGCCCAGTGGTGATATTCATGAGAAAGCCAAAAAGCCATATCTTTGACGTGGAAGCAAGGCCAAGGGGCAGCATGTGACTGATGATTTAAAATATGAAGTATTTGGTTATAATAGAAGGTAACTGGGTCACTGTAGAGATGGATAGTGGCAACAATAATAAATGTCTGCAGGCAACAATGGAGGTTCCTTGCAAGTTTGAGGCTGCATTTCAGCAAATGAAATTGACGAGTTGGTCAGGATTAACAGGGTCCTCCGTGCGGCAGATACTAACCCATCATGCAATACTATCAGGGAGGCCACTATTCTGCAACAGGATTACCCCAAGCATAACACCACTGTCATAAAGAACTTTCTTCAGTATAAGGAAGAACAAGGAGTTCTTGAGGTGGTGATATGGCCCCCACAGATTTACACATCATCAAGTCTGACATTAAATAACGAGACAGAAGGATATGAGCATCAGCAGAGGACATGTGGTTAGTGCCTCAAGATGGTTGGAGCAATATCTCTTCCGAGTTCCTTTGAAAACTGTATGCAAGTGTACCTAGAAGAATTGATGGCATTTTAAAGGCTAATGGGGTTAAAACAAATACTGACTTAATACAGAAGTTCAAAAGGTCTTTAGCTATATTGTTGCATGCTAAATATATATATATTTATTCAGGAGACAGCTTACAGTATTTGTTAACCAACTTACCTGTCAATAGTAATACTGTAATAGCTCTTAATACTACTATGAACAAAAAAAATGCAAGAATGAATATATATATATATATATATATATATATATATATATATATATATATATTGCTCACATCTCACATGGGAATCTTCCCGGTGTGGGTTTTGGTCCGCTTTAAGCTCTCTGTGAAAATGCATCATTCATCCAAATCATGGCATAATTATAGTAATACATTCAGGCAACTGAATGTAAGGCAACTGAGTAATCCAGTTGAATGGCTAACAAAATAGTAATTAAGTACAGTTGCCTTGATTACTATTGTATTACTATATATACTGAAGATAAGTCACAAAGGTCTTTACTTCCTCCACCTCTTGTGTAAGGGGGCATCCTGATTTGAGATCGGGCAGCCCTGTATCTACCACTTCAGCGTTACTCCATGCCCTTCCAGTAAACATAAGTGATCGCCAGCACTCACATCCGCGGCATTTCAATGTGGAAGTGGTAAGTCCCAAGCATGCAGCAAGGGGAGATCCTTTGTTAATTGACTTCATCTATAAGATGCTGTATATTCAATAGGACATTCCCAAACTAATCAACTTAAAAAGGAGACAGGTACCTAAATACTCATACAACTATAATGCTGTAGATTTAATCATGTTCCGGTCCAGGCCATCACTAAAAATCATTTCACATGTTTTTATTTTGTTTTATATTTATTGTTGTAGATTTATGTGTGTTTTTAAGTCTTATTTTAATAATTTAGTTGTCAGTTGGATTTGCTTTTTCAAGCTATTGATGTTGGTCTCACTGATTCCAGGAAAGGAAGTAAAGAAAAAATATCTGTTAAATCCACTCACATGCCAAGCATGCTCACTGCTTCTTTCTTCTGATCAGCACAAAAGAAGATTGTTAAACAAAAAAATGCTAATTCCTCGAATGCCTGTTGGAGGTAAAAAGCTCACATGTTAAAAGAAAAACAGGTTTCATTCATGTTTTCTTTCTGTTGGTCAATGTCGACAGGAATTTTAGTCAAGGTCATGGGAAAGGGCAGTGCCCTAGATTTTCGGCAGTCAGATCTATGACACTTCATGAAACCCCTGCAGAACAAAAGTTGTTCTGGTAATAGTATCCTAAGCTTATATAGGAAAACATGCTCTGGCGTCTTCAACAAGCAACATCCATAGATGCATAGCAATGCTTATGATGGGTGCCAGATGACAGACACAATCTCTCACTGATCTTAGAGAAAATTGCAAACAGCCACTGCCTTGAAGCGTGTATCTAGAAACGGAAACGTGCACACGCTGTTTATTTGAATGAGAAATACACAAATAATCAAGATATTAAGGGCTCTATTATTCCCTAAGAAAACGGATCACATTATTAGTAACTAATGGTGATGAGCTTCAGCTTTGAGTCATTGGTTGAATAGATCCAGATTTTGCCTATTTTGTTTTGGCTGAGCCAGACTATAAAAGTGTGTATATCTGGTTTAAGCTGTTTGCTCAAAAAGAGCTTCCCTCACTTGGGGTCTAGAAGCCTGAAGCACCAGTCAGAGGGACTGTCAACCCAGGACTTGAAGAACTTGAAGGCCTTGAAGGCTAAGCAGACGGCCTCTGGCCCTTCAGATGTACTAGCCTCTATGCCCTCTGAGGTGGTGGTATGGATAAGCCACCCACTGTATAACAGATCTTGGGTGCCCCCCTTAACAGTTCACAAGTAGTTATAAGACACAACTCTCTGCCCATAAACTAAACTCAATTCTCACAGTCCCTGCAGCTTCTTTGAAGATCCCCGCTGCAGTAAAATTGAATTGTCTACCTAGGGGTGTATAATGGGCACTTCTATTCAATTTGCACCTAAAGCTCACTTTTTACTCCAAACTGAATTTTTTTTTTTGCAAATGGTGCTGGATTAACCCCACTCATTGTGTTTTATTGTTAAAATAAAAATGACTATGCATACCTTTACGCAACGTCATTTTTACTATTCAAAGCCAATTTGTAATGACCAGTGTCACAGTCACACAGTTGGACACCACCTCCTATAAACATGGCCAACACATTACTTTTTGTTTTAGTAATATTGAAATACATACCACAAACCTACTTCAAAAACACCTAATTGACTTTGAATTTGTATAGCGCTGAGCCTAAATGTTAGGTTTGAAGATTTCTCCTATGACAGTAATTACCCTTACCCATGAGTGGGGGTTAATTTTGTTACATAGGTTTACATCCTTACTTAAGAATATAAGGGTCAGTAACAATCCTTGTGTGATTTGCAATGAAAGAGTAATTTCCTTGTCCAGAGGATTAGACATGGTTTAGCACACACATAATTACCATGCAATCAAATGTTAATTAATTATTCCCAGCAATTATCTCAGCAATGATGGGGCAGCCGACTGCTACAAGCAGGAAAAAAAAAAGCGTGTAATACCCTCTTAATTTTTAAATGATAGGAGTTTCAGCTTCTGGACACGGTTTAAAGACAAGTTTCAGATAAACTCACCTCTTCTCCCACGCAGACCATTGCTCCTAGCCAAGGCCAGCAGCACTCATCTGAAAGGCTGGATCCGTGTCCCATCGCTGCCCTGCACCTTCGCAATGCAATGGAGGGGGGGTGGCAGATCATTGTGACTGACGGTGAGGGTGTCAAGAAAGGAAGAGAAGCCCGATGAGAGAGCGGCGCTACGCAAGGAGCCCAGCAGCGAGGGACTTGCATCCAGCCTTTTAAGTGAACGCTGCTGCCCTGGACTAAGAGTTATGGTCTATGTGGGAGAAAAGGCGAGTATAGCTTTTTTTTTTGTTTGCCTAAAAATGTACGTTAATTTGACCCATATTTAACCTGAATATTGGGCTTGGTTTGGCTTGCTTAGTGCAAAATGAAGGCAATAATCAGGTCAAACTATTCAACCTCCCTTTTTAAATAGTTTTCCACCCCACAAAATTAGTACCATCCACAGTAGCTATTAGCCCAGCACACCAGTCATAGGGGCTGGTAACCCAGGGTTTAGAAGCCTAGCAGATGGCCTCTATCCCTGCAGGTGTACCAGCTCCTAAGCCCTTTGGCACAGGTCTGCCCAGGTTGCACACAAGGCCAAAACATGGTCATGGGTGAAGTCAGAGTTGGCAGCATAGATCTGTAGTTGTAGCAGTAGCTGGTCAAATCATAAGTCAGTACAACAATAACCTACAGGAGAAGCATTAAGGCGATATCAGGTCAGTTATATGACAATCTGGTTACCAGTATCAATGATTAGAAACAAAAGTATATCCCATGATCAGCAAAGTAGGAGGCCAGGGAGCCATTTCATGCACATTTCTGTGTCTCCACATAAACATGCATGGAAAAATGTATTCCACTGTATCACATGGATTTGAATGTGTATGCAAATGTGATAGTTATTGCCTTGTTGTATCCCTGTACCTACAAGTGTTCTGACATTGGCCTCCCCTATTGGTGAGGCTCCTAGAAAATACTTGCAGGTGTTGGTGAGTTTCTTCGTGAAACTTGGACCCTCCACATGACTAATTAAGGACTAATTTTAACTAAAATGTAAAATATCTTGAAGATATTCAGCTTAGACAGCCCATGACCCCATACAAGTTCAAAGTTGCCACAGATGGCAGTGCTTTGTGGAATACAATAGACCATCTTGGTAAATCATTCAATTACGACAAAAATGGTAATAAATAGCAATGACTAAATTCACTGCTGGAATATCACATCTTCTTGGTGCCTAGAATGACCCATCAAATAACGGTAGTACATCACTGCTGGAATATCACATCTTCTTGGTGCCTAGAATGACCCATCAAATAACGGAAGTACATCACTGCTGGGACATTTGTGGTCACTGATTTGGGTGCCGCTATTTCCACCCTATGGATAAGCCACCCATCCTGTCACATTGCAGCAATGAGTTATGTTGTACCTGCACATAGGCCTCTTTATTCAAGAAAAGAGTTTCAGCACAATTCAGTTCAGTTCTTCCAAAGAGAGGTTTCTTGTTAACACTATCCATTCACAGAAATATGTTCTGCTGAGAATTTTCAAGGTAAAAGTTATATTGAGTTATGGGTGAGAAAATATAAGGACACAGGAAAAGCATTGTTAAAGAGAGTAGGTGAATGAGTAGGAAATGAGTGGGACTCCTTTATTGAACTTACATATCAGCCATGGGCATGGAGGTAACCTTACTAACATCATTCTGCTTTTGCTGCAGAGAGGAAGAAATGATCAGGATATCATTCAGTTATGATGAAAATGAGCTACACTGCTCAGTTGCTTAAAGGTGGACATTACAGAGTCATTGCATTTAAAGGGCATTAGATACTCTTCATGACGTAAAGGAACAGAAAACCGTCTTCCAACTTGTCACCTACCTGACTGATTTTAAACCCTCACAAAGGTTTAACTTGGATTACACTGGCAACTAAAAACAGTGTCTGACTTATTTGGATACCTAACTGAACCTTAAAGAAAAAGTCCACTTCTGTAGGCATTTCTTAATATCCCAGTGCTGGGCATGTCAAGGGATAACTAAAAGATATGTTTACCTTACTGTGCCTCCCACGCAGCTGATCGGTCAACCCCCAGCCCTGGTTTGCTTATAGATTTCAGTGTAAGCCAGAGCTACCTGGAAGTGTAGCTCTCATTTTATAGACTGGGGCTGGAGTGGATCAATCGGTGGCCCAGGAACAGTGGTAGTATTAGAGCATTTCCTAGTTACCCCTTGGACTGTCCAGTGCTGGAATATTAGGAAGTCCACAGAAGTAATCTTTTCCTTTAATCATAAGTGGAAAAGAAGACATCTATATAAAAACTGAAGTCCCTGAAATCCAAGATGGTGATTATTGAGCTAACACTACAGTGACAGCTTGTGCTGCATGTGGGTACCCAGAAGAACAAGCACAGTAACTTTAATGGAGCAATACTTCCAGTCACCTTGCATGATTGTGAGTGTCTGGGAGAGAGAGTCTGGATTTTTTTTTTGCACCTTCAAAATGAGCTTTAACTTGGCAGTTTTAGACTAGGCCCTCACTGTTTCCTCTTTGTAAAAAAATAATTTAAAAAATACTCCTACCAGTCATGAACATGGAAATAGGATGTGCCAACAATTTACTTTACTTGGTTCACATACAACGGAGCTGGGTCTGAAGCTATCGTTTGTTCCTCCTGGTTAACGCTCTTATTGCAGTCTGCAGAATGTGCACCAGTTTATATTTCTTTTCCCACTCTGGCTGAAGATTAACTGAGGACAGTACCAGAATTAGAAATGATCCATGAAGGACACCAAAGCCTGATTCAGTAGAAAAGAGAGGTTATTTCATTTGCATCAGTTGATTTTGTCAATTCTAAATATGATGCAATTCATTAGAGCACAGAAAGCATTATTTTTGTCCAGTTTTTGTAGGTATAAATCCAACAGATGCAAATAACAGGTGAATTCTTGAAAGTGTTCCCGGGATCTAAAATAAAACTTACAAAAAAATAATACATTTGTAATTCATTTTTTGCCACCCCCATTGTAAAAAGTACAAAGTACAGCCTGTACTGCTTCTTTCCTAGAATTTCCTAGAATGAAGCTTTTAAGAAATATTTTTTATTTGATAGAAAATGGCATGGGGGCACTCTACATGGAAGACACACCAAGCATAGGGTGTGGTATTGCTATGGCATGGAAGCCATGACAAGGGGCCTTCTTGGGACCTCACAAGTGGCCAATGTTAGCATAAGCACCACTCATTCTCCTTCTTCACTACTTAAATAACTAAGAAATAAATAAATAAGCCCCATCTTCTTGTTTGACCCAAAGTCTTGTTATGCTGTCCGTAGGCTTCCCCAAAGACTTCAGCTAGGTGTCTTCTCTAGGCATCTTGAGGTCCAGTCCTCCTTTGGCTTCTACCAAACACTCAAGACAGTTCAGTTACAAAAGTATTAAAGGAGCCACAGCACTCAACTCTGTTAGCTTACAGACCAACCTACAATCTGTCTCTAAACTTGCTTAAAAACAGAGGGCTCGGTCACATACATCTGTAGAAGTAGGCTTAAGCTGCACCACCAACCGCCAAGGTGCCTCTGTGAGGTGCAGTCCTAACTCTAATCTCTGAGAGCCCCACTTGGGACACACAATGCAATAGATAGATGTAATAGATAAATTGGGAGCAGGCTTACCTGAGGTTGCCCTAAACCTCAAGTGCAAGCCATGGGGTGGAAGGGTCAAAGACCTTGCAATACAGCCTAGACCCCACACTCATGTGCTTGCACAAATTCAAAAGAAACAAAGGAGGGGTGGCAGCCGCTCAGACCATTTTATAACTAACCTGGGAGGTGCAGTTAGCAATGGATTCATCTGGGAGACATTAAAATCTAAACAATAAAAAAACATTATTTAAATAAGCCTAAAAGCTAATCAATACCGTTAGTACAGATAGTACAGTCCCCTGAACCTCATCCCCTACAAAGGTACCTCCAACTACATGCACCATTATACAATCACTCTGTCACCATTAGGAAACTAGTCTCTTCACACTTGAGAGCTGTCTATAGGCAGTGAGCTCACCACATACTGTATGGTGGAGAACCTACCATATTTTAGTGAATTACTCCCCACATTTCCGTTTTGTGTATCAGAGCCTAGAGCTTGATGTAAACAGCGAAGATTATTTTATAAAGCTCATGGGTGACCTACTATAGATCTTAGCACTAAGTAGCAGCTGCTAGAATGGTGGGAAATCCACAGAGCTGACATATTAGCACAGTAGTACAGTATGCTAACATGCTGTCCTAGCATTCTGATCCTGACCTTCTGCTTCCTGGCACAGGCGCTGGAAGAGAATCTAAGCAAGACAGGTGCACTAAGTCACTTACACACAAACTTTTTGACAGGTGCATGCATAGTCCATAACTAAGTTTGCAAATAAATACTACAAATAAAATGTTAATCTTTTAAGAAGGGTGTTCACTAAACAGCATAAGTGTTAGTTAACAGCTATTCAGGTTTCATTGAAGTGTAGCTTTTTCATACCACTTACCATCAGTCTATAGTAAAGTGTAGCTTAGTAAAGAGAAAGTTACTCTACACTCAACACTACGGGGGTTATTCATGAAGGGATAGCGGCAGGTAGTGCCTCGTAGCGGCAGGCAGCGCCTGGTGAACGCAGGGTGCTGTAAGCAAAACCACATTTATGAAAGCGAATCTGGTGAGCGACGCAAACAGCTCCATGTAGCGTCCGATGTATTATTACAGGTGGCCCGACATACATCACATTCATCAATGCCGGCCATGTTACTACAGTGACTGAGGCACTATGTTACAGCGCCCGATACCAGCTTACAGCATCTACTAGCAGTCGTTCTAAGCGCCACTATACGGACGCTCATCTGCCGATACCTGGCGTTAGTAGTGAATCAGCCTCCACGTTATATATTACATAACACTGAATACATAATATCCCTTCCAATCTTACTAGGAGATTCTGCATAAACACGTCATAGAGATTTTAGAGTTAAAGGGAAAGCCTCCCCACTCACCTTACATTCATACCCCTGATATTTCTCCTGCAACCCGGTATATTAAGCCAGGAGCTGTACTTTCGTGATCCAGGCTGCTGATGGACATGACCTGTGTATGGGCTCTTTGTACAAAGCTGAGGGTAAGGTAAGTTGGGAGCTTCATGTCCTTTGGCAACCCCCTGATCGAAGTCTAGGGAAAAATCTATAACTTCTAATGAAGAAATACCTTATGTTTCGCCTTATAGGACGCACTTATTTCCCTCACCCGCCACCTTCCAGATAAAGTCAGAATGAACAAGAGGCTTGTCACTCTTTCCTCTGTGCAGTGTATAGGCATTCCAGAGGCATTGTTCCAGGAGATGCCTGAAGATTTTTTTGTAATATTTTTTTTGTTGTTTCCGCATAGCCTGATAAAATGTCGCCTGATCGGCTCTATCGACTCCTCCCATGGTGTTGTTGTAGTCAATCACAAGTTGTGGCTTCATGACATCTTTCCCACCTCTTGTGTGGACCATAACAGTGGAGGTGTTATGCACTGTACTCATTAGGCACACGTCTTTTTGTCACGCCAACGCATTGCCATCATCTTTCCTTTCTGCCAGGAAACCATTTCTCCTGTTTTCAGTTTTTTCTTGGCAAACATAGATGGCAGGTCACGTCGGTTGGCCCTAACGGTTCCATATCCATCAGTCTTGTGTTTTAGCAGAAACTCGTACAGCTCAGGCGATGTGTAAATGTTGTCCGTTGTCACACAATACCCCTGATTCAGCAATGGCTCAAGCAGTGTGAGGACTGATGACGTTGCCATCCCATAGCCGCTGTACCTGGGGTTGAATTGTGTTCCTTTACCGGTGTATATGACGGAATTCCATATATAGCCAGTGGCAGACTCGCAGAGCATATAGGATTTTATTCCAAACCGTGCTGTCTTGTATTGAATCCAGCTGAGGCGTCCCTTGTAAGCCACCAGACTTTCATCAATGCCAATGTCTCTATCTGGCACATAGGACTGCTGGAAATTTTTTATGATCATTTGGTATACTTCCCAGATCTTCTTGAGTTTTGGCGCTGGATGTGTGGCTTCGTCAAATTCCTCATTGTTGGTGAAGTGCAAATTCTTCATTATGAGGGAAAATCGGCACTCGGACATGATGGTGCCAAAAAATGGGGTTGCCAGCAATTTATTGGTAGTCCAGTACCATTTCTGCAGGGGTTTCCCCACCACCCCAGAAAGAAGTATTAGCCCCAGGAACTTCCAGATGTCCTCTTTAGTCTCCGGTTCCCATTTTCTGTTCCTGGAAAACTTGCTATGCAGAGTTGCGGATTGCTGCTCGTTGTAGCGATTTGTCTCCGTGACAATCTTTTCAATGATCTTGGCGGCGGTACCTCATCCATACCGCAATCAATTGGGCACCAAGTGAGCACATCACTGAGCTCGGGTGCAGAACCGTCGCTGTCGCCACTTCTCTGGTCAGTGTCAGAGTCAGATGACGAATCTTGCCACGAATCGCTATCGCTCATTTCTGCCGCTGTCACTTATCTGATCCAAAACCGCTTTGGAGATGCTAAAGTGACGCTTTGATGCCATGGTAAAAAATTTATTTTATGAGCAGAAAAAGGGCAGGCAGGGCAGTGTAGGATGATCAAAGGGCAAATATGAGGTGTTACAGTGTCAAATCTGAGGTGATACAGTGTAATCTCACAGGATTTCACTGTATCACTTGACTTTGTGTGTGTGTTTCACTTTTACATTTGAATCTGCCGCCCAGTTCCGCCCCATGAGCCTCTGCGGCTCACAGAGACAGAACCAGGAAGTCAGAGGGACGCATCTCCCGGGGCTCTCACCGGCGATCACAGCCGGGACATCGCTGGATCGCAAGGAGAAGGTAGGAAGACTCCGCTGCCAGACTCTGCTCCTCTGCCTAATCTACCCCGAGCGTGACTCAGGGTTACCGCTACTTGCAGTGAAAATTAACCCCGAGTCACGCTCGGGAACACAGTCAGGGAGGTTAAATAACTTCTTCAGCCATATAAACACTGCCTTTTTTATATGGTGGGTTGGGGGTATTCTGCATGCTGCCTGTTATATGGGGAGGGGGATTCTACACATTGCCTGTTTTTAGTAGATGAGAGGGCCTGCCACACTACCTGTTATGGGGGTATTCTGCAAGCTACCTGTTATATGGGGAGGGGGGATTCTGCATGCTGCTTGCTTTTGGGGATGGGTGGATCTACCACTCTACCTGTTATGGGGAACTGGGAAGATTCTGCTATGTCCTGTTAGTTTTGGGGCAGGGGGGAATTTGGTTCAGAATACTTTTTTTTTCTCCTCCAAATACTTATGGGCAGCGCCGTCTTATCTTATGGGGTGAAAATACAGTATTATTGTAATTATTATTGTGAATATCTATATACTGCTCAATCTTATATAATCTGTCCAGGCATAAAAATAATAATAAGAAAATTCACCTGCACTTCCAGGAAACCCCAAGGTGCGTGCACTCCGCGCTCAATATTAGACACTAAATCTTGACACAACTTAAGAGGAAAAGGGGTGAGTATGTTTTTTTCTTTTAGCCCAGACTGTCCCTTCAAACAGAATTACATAAAGTTCAAATTAAAATTAAGTAGTAAGTAGCAACATTTGTTACCATTCATCCAATAAATATAACACCACCAGCAGATTGTTACATTATTTTACCATCTTGTTTAGGAGTAGTGATGCTCAAACATGTCTCTGTTTAGTTTGATAGCAGTGCATGAGTGTGGGAAGAAGACAGATGGCACCTCGCTGCAGGGGTGAGGGGTGGGGCTGCTGAGACACCATTGCCATGTTGCAGCTCCCCAACTCCCTAATGAGCCACAAATGGGTATTCCAGCCTTGAGGTGGCAGATTGGTGTGAATCTGTATGTGTGCTGTGAGGGTGGAGAATGTGGACCATAGTCTTTGGGGAGAGAAGCAAAGGAAGGCTGATAGCTGTGGAGGTGGTGTGTAATGCCCAGCTGATCACAAGCCTTCATTCAGATGCTAACACCGCCATTTCCCCTAGGACTTAAGGGCACAAAGGATGACACCTGAGGCCGCAAAGGCCGATGAACAACAGGGCAAAACTGTAACAATACACAGGGGAAGTCAGAGATAGCAGGGTCTGCAACAGATAATCAGTCCTACCAGTGTCTTGACAAAAGGAGTAAACAAAGCTGAAGTCCAGAGAAAGCCATAAATCAGAGAGTGGCAGTATCCAAAGGGTCAGGCAAAAGCCTAGTCGGGATGCAGAGCAAACTAATCCGGTCATCAGGAAATAAACAAGCAGAGTAACACACCAGAAGCTAGACGCTATCACAGGCAGTGTGTGCTGAAGCCTGGACAGCTTTAGGTGACTATTGACCAATGGGAGGTTGGAAGGCCGGGGCTGCACAGCAGCTGCTTAATTGACACACTACTCCTAGTGAGCAAGACAGAGCCTCTAAGTTAACCCTTAACTGGACCTTAAGCTTCGCTGACCACAGCAAGCAATAATATGCCACCGCAAGGCATATGAGACGCGGCCCCTAAGCATGTGTTTCTGCAATGATGTTTGGATGCTGTGAAAAGTGAGGACAGGTAAACGCTTGGCTCCAACATGGTGAGTCTGATTGGTACTTGGAGAGGGGGGATACATTTTAGTACAACTATAAGGTGGATAGCAAAGTTTGCTTTAGTGTGCCTACGTCTTAGTTGGGCTAGTTTCTGGGACAAGGCTTCAGGTTAGCCACTTGCTGCCTTATTGACAGTAATGTTTGTTTAAATAGTAAGCCCAAGCTTTTTGTAACCCAGTAATTTCCTCCCTCCCCTGTGCTTGTCCACCCCCAAGGAATTGCTGTTTTTGTTTCTTTTACATTATTTCTGAATCCTGGCTTAGCAAAGGTGGAAGGAGGGGTAGGGGAGTGGAACAAAATGCTTAAACTTCCTCTTTAAGGCTATGTTCACATCCATCTGTTTTCTCTTGCACAACAACAGTCACAACAAAAATGTTGCCCATTATTTTCAGTGGTGTTGGGAAAATGTGGCATGTAGCAAAAAAACAAAAACAAAACTAGTGCTGGCCAATAGGAGCCACAGCATACAAAAGTGCAGCACATATATTGATATTGATCTCTAGCATAGCTAAAAACCACCATTAAACACCCACGGTTAGTGCAGCAGATAAATGTGAACATAGCCCTAAATTACAGTCACACTTACATTACATAATCTGCAATCAGGATGTAATGATGCATTTAGTGTAAATGTTTACATAGTCAACAAAATCTGTTTTAATGTACAAGAAATCAGCTAACGATGACAGCCCCGATATGGCTCTGCAATGACCCCCAGACAGCTGGGAATCTTACATCCACATAAAACACGTCTAAATATGTAAAACACTTCAGTGTGCATTGGCAATACATTTGATGAAGGTCACTTAGACGCTCAAAACTGCAAAATTAATGTAAAGAAATTAAACATTAATTGGATGAGCCAGTCTGTCTTTCATGCAATTCCCTGCTGTATGTATACATGATGCGAAATATTAACCAGCTTTTAACTTGTGGGAGCTCTAGCCACAGATTTAACATTCTGTATACAGCTAAGCTAGTTTGTACGTTTCTTTTAAGTAAAAATGAAAGTGAATATTTCACAAGGAAGGTTTAGCATGATAGATGTAGGCAGTGTATGTAGCACCAGGTAGATTCCTAATGGAATCAAAGGTTGGTACCAAGTTTTCCAAAAATGGGGCAATTATGCTAATGCAGGACCACTGTGTGAAAAGGGGGCTCACACAGTGGGGTCTAAAAGACAGCCGAGCTGGTGATTGGTCCACTTTAAAGCAGATCAAAAGCATAGTAACAAGGCTCTAGAGTCTAAAAGAAACCAATGTGGGTTTCAGCTTACCCCGTGCTGTGAAAAACAACTTTGCAAGATACTCACCTTTGAAATTGATGGGGCATATGTGGATCTTCACCAGCATAAGTGAATGGCAAGCTGTGGTTACTCTCAGCAAAGGGGAGCAGGGAGCAGTAGAAGCCCTGCAATAGTTTCATTCAGAGCTGGTTGCTGGCCATGAGTATTCATGGCAGTGCATTCTGATTGGACAACGGACCACACATGCATTATGGCAGTGTGGCTTTAGGTAAGCAAACAAGCAATCCCAAATTGAGAGGCCCCTGTTAAGCAGCCCAAAGCCGAGGTGAGTGAAAATACTATGATGCAGCAAGCATGTACCCAATAATTACTTCAGCTATGAACAATACTCGCTGTCAGTCATGGCCCGTCCCCATACCTTTTTGTTGTTTATGTAGCTTTTCAGACTATTATTAACAGAAATACTAGGAACACATTATTACTTCATGGGGCCCGAACATGCACTGTAGGATTGCCGGATACAGGCGAGTATAGTCCGAACCAAAATGTTTTAACCAAGGACAAGCTGGGTTTTAGGCCTAAGCTAAACTGCCCAGATGTCCCACTTTTGTGGGAATAGTCCCATTAGAGGCCCACTGTCCCTCCATAAACTCTGGGGACAAATGTTCCACTTTGCTGGCATTATAGTGTAGACTGTCCCATCAAATTGAGGATGCAGCATTTACTCTTTGGTTGAATTACTTTAATGGAATTCATGGATTAGCAGAGCCCAGTCACCAACATCTTTTAGAAACCAAAGTTCCCAAAGAGCATATGACCGAGGGTTGGACCACACCTACTTAATAAACTGGTGTAGCATAGAACACTGTGGATATTTGTTCCTAAAATGCCTGTGAATAAGCCACACGCCTTAATCAAACCCCCAACCCCATCAACTACAAACTGGCTTAAGCTATGCCCCTTAAGACCCCCAAAAAATGTCAGCTTGGCCTAAGCACTCTTGGGGAAATATGTATTGGGTGGTACTTAAAGCTGAACAAAACCCACCTTGACTAGCTCTGGAATCTAAAAGATTCCATGGCTGGTCATTGGTGTTCCCCTAGTGTATCCTGAATAAGGATGCCCCACTGTAAGAAACCACATGGGGCACTGGTATTCACTCGCCTTTTCAACATTCGCAGCCTCTCCTCCAGTGAGAGCCATAACGATATAATTTGGCAAACGGCTCTCATTGTTTTCAATGGTGAGTGAGAGCAGGGTACATACTCTGCCTCCCCGGGACGCTTCCGGGACGCTTCCTTTCTGGCTGGGAAAGGAGCGTGTGAGCAGCTGGGGATCAACTCCCCATTGAAACCTATGAGAGCCATTTGCCTAATCACATCATCACGCCAAACGGCTCTCATTGGACGAGAGCCTGCGCATGTGCCATTGAGCCTAGGAATAGTGAGTGACTACTGGTACCCTAGGGGGTTTCAAACTACAGGGCATCCCAATTCAGGATGCCTCCGGGGAGAATAGAACAAAACCCGGTAAAGTAAAATTCCCGGGATTTGTTCCACTTTAAGAGAATTGGAAAATGGTTGGTGCTACATCATGAAAAAAATAGGTTTGTAAAGCCTGGACTATTTCATATATCGAGACTTATCTATCAAATAATTTTGTTTAGATTGTACAGTATATACAGCACTGCAGATTTTAATGAAAAGTATGTAATTAGCCCTAAGGCATGTATCCCCCCCATCACCACGTCAGGAAATAAGTGACCCAAATCCCATAAATAATATGGATACTTTTACATTTTGAACTGTGATTATGCCTTTTTCTAGGGACAGATTACAAAAGTGTATCTGTAACATGTATGTTTGCTCCAGACCACTGCCCCTATTATACATATAGATGGATCAAAGGCTTTTAGGACTACGTTTTCTGCTTGTCTGAACTCACATATTTGCAGTAACTGGGCTGTTTATAGCATGTAGGCATGAGAGTGGGTTTGTGAAGTGTGCTGTCATTCTTTCATGTATAATTCATGCATTATAGTATACAGTTAATAATGAAACCACGTACAATGCCTTATAACTTATTAATAAAAGATCGTGCTTACGTATGAAGAGCTGTCAAAGAGCAAAAAAACTAAAGTAGGGTGAAGATATTTCAACAAAAGTGCTACAAAATACTGAAACTTCCTATACCATTACACCAAAATGTATATGCTAACTGCAGCTGCAAGTGCCTGGATGTAATTTATTACAGTTTTTATACACAACTTTATTTATTACATTATTTATTTATGTAAAATGAGTTTTCTAAGTGCTTGGGGATATGCACAGTTGTGATCTTTTTTTCTTTTAGAGACATTTCTAAATAAAAGTATCATGTCATAATTATATATTGTACAATGGTATTTAGGTCTGTAGTTAAAGGTGCACTATCACGGAAAATGGTCCAATGATAAAAATCCATATAAATATGCTGGATGGTGGGGAGAGAGGTCACTTATACACCCGGCCTCAAGAAGTATCCAGCCAGGCTTGTTTTTTTATTTTGTTGGAAGATAAAGGAAATCAGGGGTAACAGAGTCTGTCACCCCTGGTAGACTAAACCTGTCAACCCTGGATTTTATTCCTACCAGAAGAAGAAAACAACAAGCTTGGCCATAGTTTTATTCAGTTCAGGTGTATAAGTGACCCCTCCTCTCATTAGCCGAGGTGTTTATATGGGTTTTTAACATTTCACAATTTTGCTCCTTTATAGAGTAAGTCCAAGCTTTTTGTAACTCCCTCCCCCTGCTAAGCCTGATTTGGGATTTAAATAATAAAATGCCTCAGCTGATCACCACAATTCTGTCTTGATACCAGGCAGGGTTCTGAATGTCAGCTGTGTGCTTGAGTGACCTGTACAGTCACATTTCTGCACACGATTGAGTGACTGACATGTCCCTCAAGGCCCCCGCTTCAGCTTCTATGCAGATTGCCCACCCCCATCTCCACTTCCCAGCACCAGGGAGTGGTGGGTGAAGTGCTACTTGGCCCCTGGTGTTGCAAAACCGAGTGGCAGGGCTTATCATTATACCAATATGTGGTCCATTAAGCATGGCCAGGGGGTTATATATCTTTAATGGAGGGTGGGCAGCAAGCAGCAATTGGTGCACTTCAAGAGCTGAGGGAGATTTGCCCAGTTCTGTCCCAGACTGACCCATTTAGTTTCTCCTACACATGTTGCTCCTGTATTCCTTGAAGTTTCATTATTTTACGTGAGGTTGCACTTAAGAATGTTAAACATGTCTTTCACAAGAAGCCCAGATGAGGGTCAGCCAATAGGTTATATGCTCCCTGAAGATAAAATATTTAATAGAAAGAATCAAGTTGTAGTTATAGAATTAAAATGCCTCCTTGTCTTTAGCAGTTGTCCCCAACTCTCTCCTCAAGAGCCACAATCAGGTCATGTTTTGTACATTTCCACACAGACAGCTCTATAGCTCTGCTTAAGCACTAATTACTTCATCTGTGCACCTGTGTGGAGATCTACAAAACGTGACCCATAGGTGCCTCTGAGGGAGAGGGGTTGAGGAACACTGGTTTATAGTAAGTCTTTTAGGTTACGGGGAAGTCACACGTATGAAGTCACCCAGTGGCACATGAGTGCTTTTATGGCACTGTGCGAGGACCCTCACCTAAGCCATGGATGCTTCCTAGATGGTCACTCTCCTGGCCATGCTTCAAGGTCAAAAGTAGCAAAACTACAATCCCAGCAGCCGAGAGGGAAGAAAGAAACTTTGTTTGTGCCAAACTTTGTTGCAAACTTTCTGCTACCAATCAAAGCTCTGCCAGACAAGAAAGACACATCAGAACTACTATCACTAGCAGTAGGGCACATGATCTCATGCAGCCAGGCCCAATATCCTGTAGTACTTCCAGGAAGCGCGTCTGTATCTCCCCCAAAATAAGACAGGGTCTTAAATTAATTTTTGTTTCAAAAGATGCTCTAAGGCTCATTTTCAGGAGCTGTCCTGTTTTTTCATAAACAATCTACATTTGTTCTTCATTTTTACTCAAACCACTCGGGCAAGAAATGCCACTTACAGTGATGGAGGCTTTCTGGTCCTGGTGCCCTTCAGGCAATTGCCTAATTTGCTCTTGTAACTGTAAACAAGCTTTTTTGGGGGGTAGGTCTTATTTTTGGGGACACAGGGCAATGCTCCCCTCCGTCAGCAGTCTAGTTTCCTAGTCTAGTTTTCTCAGGGTCTAGTTGTCTTATTCACACCTGTTCCTGAGATTTACTCCCACAGCATGCGCATGCCTGGCCATATCTTGGACACTCAAACACCATTTACAGGCAAACTTGTGGATAAGGCCCAGCCTTATAACTGTCGCAGTGACTGCAACTTGTCATGCTCTATAACTTCAATAAAAAGGAGTGCATGCCTGCCATTCCCTCTGCCCAAGGTGGTAGAGGGGGGCCTAAATGCTAGGGAACTTAATCTCGGAATCCAGTGAGTATTTGAGTGCTAGACCTTGGCGAAGCACCTGCTGAGAAAAAAAGGTAAGTATTAATAGTAGCAGTTTCTAATATTTTCCTGTAAAATACTAGGAGTTTCTTTTGGCATATTAGTTGTTAAAGTGGGTTTTGGGCCAGGTTGCATGTAAAATGGTAGGGAGCACAGTGCAGAGTGGGTCCTAGGCTGTAGACACAGGTCTGGTACTGATCTGATGAACATAGCCTCACAGGTCTCTATTGCTAATAGCTGATAAGCCTGAATGAGCATAATGTTAATGAAAGTACATTAATGGAATATGTATGTGATAAGTATAGTGGAGCACCGAGGAATTTTATCTGGGGCAAGGCGGTGGCATCTGCATTACCTAGCTGCCAAAGGGGTGAACATAAAGATGTACCCACTGAAGAATAATTAATGGGTATTATTTATGACTTTCTGGGTGCTCTAGCTGCTGAACTCTTTGTGTTCTTCTCCTCCTGAAATCTGTTCTTAGCCTCATGAGCCTGCAGCTCCTTTGCCCCCTCAACCTACGTTTCATCCCTGTCACAGCTTTCCTTTGACTCCTGCTCTACATAGTAACAGAAATGGCTGGCTAATCATTGCTGCGTAACATCCCCCATTGAAACTAGCAATCATGCTGCATTTAGAGAGGAGCAACACCCCCCTCAAGTTAGTAAAACTCTTAGTGGGGTTTCTTTACCTTTTTATGGGGCATCCCAAATTGGGGTGCCCTGCTGTGTGAAATGTGCTATCTGTCAGGAATTGGAGCGGCAGTGCTTGCTCCATTCAGAAATAAAATCAATGGAATAGGAATGAGCATCACTGATTGGCTGAACCGACCATGCGGAAACCGGAAGAGATGAATTTTTAGGGGATCCGGGGAGCATACACACAGCCAGGAGGGGAAACCCTACATTTTCTTGGGCGTTGTTCCTCCTTAAGAGTGCGGCATGCTCCCATTTAAAAGTACTACCTGACTTTTTAACCATTATTAGCTTCATGTAACAGTGATATATTAGCCAGCCATGCAGATATTTACAAAATTATTTACCAAATGTTAACCCAGTCAGACCTGATTGGCAGAATTAGGTGCATGCAATGCCTATGTAGCCATACTGCTAAAGACGAGAGCTGTGAGGAAAGACAAGCCTATGCTATATGTGTGGGAGAACAAAACACAAAATATTACTAAAGGATACAAGTAGGGATGAGCGAATCGATCCGGACGAACCCGGATTCGATCCGAATTTCATGAAAAATTCGATTCGGATCGAATCCGAATTTCCCCGTGCTTCGATCGCTCGAAGTTTTTCTTTAACGTCCATTCATTTACATTACAGGCATTCTCAGATGGCGGACGGGACATGTCCAGACATCTACCCCGCTCCAGTGCATGCTGGGGCAGTCACATGCAGCCTATCAGCAGCCAGTAAGCCCGGTGACGTCACAGCGCTATTTAAGGCGGCGGACATCTTGCTTTTCCTCATTTCTCTATTGCATTCGTGAGAGACAGGACACTGCTGTAGTCAGGGAGAGACAGTTAGAGAGACAGGGACAGACAGTGACAGGCAGGAGACAGGCAGGAAGTCAGCGAGAAGCAGGGAAAGTTAGGAAAAATCGGAGGCAGTCACAGGGAGATTTTTTTTTTTTTCATCCAGTGTTACTGGCTGGCTGACTGACTGGCTTTGTTAGCATTTTCAGGCTGCTTATACACTTACTGTGCATATATACTGAACTGATCTCAAGTCTGCTGTGGGAACATTACTATTTTGTAAAATCTCATTAGCCTCTGTATTTACTCTAAGCTGCACACTTATTTAAAGTAATTTGGCCTGTATGAGCCTGCTTAGACACTGTTGCTGTGTGCATATATACTGATCTCAAGTCTGCTGTGGGGCCATCCCATTCTGTAACATACCATTAGCCTCTGTATTTACTCTAAGCTGCAAACTTATTTAAAGTAATTTGGCCTGTATGAGCCTGATTATCCACTTTTACTGTGCAGATATACTGTTCTAAAGCCTGCTTGCGGGCATCCCATTCTGTAACATCACATTAGCCTCTGTATTTACTCTAAGCTGCAAACTTATTTAAAGTAATTTGGCCTGTATGAGCCTGATTATCCACTTTTACTGTGCATATATACTGTTCTAAAGCCTGCTTGGGGGCATCCCATTCTGTAACATCACATTTGCCTCTGTATTTACTCTAAGCTGCAAACTTATTTATAGTAATTTGGCATGTATGAGCCTGCTTATCCACTTTTACTGTGCATATATACTGTTCTAAAGCCTACTTGGGGGCATCCCATTCTGTAACATCACATTAGCCTCTGTATTTCCTGTAAGCTGCACACTTATTTAAAGTAATTTGGCCTGTATGAGCCTGATTATCCACTTTTACTGTGCATATATACTGTTCTAAAGCCTGCTTGGGGGCATCCCATTCTGTAACATCACATTAGCCTCTGTATTTCCTGTAAGCTGCACACTTATTTAAAGTAATTTGGCCTGTATGAGCCTGATTATCCACTTTTACTGTGCATATATACTGTTCTAAAGCCTGCTTGGGGGCATCCCATTCTGTAACATCACATTAGCCTCTGTATTTACTCTAAGCTGCACACTTATTTAAAGTAATTTGGCCTGTTGGAGCCTGCTTATCCACTTTTACTGTGCATATATACTGTTCTAAAGCCTGCTTGGGGGCATCCCATTCTGTAACATCACATTAGCCTCTGTATTTACTCTAAGCTGCAAACTTATTTAAAGTAATTTGGCCTGTATGAGCCTGATTATCCACTTTTACTGTGCATATATACTGTTCTAAAGCCTGCTTGGGGGCATCCCATTCTGTAACATCACATTAGCCTCTGTATTTACTCTAAGCTGCAAACTTATTTAAATTAATTTGGCCTGTATGAGCCTGATTATCCACTTTTACTGTGCATATATACTGTTCTAAAGCCTGCTTGGGGACATCCCATTCTTTAACATCACATTAGACTCTGTATTTACTCTAAGCTGCAAACTTATTTAAAGTAATTTGGCCTGTATGAGCCTGATTATCCACTTTTACTGTGCATATATACTGTTCTAAAGCCTGCTTGGGGGCATCCCATTCTGTAACATCACATTAGCCTCTGTATTTCCTGTAAGCTGCACACTTATTTAAAGTAACTTGGCCTGTATGAGCCTGATTATCCACTTTTACTGTGCATATATACTGTTCTAAAGCCTGCTTGGGGGCATCCCATTCTGTAACATCACATTAGCCTCTGTATTTACTCTAAGCTGCAAACTTATTTAAAGTAATTTGGCCTGTATGAGCCTGATTATCCACTTTTACTGTGCATATATACTGTTCTAAAGCCTGCTTGGGGGCATCCCATTCTGTAATATCACATTAGCCTCTGTATTTACTCTAAGCTGCAAACTTATTTAAAGTAATTTGGCCTGTATGAGCCTGATTATCCACTTTTACTGTGCATATATACTGTTCTAAAGCCTGCTTGGGGGCATCCCATTCTGTAATATCACATTAGCCTCTGTATTTACTCTAAGCTGCAAACTTATTTAAATTAATTTGGCCTGTATGAGCCTGATTATCCACTTTTACTGTGCATATATACTGTTCTAAAGCCTGCTTGGGGACATCCCATTCTTTAACATCACATTAGACTCTGTATTTACTCTAAGCTGCAAACTTATTTAAAGTAATTTGGCCTGTATGAGCCTGATTATCCACTTTTACTGTGCATATATACTGTTCTAAAGCCTGCTTGGGGGCATCCCATTCTGTAACATCACATTAGCCTCTGTATTTCCTGTAAGCTGCACACTTATTTAAAGTAATTTGGCCTGTATGAGCCTGATTATCCACTTTTACTGTGCATATATACTGTTCTAAAGCCTGCTTGGGGGCATCCCATTCTGTAACATCACATTAGCCTCTGTATTTCCTGTAAGCTGCACACTTATTTAAAGTAATTTGGCCTGTATGAGCCTGATTATCCACTTTTACTGTGCATATATACTGTTCTAAAGCCAGCTTGGGGGCATCCCATTCTGTAACATCACATTGGCCTCTGTATTTACTCTAAGCTGCACACTTATTTAAAGTAATTTGGCCTGTTGGAGCCTGCTTATCCACTTTTACTGTGCATATATACTGTTCTAAAGCCTGCTTGGGGGCATCCCATTCTGTAACATCACATTAGCCTCTGTATTTACTCTAAGCTGCAAACTTATTTAAAGTAATTTGGCCTGTATGAGCCTGATTATCCACTTTTACTGTGCATATATACTGTTCTAAAGCCTGCTTGGGGGAATCCCATTCTGTAACATCACATTAGCCTCTGTATTTACTCTAAGATGCAAACTTATTTAAAGTAATTTGGCCTGTATGAGCCTGATTATCCACTGTTGCTGTGTGCATATATACTGATCTCAAGCCTGCTTGGGGGCATCCCATTCTGTAACATCACATTGGCCTCTGTATTTACTCTAAGCTGCAAACTTATTTAAAGTAATTTGGCCTGTATGAGCCTGCTTATCCACGTTTACTGTGCATATATACTGTTCTAAAGCCTGCTTGGGGGCATCCCATTCTGTAACATCACATTAGCCTCTGTATTTACTCTAAGCTGCAAACTTATTTAAAGTAATTTGGCCTGTATGAGCCTGAATATCCACTGTTGCTTTGTGCATATATACTGATCTCAAGTCTGCTGTGGGGCCACCCCATTCTGTAACATACCATTAGCCTCTGTATTTACTCTAAGCTGCAAACTTATTTAAAGTAATTTGGCCTGTATGAGCCTGATTATCCACTTTTACTGTGCATATATACTGTTCTAAAGCCTGCTTGGGGGCATCCCATTCTGTAACATCACATTAGCCTCTGTATTTACTCTAAGCTGCAAACTTATTTAAAGTAATTTGGCCTGTATGAGCCTGATTATCCACTTTTACTGTGCATATATACTGTTCTAAAGCCTGCTTGGGGGCATCCCATTCTGTAATATCACATTAGCCTCTGTATTTACTCTAAGCTGCAAACTTATTTAAAGTAATTTGGCCTGTATGAGCCTGATTATCCACTTTTACTGTGCATATATACTGTTCTAAAGCCTGCTTGGGGGCATCCCATTCTGTAATATCACATTAGCCTCTGTATTTACTCTAAGCTGCAAACTTATTTAAATTAATTTGGCCTGTATGAGCCTGATTATCCACTTTTACTGTGCATATATACTGTTCTAAAGCCTGCTTGGGGACATCCCATTCTTTAACATCACATTAGACTCTGTATTTACTCTAAGCTGCAAACTTATTTAAAGTAATTTGGCCTGTATGAGCCTGATTATCCACTTTTACTGTGCATATATACTGTTCTAAAGCCTGCTTGGGGGCATCCCATTCTGTAACATCACATTAGCCTCTGTATTTCCTGTAAGCTGCACACTTATTTAAAGTAATTTGGCCTGTATGAGCCTGATTATCCACTTTTACTGTGCATATATACTGTTCTAAAGCCTGCTTGGGGGCATCCCATTCTGTAACATCACATTAGCCTCTGTATTTCCTGTAAGCTGCACACTTATTTAAAGTAATTTGGCCTGTATGAGCCTGATTATCCACTTTTACTGTGCATATATACTGTTCTAAAGCCAGCTTGGGGGCATCCCATTCTGTAACATCACATTAGCCTCTGTATTTACTCTAAGCTGCACACTTATTTAAAGTAATTTGGCCTGTTGGAGCCTGCTTATCCACTTTTACTGTGCATATATACTGTTCTAAAGCCTGCTTGGGGGCATCCCATTCTGTAACATCACATTAGCCTCTGTATTTACTCTAAGCTGCAAACTTATTTAAAGTAATTTGGCCTGTATGAGCCTGGTTATCCACTTTTACTGTGCATATATACTGTTCTAAAGCCTGCTTGGGGGCATCCCATTCTGTAACATCACATTAGCCTCTGTATTTACTCTAAGCTGCAAACTTATTTAAAGTAATTTGGCCTGTATGAGCCTGATTATCCACTGTTGCTGTGTGCATATATACTGATCTCAAGCCTGCTTGGGGGCATCCCATTCTGTAACATCACATTGGCCTCTGTATTTACTCTAAGCTGCAAACTTATTTAAAGTAATTTGGCCTGTATGAGCCTGCTTATCCACGTTTACTGTGCATATATACTGTTCTAAAGCCTGCTTGGGGGCATCCCATTCTGTAACATCACATTAGCCTCTGTATTTACTCTAAGCTGCAAACTTATTTAAAGTAATTTGGCCTGTATGAGCCTGAATATCCACTGTTGCTGTGTGCATATATACTGATCTCAAGTCTGCTGTGGGGCCACCCCATTCTGTAACATACCATTAGCCTCTGTATTTACTCTAAGCTGCAAACTTATTTAAAGTAATTTGGCCTGTATGAGCCTGATTATCCACTTTTACTGTGCATATATACTGTTCTAAAGCCTGCTTGGGGGCATCCCATTCTGTAACATCACATTAGCCTCTGTATTTACTCTAAGCTGCAAACTTATTTAAAGTAATTTGGCCTGTATGAGCCTGATTATCCACTTTTACTGTGCATATATACTGTTCTAAAGCCTGCTTGGGGGCATCCCATTCTGTAATATCACATTAGCCTCTGTATTTACTCTAAGCTGCAAACTAATTTAAAGTAATTTGGCCTGTATGAGCCTGATTATCCACTTTTACTGTGCATATATACTGTTCTAAAGCCTGCTTGGGGGCATCCCATTCTTTAACATCACATTAGACTCTGTATTTACTCTAAGCTGCAAACTTATTTAAAGTAATTTGGCCTGTATGAGCCTGATTATCCACTTTTACTGTGCATATATACTGTTCTAAAGCCTGCTTGGGGGCACCCCATTCTGTAACATCACATTAGCCTCTGTATTTACTCTAAGCTGTACACTTTTTTAAAGTAATTTGGCCTGTTGGAGCCTGCTTATCCACTTTTACTGTGCATATATACTGTTCTAAAGCCTGCTTGGGGGCATCCCATTCTGTAACATCACATTAGCCTCTTTATTTACTCTAAGCTGCAAACTTATTTAAAGTAATTTGGCCTGTATGAGCCTGATTATCCACTTTTACTGTGCATATATACTGTTCTAAAGCCTGCTTGGGGGCATCCCATTCTGTAACATCACATTAGCCTCTGTATTTACTCTAAGCTGCACACTTATTTAAAGTAATTTGGCCTGTATGAGCCTGCTTATCCACTTTTACTGTGCATATATACTGTTCTAAAGCCTGCTTGGGGGCATCCCATTCTGTAACATCACATTAGCCTCTGTATTTCCTGTAAGCTGCACACTTATTTAAAGTAATTTGGCCTGTATGAGCCTGATTATCCACTTTTACTGTGCATATATACTGTTCTAAAGCCTGCTTGGGGGCATCCCATTCTGTAACATACCATTAGCCTCTGTATTTACTCTAAGCTGCAAACTTATTTAAAGTAATTTGGCCTGTATGAGCCTGATTATCCACTTTTACTGTGCATATATACTGTTCTAAAGCCTGCTTGGGGGCATCCCATTCTGTAATATCACATTAGCCTCTGTATTTACTCTAAGCTGCAAACTTATTTAAAGTAATTTGGCCTGTATGAGCCTGATTATCCACTTTTACTGTGCATATATACTGTTCTAAAGCCTGCTTGGGGGCATCCCATTCTGTAATATCACATTAGCCTCTGTATTTACTCTAAGCTGCAAACTTATTTAAATTAATTTGGCCTGTATGAGCCTGATTATCCACTTTTACTGTGCATATATACTGTTCTAAAGCCTGCTTGGGGACATCCCATTCTTTAACATCACATTAGACTCTGTATTTACTCTAAGCTGCAAACTTATTTAAAGTAATTTGGCCTGTATGAGCCTGATTATCCACTTTTACTGTGCATATATACTGTTCTAAAGCCTGCTTGGGGGCATCCCATTCTGTAACATCACATTAGCCTCTGTATTTCCTGTAAGCTGCACACTTATTTAAAGTAATTTGGCCTGTATGAGCCTGATTATCCACTTTTACTGTGCATATATACTGTTCTAAAGCCTGCTTGGGGGCATCCCATTCTGTAACATCACATTAGCCTCTGTATTTACTCTAAGCTGCAAACTTATTTAAAGTAATTTGGCCTGTATGAGCCTGATTATCCACTTTTACTGTGCATATATACTGTTCTAAAGCCTGCTTGGGGGCATCCCATTCTGTAATATCACATTAGCCTCTGTATTTACTCTAAGCTGCAAACTTATTTAAAGTAATTTGGCCTGTATGAGCCTGATTATCCACTTTTACTGTGCATATATACTGTTCTAAAGCCTGCTTGGGGGCATCCCATTCTGTAATATCACATTAGCCTCTGTATTTACTCTAAGCTGCAAACTTATTTAAATTAATTTGGCCTGTATGAGCCTGATTATCCACTTTTACTGTGCATATATACTGTTCTAAAGCCTGCTTGGGGACATCCCATTCTTTAACATCACATTAGACTCTGTATTTACTCTAAGCTGCAAACTTATTTAAAGTAATTTGGCCTGTATGAGCCTGATTATCCACTTTTACTGTGCATATATACTGTTCTAAAGCCTGCTTGGGGGCATCCCATTCTGTAACATCACATTAGCCTCTGTATTTCCTGTAAGCTGCACACTTATTTAAAGTAATTTGGCCTGTATGAGCCTGATTATCCACTTTTACTGTGCATATATACTGTTCTAAAGCCTGCTTGGGGGCATCCCATTCTGTAACATCACATTAGCCTCTGTATTTCCTGTAAGCTGCACACTTATTTAAAGTAATTTGGCCTGTATGAGCCTGATTATCCACTTTTACTGTGCATATATACTGTTCTAAAGCCAGCTTGGGGGCATCCCATTCTGTAACATCACATTGGCCTCTGTATTTACTCTAAGCTGCACACTTATTTAAAGTAATTTGGCCTGTTGGAGCCTGCTTATCCACTTTTACTGTGCATATATACTGTTCTAAAGCCTGCTTGGGGGCATCCCATTCTGTAACATCACATTAGCCTCTGTATTTACTCTAAGCTGCAAACTTATTTAAAGTAATTTGGCCTGTATGAGCCTGATTATCCACTTTTACTGTGCATATATACTGTTCTAAAGCCTGCTTGGGGGAATCCCATTCTGTAACATCACATTAGCCTCTGTATTTACTCTAAGATGCAAACTTATTTAAAGTAATTTGGCCTGTATGAGCCTGATTATCCACTGTTGCTGTGTGCATATATACTGATCTCAAGCCTGCTTGGGGGCATCCCATTCTGTAACATCACATTGGCCTCTGTATTTACTCTAAGCTGCAAACTTATTTAAAGTAATTTGGCCTGTATGAGCCTGCTTATCCACGTTTACTGTGCATATATACTGTTCTAAAGCCTGCTTGGGGGCATCCCATTCTGTAACATCACATTAGCCTCTGTATTTACTCTAAGCTGCAAACTTATTTAAAGTAATTTGGCCTGTATGAGCCTGAATATCCACTGTTGCTGTGTGCATATATACTGATCTCAAGTCTGCTGTGGGGCCACCCCATTCTGTAACATACCATTAGCCTCTGTATTTACTCTAAGCTGCAAACTTATTTAAAGTAATTTGGCCTGTATGAGCCTGATTATCCACTTTTACTGTGCATATATACTGTTCTAAAGCCTGCTTGGGGGCATCCCATTCTGTAACATCACATTAGCCTCTGTATTTACTCTAAGCTGCAAACTTATTTAAAGTAATTTGGCCTGTATGAGCCTGATTATCCACTTTTACTGTGCATATATACTGTTCTAAAGCCTGCTTGGGGGCATCCCATTCTGTAATATCACATTAGCCTCTGTATTTACTCTAAGCTGCAAACTTATTTAAAGTAATTTGGCCTGTATGAGCCTGATTATCCACTTTTACTGTGCATATATACTGTTCTAAAGCCTGCTTGGGGGCATCCCATTCTGTAATATCACATTAGCCTCTGTATTTACTCTAAGCTGCAAACTTATTTAAATTAATTTGGCCTGTATGAGCCTGATTATCCACTTTTACTGTGCATATATACTGTTCTAAAGCCTGCTTGGGGACATCCCATTCTTTAACATCACATTAGACTCTGTATTTACTCTAAGCTGCAAACTTATTTAAAGTAATTTGGCCTGTATGAGCCTGATTATCCACTTTTACTGTGCATATATACTGTTCTAAAGCCTGCTTGGGGGCATCCCATTCTGTAACATCACATTAGCCTCTGTATTTCCTGTAAGCTGCACACTTATTTAAAGTAATTTGGCCTGTATGAGCCTGATTATCCACTTTTACTGTGCATATATACTGTTCTAAAGCCTGCTTGGGGGCATCCCATTCTGTAACATCACATTAGCCTCTGTATTTCCTGTAAGCTGCACACTTATTTAAAGTAATTTGGCCTGTATGAGCCTGATTATCCACTTTTACTGTGCATATATACTGTTCTAAAGCCAGCTTGGGGGCATCCCATTCTGTAACATCACATTAGCCTCTGTATTTACTCTAAGCTGCACACTTATTTAAAGTAATTTGGCCTGTTGGAGCCTGCTTATCCACTTTTACTGTGCATATATACTGTTCTAAAGCCTGCTTGGGGGCATCCCATTCTGTAACATCACATTAGCCTCTGTATTTACTCTAAGCTGCAAACTTATTTAAAGTAATTTGGCCTGTATGAGCCTGATTATCCACTTTTACTGTGCATATATACTGTTCTAAAGCCTGCTTGGGGGCATCCCATTCTGTAACATCACATTAGCCTCTGTATTTACTCTAAGCTGCAAACTTATTTAAAGTAATTTGGCCTGTATGAGCCTGATTATCCACTGTTGCTGTGTGCATATATACTGATCTCAAGCCTGCTTGGGGGCATCCCATTCTGTAACATCACATTGGCCTCTGTATTTACTCTAAGCTGCAAACTTATTTAAAGTAATTTGGCCTGTATGAGCCTGCTTATCCACGTTTACTGTGCATATATACTGTTCTAAAGCCTGCTTGGGGGCATCCCATTCTGTAACATCACATTAGCCTCTGTATTTACTCTAAGCTGCAAACTTATTTAAAGTAATTTGGCCTGTATGAGCCTGAATATCCACTGTTGCTGTGTGCATATATACTGATCTCAAGTCTGCTGTGGGGCCACCCCATTCTGTAACATCACATTAGCCTCTGTATTTACTCTAAGCTGCAAACTTATTTAAAGTAATTTGGCCTGTATGAGCCTGATTATCCACTTTTACTGTGCATATATACTGTTCTAAAGCCTGCTTGGGGGCATCCCATTCTGTAACATCACATTAGCCTCTGTATTTACTCTAAGCTGCAAACTTATTTAAAGTAATTTGGCCTGTATGAGCCTGATTATCCACTTTTACTGTGCATATATACTGTTCTAAAGCCTGCTTGGGGGCATCCCATTCTGTAATATCACATTAGCCTCTGTATTTACTCTAAGCTGCAAACTAATTTAAAGTAATTTGGCCTGTATGAGCCTGATTATCCACTTTTACTGTGCATATATACTGTTCTAAAGCCTGCTTGGGGGCATCCCATTCTTTAACATCACATTAGACTCTGTATTTACTCTAAGCTGCAAACTTATTTAAAGTAATTTGGCCTGTATGAGCCTGATTATCCACTTTTACTGTGCATATATACTGTTCTAAAGCCTGCTTGGGGGCACCCCATTCTGTAACATCACATTAGCCTCTGTATTTACTCTAAGCTGTACACTTTTTTAAAGTAATTTGGCCTGTTGGAGCCTGCTTATCCACTTTTACTGTGCATATATACTGTTCTAAAGCCTGCTTGGGGGCATCCCATTCTGTAACATCACATTAGCCTCTTTATTTACTCTAAGCTGCAAACTTATTTAAAGTAATTTGGCCTGTATGAGCCTGATTATCCACTTTTACTGTGCATATATACTGTTCTAAAGCCTGCTTGGGGGCATCCCATTCTGTAACATCACATTAGCCTCTGTATTTACTCTAAGCTGCACACTTATTTAAAGTAATTTGGCCTGTATGAGCCTGCTTATCCACTTTTACTGTGCATATATACTGTTCTAAAGCCTGCTTGGGGGCATCCCATTCTGTAACATCACATTAGCCTCTGTATTTCCTGTAAGCTGCACACTTATTTAAAGTAATTTGGCCTGTATGAGCCTGATTATCCACTTTTACTGTGCATATATACTGTTCTAAAGCCTGCTTGGGGGCATCCCATTCTGTAACATACCATTAGCCTCTGTATTTACTCTAAGCTGCAAACTTATTTAAAGTAATTTGGCCTGTATGAGCCTGATTATCCACTTTTACTGTGCATATATACTGTTCTAAAGCCTGCTTGGGGGCATCCCATTCTGTAATATCACATTAGCCTCTGTATTTACTCTAAGCTGCAAACTTATTTAAAGTAATTTGGCCTGTATGAGCCTGATTATCCACTTTTACTGTGCATATATACTGTTCTAAAGCCTGCTTGGGGGCATCCCATTCTGTAATATCACATTAGCCTCTGTATTTACTCTAAGCTGCAAACTTATTTAAATTAATTTGGCCTGTATGAGCCTGATTATCCACTTTTACTGTGCATATATACTGTTCTAAAGCCTGCTTGGGGACATCCCATTCTTTAACATCACATTAGACTCTGTATTTACTCTAAGCTGCAAACTTATTTAAAGTAATTTGGCCTGTATGAGCCTGATTATCCACTTTTACTGTGCATATATACTGTTCTAAAGCCTGCTTGGGGGCATCCCATTCTGTAACATCACATTAGCCTCTGTATTTCCTGTAAGCTGCACACTTATTTAAAGTAATTTGGCCTGTATGAGCCTGATTATCCACTTTTACTGTGCATATATACTGTTCTAAAGCCTGCTTGGGGGCATCCCATTCTGTAACATCACATTAGCCTCTGTATTTCCTGTAAGCTGCACACTTATTTAAAGTAATTTGGCCTGTATGAGCCTGATTATCCACTTTTACTGTGCATATATACTGTTCTAAAGCCAGCTTGGGGGCATCCCATTCTGTAACATCACATTGGCCTCTGTATTTACTCTAAGCTGCACACTTATTTAAAGTAATTTGGCCTGTTGGAGCCTGCTTATCCACTTTTACTGTGCATATATACTGTTCTAAAGCCTGCTTGGGGGCATCCCATTCTGTAACATCACATTAGCCTCTGTATTTACTCTAAGCTGCAAACTTATTTAAAGTAATTTGGCCTGTATGAGCCTGATTATCCACTTTTACTGTGCATATATACTGTTCTAAAGCCTGCTTGGGGGAATCCCATTCTGTAACATCACATTAGCCTCTGTATTTACTCTAAGCTGCAAACTTATTTAAAGTAATTTGGCCTGTATGAGCCTGATTATCCACTGTTGCTGTGTGCATATATACTGATCTCAAGCCTGCTTGGGGGCATCCCATTCTGTAACATCACATTGGCCTCTGTATTTACTCTAAGCTGCAAACTTATTTAAAGTAATTTGGCCTGTATGAGCCTGCTTATCCACGTTTACTGTGCATATATACTGTTCTAAAGCCTGCTTGGGGGCATCCCATTCTGTAACATCACATTAGCCTCTGTATTTACTCTAAGCTGCAAACTTATTTAAAGTAATTTGGCCTGTATGAGCCTGAATATCCACTGTTGCTGTGTGCATATATACTGATCTCAAGTCTGCTGTGGGGCCACCCCATTCTGTAACATACCATTAGCCTCTGTATTTACTCTAAGCTGCAAACTTATTTAAAGTAATTTGGCCTGTATGAGCCTGATTATCCACTTTTACTGTGCATATATACTGTTCTAAAGCCTGCTTGGGGGCATCCCATTCTGTAACATCACATTAGCCTCTGTATTTACTCTAAGCTGCAAACTTATTTAAAGTAATTTGGCCTGTATGAGCCTGATTATCCACTTTTACTGTGCATATATACTGTTCTAAAGCCTGCTTGGGGGCATCCCATTCTGTAATATCACATTAGCCTCTGTATTTACTCTAAGCTGCAAACTTATTTAAAGTAATTTGGCCTGTATGAGCCTGATTATCCACTTTTACTGTGCATATATACTGTTCTAAAGCCTGCTTGGGGGCATCCCATTCTGTAATATCACATTAGCCTCTGTATTTACTCTAAGCTGCAAACTTATTTAAATTAATTTGGCCTGTATGAGCCTGATTATCCACTTTTACTGTGCATATATACTGTTCTAAAGCCTGCTTGGGGACATCCCATTCTTTAACATCACATTAGACTCTGTATTTACTCTAAGCTGCAAACTTATTTAAAGTAATTTGGCCTGTATGAGCCTGATTATCCACTTTTACTGTGCATATATACTGTTCTAAAGCCTGCTTGGGGGCATCCCATTCTGTAACATCACATTAGCCTCTGTATTTCCTGTAAGCTGCACACTTATTTAAAGTAATTTGGCCTGTATGAGCCTGATTATCCACTTTTACTGTGCATATATACTGTTCTAAAGCCTGCTTGGGGGCATCCCATTCTGTAACATCACATTAGCCTCTGTATTTCCTGTAAGCTGCACACTTATTTAAAGTAATTTGGCCTGTATGAGCCTGATTATCCACTTTTACTGTGCATATATACTGTTCTAAAGCCAGCTTGGGGGCATCCCATTCTGTAACATCACATTAGCCTCTGTATTTACTCTAAGCTGCACACTTATTTAAAGTAATTTGGCCTGTTGGAGCCTGCTTATCCACTTTTACTGTGCATATATACTGTTCTAAAGCCTGCTTGGGGGCATCCCATTCTGTAACATCACATTAGCCTCTGTATTTACTCTAAGCTGCAAACTTATTTAAAGTAATTTGGCCTGTATGAGCCTGATTATCCACTTTTACTGTGCATATATACTGTTCTAAAGCCTGCTTGGGGGCATCCCATTCTGTAACATCACATTAGCCTCTGTATTTACTCTAAGCTGCAAACTTATTTAAAGTAATTTGGCCTGTATGAGCCTGATTATCCACTGTTGCTGTGTGCATATATACTGATCTCAAGCCTGCTTGGGGGCATCCCATTCTGTAACATCACATTGGCCTCTGTATTTACTCTAAGCTGCAAACTTATTTAAAGTAATTTGGCCTGTATGAGCCTGCTTATCCACGTTTACTGTGCATATATACTGTTCTAAAGCCTGCTTGGGGCCATCCCATTCTGTAACATCACATTAGCCTCTGTATTTACTCTAAGCTGCAAACTTATTTAAAGTAATTTGGCCTGTATGAGCCTGAATATCCACTGTTGCTGTGTGCATATATACTGATCTCAAGTCTGCTGTGGGGCCACCCCATTCTGTAACATACCATTAGCCTCTGTATTTACTCTAAGCTGCAAACTTATTTAAAGTAATTTGGCCTGTATGAGCCTGATTATCCACTTTTACTGTGCATATATACTGTTCTAAAGCCTGCTTGGGGGCATCCCATTCTGTAACATCACATTAGCCTCTGTATTTACACTAAGCTGCAAACTTATTTAAAGTAATTTGGCCTGTATGAGCCTGATTATCCACTTTTACTGTGCATATATACTGTTCTAAAGCCTGCTTGGGGGCATCCCATTCTGTAATATCACATTAGCCTCTGTATTTACTCTAAGCTGCAAACTAATTTAAAGTAATTTGGCCTGTATGAGCCTGATTATCCACTTTTACTGTGCATATATACTGTTCTAAAGCCTGCTTGGGGGCATCCCATTCTTTAACATCACATTAGACTCTGTATTTACTCTAAGCTGCAAACTTATTTAAAGTAATTTGGCCTGTATGAGCCTGATTATCCACTTTTACTGTGCATATATACTGTTCTAAAGCCTGCTTGGGGGCACCCCATTCTGTAACATCACATTAGCCTCTGTATTTACTCTAAGCTGTACACTTTTTTAAAGTAATTTGGCCTGTTGGAGCCTGCTTATCCACTTTTACTTTGCATATATACTGTTCTAAAGCCTGCTTGGGGGCATCCCATTCTGTAACATCACATTAGCCTCTTTATTTACTCTAAGCTGCAAACTTATTTAAAGTAATTTGGCCTGTATGAGCCTGATTATCCACTTTTACTGTGCATATATACTGTTCTAAAGCCTGCTTGGGGGCATCCCATTCTGTAATATCACATTAGCCTCTGTATTTACTCTAAGCTGCAAACTAATTTAAAGTAATTTGGCCTGTATGAGCCTGATTATCCACTTTTACTGTGCATATATACTGTTCTAAAGCCTGCTTGGGGGCATCCCATTCTTTAACATCACATTAGACTCTGTATTTACTCTAAGCTGCAAACTTATTTAAAGTAATTTGGCCTGTATGAGCCTGATTATCCACTTTTACTGTGCATATATACAGTTCTAAAGCCTGCTTGGGGGCATCCCATTCTGTAACATCACATTAGCCTCTGTATTTACTCTAAGCTGCACACTTATTTAAAGTAATTTGGCCTGTTGGAGCCTGCTTATCCACTTTTACTGTGCATATATACTGTTCTAAAGCCTGCTTGGGGGCATCCCATTCTGTAACATCACATTAGCCTCTGTATTTACTCTAAGCTGCACACTTATTTAAAGTAATTTGGCCTGTATGAGCCTGATTATCCACTTTTACTGTGCATATATACTGTTCTAAAGCCTGCTTGGGGGCATCCCATTCTGTAACATCACATTAGCCTCTGTATTTACTCTAAGCTGCACACTTATTTAAAGTAATTTGGCCTGTATGAGCCTGCTTATCCACTTTTACTGTGCATATATACTGTTCTAAAGCCTGCTTGGGGGCATCCCATTCTGTAACATCACATTAGCCTCTGTATTTACTCTAAGCTGCAAACTTATTTAAAGTAATTTGGCCTGTATGAGCCTGCTTAGACACTGTTGCTGTGCATATATACTGATCTCAGGTCTGCTTGGGGGTATCCCATTCTGTAACATAACATAACCTACCTCTCTTATTTACACTAAGCAGCTCTCTTATTTAAACTAAGCAGGCCTCTTGGAGGCTGATTGTCCACTTTTGGGTGTGCATTATATTCGGTTTCATATACAGTGGGGTATCCCAATTTGTAAGATAACCCATCCAACCATGTAAACTAAAGAGGCCTGTTGCAGCCTGAGTTTCTGTGCTTGCGTATGGTCTGCATTACAATCTGTCTCTTTCAATGACACTGCTGCCTGGGGTATCCCAATTTGTAAGATAACCCACCAACCATGTAAACTAAAGAGGCCTGTTGCAGCCTGAGTTTCTCTGCTTGCGTATGGTCTGCATTACAATCTGTCTCTTTCAATGACACTGCTGCCTGGGGTATCCCAATTTGTAAGATAACCTACCCCAACCATGTAAACTAAAGGTTACGTCCTTCCAAAAGGAAAACTTATGCCGAACACTATTTTTGTTGGGGGCATTGACCTTTGGATTGATCGGCATGAAATTAAGGATTTTTTTTCAAAGTATGGCGCTGTAAAGAAGGTCAAAATTATTTATCATACTTGGATTAGTGTTAAAAGTTTCTGCTCAGCTTAAAATACATTTCGCTACACTGGCATCCCAAGGCACATGCTATTTAACCCTATCTGTTAAGCACAAGCATTTCTCATACTTGGATTATTGTTACTTTTTGTTCAGCTTAAAATATACCAGGCCACACGGGCATCCCAAGGCACATGCTGATTAACCCTATCCGTTAAGCACAAGCATTTCTCATATTTGGATTATTGTTACTTTTTGTTCAGCTTAAAATATACCAGGCTACACGGGCATCCCAAGGCACATGCTGATTAACCCTATATGTTAAGCTAAAGCATTTCTCATACTTGGATTATTGTTACTTTTTGTTCAGCTTAAAATATACCAGGCCACACGGGCATCCCAAGGCACATGCTGATTAACCCTATCTGTTAAGCACAAGCATTTCTCATACTTGGATTATTGTTACTTTTTGTTCAGCTTAAAATATACCAGGCCACACGGGCATCCCAAGGCTTATGCTGTTTAACCCTATCTGTTAAGCACAAGCATTTGTCATACTTGGATTATTGTTACTTTTTGTTCAGCTTAAAATATACCAGGCCACACGGGCATCCCAAGGCACATGCTGATTAACCCTATCTGTTAAGCACAAGCATTTCTCATACTTGGATTATTGTTACTTTTTGTTCAGCTTAAAATATACAAGGCCACACGGGCATCCCAAGGCACATGCTGATTAACCCTATATGTTAAGCTAAAGCATTTCTTATACTTGGATTATTGTTACTTTTTGTTCAGCTTAAAATATACCAGGCCACACGGGCATCCCAAGGCACATGCTGATTCACCCTATATGTTAAGCTAAAGCATTTCTCATACTTGGATTATTGTTACTTTTTGTTCAGCTTAAAATATACCAGGCCACACGGGCATCCCAAGGCACATGCTATTTTAACCCTATCTGTTATACAACATAAGCGTTGATCAGCATCAGCTTCATTAAGCTACTTCAGTTTGCACTTCCTTTTTGACTGCTTTCAATAAACCAGGCCGCAGGGCACCCCAAAGCTGCACGTTGCACCCTATCTGTTTATACTAAATAAGCATCTACAGCCTCAGCTTTATTAAGTTATTGCATTTTTAATTGGTTTTGGTCTGCCTTAAATACACCAGGCCGCAGGGTATCCCAAACCTGCATGTTGCACCCCATCTGTTATACTAAACAAGCGTTGTTCAGCATCAGCTTTATTAAGCTATTGCATTTTGCATTGGTTTTTGTCCTGCTGCCAAAACACTAGGCCCCAGGGTATCCCAAACCTGCACTTAGCAGCCTATCTGTTATACTAAATACGCTTGTTGATCCTTCCTCAGCTTAATCAAAGTATTGCATTTTGAATTGGTTTTTGGTCTGCCTTTAACAAAAAAAACACCAGGCCGCAGGGCATCCCAAACCTGCATTAGGCAGCCTATCTGTTATACTAAATACGCTTGTTGATCCTTCCTCAGCAGAATCTGAGCATTGCATTTTGAATTGGTTTTTGTCCTGCAGTCAAAACACTAGCCCATATGGGCATCCCAAACCAGCACATGTCACCCTATCTGTTATACTAAATAAGCTTCTATAGGCCCTTTTTTTATTTATTTATTTTTATTTATATAGAGCTGTAATAGATTATATAGTGAGGTAAATTCGCCATTTTGCACCATTATATAGAGAAGCTCACTGTGTAAATCTGTGGAGCAATAGTTTATACAATATTGCGAGGTAAATTCGCTGTTTTGCACTATTATATATATCAACCTAAATCCCTGTGTAAATCTGAGGAGCAATAGTTTATATTGTGAGGTAAAGTTGCCATTTTATAGAGCAGGCCCTGTCTGAAAATCTCATTTTGCAATCTATGTTATATTGTGAGCTAAATTCGCCATGTTGCACCATTCTTTAGAGTAGCCCTCCTGTGTAAATCAGAGCAGCAATAGTTTATATTGGACAATACATTTGCCCTGTTTTGCACCATTATATGGAGCAGCCCCTGAGTAAACCTGGGGGGCAATAGTTTATATTATGAGGTAAATTCATGGATTTGCACCATTACATAGAGCAGTCCCTATATAAACCTGAGAAATAGGTTATATTGTGTGAGTTAAATCCACTGTTGGTTTTGTAGAATTCTATAGAGCAGGCCCTGTGTAAATCTGAGGGGCAATAGCTTATATAGTGAGGTAAATTTGCCATTTTGCTTCATTATATAGAGCAGCCCCTGTGTAAATCTGAGGGGCAATAGTTTATATTATGAGGTAAATTGATGGTTTTGCACCATTATATGGAGCAGCCCCTGTGTAAATCTGAGGGGCAATAGCTTATATAGTGAGGTAAATTTGCCATTTTGCTTCATTATATAGAGCAGCCCAGTTGCCATCAAAATCAACTACTGTCCGGCCAGTACAGCTTTTCCAGGGCAAACTCTGCTAGTTGCGGACACAAGTCAAGTTTGGCTTCCCAGCAAATCCAGTGGATCCTGAAGGTGTGTTGGCATGGTCATGTCAAGGTATGGCATGACCTGCTGTTTGAGGTCCAGCTCCAGGTCTTCCTGCTGCTCATGAGTAGACTCACTATGCGGGTGTAGAAAGCTACTCACTAGCGACTGAAGACTGAGGCTGCTGCTGATGGAGCTGCTGCTGCTGCTTCTTCCACCCCCCCAGCAGCCATGGCAGTGGAAGGTGATCGCAGAGGTCCCCCCGAGTCAGACCTGCGGGAGTATGGGCCATGGCGCAGATAGACATCGCTCAACTGACTATGTGGGATGTCTCTGTAGTAGGTCAGTTTGTCCTCCCTCTCAGTGGGCGTAAAAAAATGCCCCCATTTTGTGCCGGAAGCGAGGGTCCAATAAGTTGGAGAGCCAGAAGTCTTCCCGCTGACAAATGGAGACAATTCTGCGCTCACTAGTACGCAAGCATGTGAGCATGCATCGTGCCATTTGTGCAAGTGACTCGGAGGGACTACCTGTCTCCATCTCCACTGTAAACTGCCACTGTGTGTCTGGGTCCTCTGTCTCACCTTCCTCACAACCCTCTAGCTACTGTGGCTGCTCCTGCTGCTCCTCTCCTGTCAGATGACTAGATAAAATGGTCATTTTGTGAAACCTAAACTGTGGTTTGCTGTGCCCCACCCCCTACTCCTCCTCCACTTCAGCCCCCACAGGCTGTGAAATGTATGTGCCATGTCTCCAGTGCCCTGACCAGCCATGGTTTCCAACATGTGTTGTAGTACATGAAGCAGTGGAATTTCATCGTTCATCTCATAGTCCTGGCAACTGACTAATAAAGTAGCTTCCTCAAAGGGCCTGAGCAAACGGCCGGTGTCACGTATGAGCTGCCAATGGTTTACATTGAATTTACACAGGGGTGTCCCCCTATCCGTTTGGATCATCCAGAAATCCGTGATGGCTTTTCTCTGTTCCTATAGTGGATCCTGCATATGGAGGGTGGAATTCCAATGGGTGGAAACATGGCAAATCAGACTATGTTGGGGTACACCGTTCTGACGCTGAAGCTCAATAATGTTGTGCTTGGTGGTGTAGGAGTGCCAGAAGTGCATGCTAACTTTCTTTCCTGCTGTTTGGATGTCTTTCAGATGGGCGGAAGACTTCAGAAAACGCTTGACAACTAGACTGAACACGTGTGCCATGTCAGGACGCATGACTCTGGCTTCCTTGTCGCAGCGCAAACAAGATGTTCTTCCAAGTGTCAGTCACCATGGGTCCAAATTTGCAGTTTTCGTGGTTTAAGCAATGATTTCATGGATTGAGTTCTCATTTTTAGTAGTTCCTCCCATGTGTGACTCTGTTGGTCAAGGAAAACCATGTGAAGAACAGCGTGAAACCACAATCACCAAGGGGGCCTAAAAGGATATATATTGTCCACCGTGAGTCCATAGTTACAGCTCCAGACGTAGACAACACTGTGCACTTTGGTACACACTGACCCACCTTCTGTTCAACAACATTTTACAGGGCAGGTACTGCCATCTTCGCAAAGCAATGATACCATGGGACTCTCCACCTCGGCTCGGCACAAGCCATCAGTTCTCTGAAAGGTCCACCACTGGGTAATGCAGCAGGCTGGACTTATGGTGACGCTGTCTGAGAGGAGACATCAAGATTAAAAATTCCAAGAATTTTTGAGGGCTAATTATTCAGAGGCAATGATACCTAGTTGTTTCTGATTTAATTACAAGGTGGAAACACACCCTCAAACAAAACTTCACTTTGGCAATACTATTGCATTTGTTTATTCATAATTTTATGTATATATACTAACTAACCTACTTTTTCTCCACAGGATTGTGGATGCTGCATGAAAAACTGCCACATCGCTGAGTCGCTGATTTTTCCTACCAACAGTCCACAATAATTCACTGCTGCTGCTGCTGCATTAGTCAGAGGCAATGATACCTTGTTGTTTCTGATTTAATTAAAAGGTGGAAACACACCCTCAAACAAAACTTCACTTTGGCAATACTTTTGCATTTGTTTATTCATAATTTTATGTAGATATTACTAACTAAGCTACTTTTTCTCCACATAACTCTCCACAGGGTGTGATTCATCCAATTTTTGGGCTCCAGCAGCCAACTGCAGTGTCTCTTTCAAGCTATGTTTGGGCTCCTGCAGCTGCTGCTTGCAACTCCAAGGTGTGATTCATCCAATTTTTGGGCTCCTGAAGCGAACCCCAGTGTCTCTTTAAAGTAATAATTGGGCTCCTGCTGCTGCTGCTACCAACTCCAGGGCGTGTCAGTCAATTTTTGGGCTCCTGCTGCCAACCCCAGTGTCTCTTTAAAGTAATGTTTGGGCTCCTGCTGCTGCTTGCAACTCCAGGGTGTGATTCATCCAATTTTTGGGCTCCTGCTGCCAACTCCAGTGTCTCTTTAAAGTAATGTTTGGACTCCTGCTGCTGCTGCTGCCAACTCCAGGGTGTGATTCATCCAATTTTTGGGCTCCTGCTGCCAACTCCAGTGTCTCTTTAAAGTAATGTTTGGGCTCCTGCTGCTGCTGCTGCCAACTCCAGGGTGGGATTCATCCAATTTTTGGGCTCCTGCTGCCAACTCCATTGTCTCTTTAAAGTAATGTTTGGGCTCCTGCTGCTGCTTGCAACTCCAGGGTATGATTCATCCAATTTTTCGTCTCCTGAAGCCAACCCCAGTGTCTCTTTAAAGTAATGTTTGGGCTCCTGCTGCTGCTGCTGCCAACTCCAGGGTGTAATTCATCCAATTTTTGGGCTCCTGCTGCCAACTCCAGTGTCTCTTTAAAGTAATATTTGGGCTCCTGCTGCTGCTTGCAACTCCAGGGTGTGATTCATCCAATTTTTGGGCTCCTGAAGCCAACCCCAGTGTGTCTTTCAAGCTATGTTTGGGCTCCTGCTGCTTGCAACTCCAGGGTGTGATTCATCCAATTTTTGGGCTCCAAAAGCCAACACCAGTGTCTCTTTAAAGTAATGTTTGGGCTCCTGCTGCTGCTTGCAACTCCAGGGTGTGATTCATCCAATTTTTGGGCTCCTGCTGCCAACTCCAGTGTCTCTTTAAAGTAATGTTCGGGCTCCTGCTGCTGCTGCTGCTTGCAACTCCAGGGTGTGATTCATCCAATTTTTAATCTCCTGAAGCCAACCCCAGTGTCTCTTTAAAGTAATATTTGGGCTCCTGCTGCTGCTGCTGCCAACTCCAGGGTGTGATTCATCCAATTTTTGGGCTCCTGCTGCCAACTCCAGTGTCTCTTTAAAGTAATGTTTGGCCTCCTGCTGCTGCTTGCAACTCCAGGGTGTGATTCATCCAATTTTTGGGCTCCTGAAGCCAACCCCAGTGTGTCTTTCAAGCTATGTTTGGGCTCCTGCTGCTTGCAACTCCAGGGTGTGATTCATCCAATTTTTGGGCTCCAAAAGCCAACCCCAGTGTCTCTTTAAAGTAATGTTCGGGCTCCTGCTGCTGCTTGCAACTCCAGGGTGTGATTCATCCGATTTTTGGGCTCCTGAAGCCGACCCCAGTGTCTCTTTAAAGTAATGTTTGGGCTCCTGCTGCTGCTTGCAACTCCAGGGTGTGATTCATCCAATTTTTGGGCTCCTGCAGCCAACTCCAGTGTCTCTTTCAAGCTATGTTTGGGCTCCTGCTGCTGCTGCTTGAAACTCCAGGGTGTGTCAGTCAATTTTTGGGCTCCTGCTGCTGCCAACTCCAGTGTCTCTTTCAGCGAATGTTTGGGCTCCTGCTGCTGCTTGCAACTCCAGGGTGTGATTCATCCAATTTTTGGGCTCCTGCAGCCAACTCCAGTGTCTCTTTCAAGCTATGTTTGGGCTCCTGCTGCTGCTGCTTGAAACTCCAGGGTGTGTCAGTCAATTTTTGGGCTCCTGCTGCTGCCAACTCCAGTGTCTCTTTCAGCGAATGTTTGGGCTCCTGCTGCTGCTTGCAACTCCAGGGTGTGATTCATCCAATTTTTGGCCTCCTGCAGCCAACGCCAGTGTCTCTTTAAAGCAATGTTTGGGCTCCTGCTGCTGCTTGCAACTCCAGGGTGTGATTCATCCAATTTTTGGCCTCCTGCAGCCAACTCCAGTGTCTCTTTAAAGCAAAATTTGGGCTCCTGCCCCTCATAGTGATGCCACTTCAACTCTCTGCAATTGTGCCGCTCTGCGATTCTATTAGCGATGCCTCTGATCTGCATGTGATATTTATTTAAAGTATTATTTAACTAACCCAGCACGCATCCTATGCGTGTTACAGCAAGGCAGAATGGTTTACAACCCTATTGAGGCTCTAGGAGGCTCAGAAATAGCCGTTTTTAATAGCGATTCGTCGCGAATAGATTCAGGTCGAAGCGATTTTTGTCGGAAAATTTGGCGAATCAGTCGAATCGAATTTATCAAAAGTTCGCTCATCTCTAGATACAAGTATGTTTTTCTTAGCTAAACACAGAGTCTGATTTATGAAGCTACAATGTCGCACAGAGCCAGCCTAAGCACACTGTAAAGTTTGTCCCCAGCAGTGATTCCTTCTAACTGTATTGATTAAATGCCAACCAGCACGCAAAAAATAGAGAGTCAATCTTTTCAAGGAGGAAATACTTCCTAAATACAATGTGCAGTGCTAAAAATACGGCGGTACAAAGTGGTGCACACTGGTGCTGGGATAATCAGCTGTCGGGTCTAACAGGTGCTAACATTGGCCGGCCAATACCTAGTGCAACAATCACAGCAAATTAGTTAGCATCCGGGGATGCGACTTCTAGTACTATTGCAGTCCAAAGCACAGTGCCAGAGTAGACAAAGATGCAGATGCTTGAAAACTTGCGCTACAGCCACCAGAAAGACGCTAAACGGCGCACATCATAAATTAGACCCACAATCTAATTTTTGTTCCATCGAAAAGTTTTAAAAAAGCCACAATTTTTTTGTCTTAAAGAGGACCAAAACTCGCCCCCCCCCCCCCGGGGCATCTTGATTGGGGGTGCCCGCTGTGTGAAACCCCCTAGGTCGCCCGAAAACTCACCTTCGTTCCTGGTGCAGCGGAACATGCACAAGCAGCAGCCGCACCCCTTCTATCCAGCTATTACTTGTGAATGGCCGGCGCAGGCACTCTCCCTGTTAGAGGGCAGCAGGCGTTCGGATCCGCTTGCATTTGACAAGCTCTTGGACAAAGCTGCTCGAACAGATCTGAGCACGCTGATTGGACGAGCGCCTGCACATGCCCCGTAGGACTAGGAGAAGGTGAATTTGTTTGGCCAACCTGGGAGGCCCCCTGAGGGCAAGGACCAGAAGCCAGGCTAGTCAAAATCCACTTTAAGAGTGGTTAGCTTATATTCCTGAACATACAGTACCGATTAACCCATGGGGAAACTTCTCTCTACTTGTCACAAGTAAGAACATTTGTGGTGGTCAATCCTGACACATTATATTTGAGTTGTAAAGAAATTATATTCTGTTTGCAGCTCGAGCTGCTTAATCCTCCTCTGCCGGGGATAATCATTTTTATGACATGAGATCACAAACACCAGCCCCTTTTCTGTTCAAGTGAAGCACTGATTCTACTAGAATCCCAGCAGTGCCTTTAAACCTTATTTCATAGGTTAATCAGGCTAAAGGACTGATAACTAGGTTCCCAGAAGGGCACTTGCTTTTGTTAAAAGAAATACATCGTTTATTATCTATAAATTGGCGTATTGCAGATGCAGGGGCTATAAAGAGACTTATTGCACCCTCCACCCACCGAAAAAAAATTAAGTAATACATTCTGCTGCACAAAGGAAGTTGAGACATTCCATGGCTTTTCTGATCCTTAATCCTCTCCTTATTAGAATAGCAAAAGATCTCTCCGCTTATTCTAATAAATAGCACAGAGTGCAAGGCATTCAATACACCGATGCTTTGATCAGCACAATCTGTCAGGCCTTCTTGTTTTTTTTGTTTTTTTTTCTTCGTCAGTCGTTGTTCTGAGCTAAAAGTAGCAGCAATGCCACTGAAAGAAATTCCCTAGGTGTCCTGCAAATCATCAATCGTTTTCTTTTTTTTTTCTCCTCTTCTGTAGAGAAGCCCACACTGCCAACTCAACTCCCTCCCTCCTTCCCCTTCTCTCCAATCCTACTTTCATTTGATACACAATACAACGTGTCTGTCTGACCTGCTGGGACCTAGCTGTCTGAGACTGGACCATTGCATGCAGACAGGGGTGGCCGGCCTTCCCGCACAGGGCCTTCCTGCTAGCTGGCCCCTTCATGCTTACGTGATGGTATTGGAATTCCATTTGCTACACAATTAATCATTATTTAGATCTCAATGAAAAAAGGAAACATTTGATATACAATTCTTTTTTTCTTTTTGGTGCGAATGGAAAGTCCCATGTCGCAGCGTCGGGGTAGAACAGTTCGCAGTCACTGTTTGCTAATGTGCTGCTTACAGACAGCCTGTCCCCATGTTATATTTTTATATTTTCCTTATATTTTCATTCTGTGCATTCAAGTTGGTACAAACATTTTCCTGCCAGGAGCTTAAGGTATAAGAAGCATGGGAGATGGAGGCTACAGTATAGATATCCTTTGGTAAATATGTCCTAAAGTGGCTAGATGAAAGTGAATAAGATTATAGGTCTAAACCAATTCAGTCCATTACTGGCACAAAGTTGCAGCATGGGCCCTGGTCCAGGCATATGTTACAGGCCCTCTGTGTGGCCGCGGACAGTGGGTTTGAGGAGCGAAGGGGGTTCTTGGACCTAGGGTAGGGCGACACGGTTTGGTGTGGTGCATTTACTTTTTAGATACTCTCCAGATACTCTCCTTTGCAAACAGGAACTGCTTCAGTAGCATGATCACATGGTAATACATCCTCCTTCAGCATTACAGTTCCATTTTAGATCCACAAGCTCTGCTGGCCTTTATCCCTTCCTTAAGGTGCTCAGGTTCTCTCTCAGCCTGACTTCTTATGGGGCTGCCACACGCTTCCTAGTCTCTCACATGAGTTGTATGCTGGTTGTGTTTCTCTGTGTTCTCTCAGCTCCTCCTGCACATTACTTGTTCCCCCTCTAGAATGAAAACTCCCATTAGAACCACTTTCATCCTGTGGGGTCCCCCTTTATATCTGTTGCCATTCCCCACCATGTATGTTCTAATGAAACCCGTTGTTTCATTAACGAGTGTTGGTACCATTATCTGTTCATTACAACAAGCCCGGGAGGGGGGCATCCGGAATGCTGAAGCTTCGCAGATAACCTCCCAGACTGCTCCCAGACTGCTCGTAATACTACTGTTGTCCCACAATTGGCCGCCGGGTGGTCACGTGACCGCCCGGCAGCCAATTGTTGGACTTCTTTCCCGGTGCTGGCTAGTAATGAAGGTGAGTATTACGAGCAGTCTGGGAGGTTATCATTCGGGATGCCCCCGAGCTTGTTGTAATGAACAGACATTGGGACCAACACCTGTTAATGAATAAATGGGTGTTGGTCCAGTTTAACACTACTGGCATTTAGTGTCAATCTACTACTTTTACAACTATTTATGAACACTGTGGAAGTTCCTATTTAACTACTTCTTATTAAGGTCAATCTCTAGGCCTGCTACATTGATAGTGTTCTAATTCATTTCAACTGTACTTTTTAAACCTGTATCTACCTGTCCCACATAGATCCTGATCAGTGGCATCCTACCCTACAAGCCTGCTATTACAATTTAAAGTGAAAGGCCGGGATTGGGATAACCATACCTCCCTTACAACATTGGTAGGCCTTGCAATTGTAGTAGAAAATAGAGAGGCGTACTTTGTTGTGATGTGTAAAAATAGCAGAATAATAGTTTAACAACTATAGTTTGACAATTAAGTTTATCTGCCCCCCGTGCTAGCCCTAATTTGGGCAATAATTTAAGAAATCTCACTCTTGGGCAGACAATCTGCATGGAAGGTGAAGCTAGGACCTTGAGTGACAGGTAGGTTACCCAATCCCGTGCAGTTCTGTGACTGCACTAGCTTGTCCGATGATATATCTTGGGGGCTACAGGGAGACATGCAATGATGATGTAGGGCCAGAGGGGACAGACAGCAATAAATCAATGTTTCAGAAAGATTTGTTATACGAAAAAATCTATTTCCTGTTCTATGCCGTAAGAGCGAAGATTCAGGTGAGGCTTTGGCTAAATTTACTTCACATATTCGGTGGGTTTTGGTCCACTTTAAATAGTTCTTTTATTACATGTGACCACTGGAAGCCTAGGGATTGGCATCCATGCATGCACTGTTGGCAATCTCCATTTTTGCACACAGTAATAGTGAAACTGTCAAATACAGCTACTGTAGAACTTCAGTAGTGTATAATTAAATTACCTGATTTCTCACATTTCTTGTGGACCATTGTAGGTCCGTTGTACCATTGTAGGTCCGCGGTCGGCGAATGCGAGCCTCCCATTTAATCAGAGTGCTCGACTGTGCTGCGATCTGGAATTTAACCAAGCTCCGTAGAGTGCGTCTGGGCTGCATCCCCGCTACCCTCTAACAGAGAGTGCGCCCACTCTGGCCATCCACAAATGCCTGGCACAGGCATGCACCCTGCTAAATAGAAAGCAGGGATGCGGCGTAGCTCATGCATGTGCCATTAGACAGGGAGAGAAGGTAAGTATAGCGGGCGACCTGGGGGAGTTTCACGCAACGAGGCATCCCGGTTCTGGATAGATTCCAGGGGGTTTCCAGCGTAGGTTTTGGTTTACTTTAAAAGATAGTGAGAAAGTTGGAATGTTTTTAAACTTGCATTGCTACCTCTCTCCCTTCCTTTAGCTATATTGTAAAAAGACAGCCAGCTACTTGCTGTGTTGCTGCAAACAGACAAGCACGTGGTTGCTGTACAATGTAACAAAAGCCATACTCTGATGTGTTTACATTAAATAACAACCATGAGCCTGCTATTACAATTTAAAGTGAAAGGACAGGTTTGGGATAACCATACCTCAGGGTGGCAGGGACGAAGGGGGGAGGGGTTACAAAGAAAAAAAAATGTTAACTCGCCCGCAGTCCAACACCATTCTCCCAGCACTCTGGTTCCTGGGCGCTGCCATCTTGGGGAAAAAGCATAGAGTGGCTTGAATGGGCAGGTGGCAGTCCACACATAGTGGTGGCTAACTTTTTTTGTCTTTTCTGTGCAGCAGCCACATGGACCCTGGAGAATGGCAATAGACTGCAGGCGAGGTAAGGTTTTTTTTTTCTTTGTATCCCCCCTGCCCTGTCTTGGCTTATCCTCAGCCTGGACTTACCCTTTAAACAGCAGGTTGTAAGTCATATGAGTTGCACAGCTGCAATGGAGAGATCTCTCTGAAGAATGCTGTATCTGTACATGAAAGACGCCAAGTTTAACCCCAGTCTGCATTCCTAGGCTTTCAATAGAATTGTGTCACGTTACTATTGTGGTGACAACATGGAAAAATGTTATCACTAATGCATTAACTAAATACATAATTATCTTATGCTTGTTACATAGCAACTTTACTGTGCCAGTGACTGAATAAGGCCATCCCTCTGATGTTGTAAGAAAGAGAACCTTACAAATCAATAAATCTTTACTTATCTAAATAATTACTGTACAGTGTATGTACATTAGGATGATCAGCTTAGAGTGTAGCGCTGCAAACTCCATTAAATGAAGAGACACTTATTTCTTGCAGCTCTCTGTTCCCCACAGGGCTAAGGGGTCTCGGGCCCACTAAGGGTTCTTGGGCACACTGGTGAAACTGACTCTGGTATTGAGAGCCTTTCTGGTAACAGATTCACTTCAAATTCTGGGGAATCTTAAAGAGGAACTTCAGAGTGAAAGTGTGCGCACTGATTGGTTGAGCGGGTCTCTCAGCCAATCAGCCCGCTTGTCCTCGACTGAGTCTATCCCCCGCTACCCTCTAAATGGGAGCGTGCCCTGCTAGAGGGATAGCGGGGATGGGGCTTGCACATGCGCCATTGGACTGGATAAGAAGGTAAGTGTATGGGTGACCTGGGGGTTTCACACAGCAGGGCAACCCGATTTTGGATGCCCCGGGGGGAGGGAATCCATCAGTCTGAGTATCTTATAGATTCCTGGGCCGAGTGCCATGGGTTTTGGTCCACTTTAAAGTGGACCAACACCCACCGGTGATCGGCCCGGGAATCTATAAGATTCCCGGGCCGATCACCTCCCTCCCCGCGGGACATCCGAGATCGGTGGATTGAAGCTTCCTTTAAAGATCGTCATATTTTGCAACACTCTATACCATTCTTTTGGTTTTGATAAATGTATAAATTTCTGTGTTTGACGATTCCCGCTGGCGCCGGCCCCGTGCGCGTGCACGCCTCCATGATGTGGTTGGCGTTCTGAGCCTGCTTGCATGGTTGGCGCGCTCGCCGGGACTGACGTAGGTTGGAGGTGAGTCACAGAGGCGCGGCCTGGTGGCCGCGTCACTCTGAGTCACGTGGCGCCTGGGAGCGAGGCTGGGTAATGGTATAAAGAGCGCGCAGTTAGAGTTAGTAAACATACCTTTGAGAAAGGGCGAGGGTTGCCCGAAACGGCCGTCAGGTGATGTCTGTGTACTATGGACTTTGTATATAAGTATGTATCACATTGTGTGTTAGTCTGTTAGTCCATTGCATACTTTTTATGTGTCAGTGTATCCATTTGCTGGTCTATGTGACATAGTGCAATAGTAACTTTAATACAATGTATTGCTGCTGGGCTTGTGCAATATTAGGTAGCGGTTGCTACAATCTTTATACCTTGGGACTGTAATGATAGGATGCTGTTAGTGTTTGAATCCTGGCACACAAGCACTTTAGCTTTATATTGTAATGTATATAGAGTGTCTATGAATTAAAAATGCTGCTATAGCTGAACCTTAAAGCATACCTTAAACCACACTGTCACGATGCATGGACTTGATTTTTAATTATGTGTTAGTCTAAAGATTGTCTTGTCTCTACTATTTGGTGAAATGTATAATAAATGAATTTATCTTTTTTTGACATTATTGTAGTTATTCTAGTTCTATAATTGACACATGAGTGCGCGCCTTTATTGGTAATATATAGTGTTTATTTGGGGTTCAGGAGGTGGAAACCCCGTATAAGGTTGCAGCACCTGGCTAATCAACTTTGGTAAAGTATGTCTTATTAGAAAGGAAGTGCTTGATTATGAATTAATATCCATATAAGTAGACCCAAATCCCGTCTGGGTGTCCTCAGTACTGTCTGCGGCCATGTTGGGGACTTCTGGCACCAGTGCTGTATCTTCAGGGGGTTCAATTCGGTGACATATGCAAATATTGTGTAGGACACAGCATGCGAGTATTATTTTGGAGACCTTTTGTGGACTGTACAACATCTCTCCTCCTGGGCGTGCCAAACAGAGAAAGCGTGCTTTCAGCAGGCCGATGGTTCTTTCCACAATGCATCTGGTTTTGCGATGTGCTGCATTGTAGTGTCCTTGGGCAGAGGTCTGTGGATTTCTGACCGGAGTCATTAGCCACGTTTTCTGCCCATATCCCTTGTCCGCTGTTAAATAAACAGATTGAGAGAGCGAGCAATTAGTAAATTTCAAACAACATAATGTTAACAGTCTAGGTTCAGTTATATATTTGATTCAGTTAATAGTCCACATATTAAACTTGTAAATAGATGTCATGGATTAGTAATTACCTAGTAGCCAGCCAGGTGGCATTTCATTGTTCTCAAACTTCCATCACAGGACTGATTGCTGGAGCACGTAAGAATCATGGCATGAGCCGGGGAAGCCAAATCTCACGGCCCGCAGCTTCCTGTCATGGTCACATACTACCATGACATTCATGGAATGGAACTGTTTCCGATTCCGGTAACGCAGCTCCTGTGCACGGGGAGGGCGGAAAGGGATATGTGTAGCAGTTGTTGCCATTTTGTAGTCTGCATGCGTGCTGGTGTGTGTTGTTTTGTGGTGTGTGCAGCTACAGGATGGAGCCTAATTCTGGACATCTGCTGGCCACTGCTGGACCGAGTACCAGTGGGGTGGGTGCTGGCCGGAGACCTTCCTTAAGGAAAAGGGCACTGCCGGAAGGTGAAGCACCACCCAAGGGCAAGCGTCCATTTGCCAAGAGGGAGCCAGAATTTAATTTGGCGGATAACAATACTCTTGTGCGTCTGACACTGGCTAAATGGGACTTATTATTTGGTTACCAAAGTCAGTGTTTAGGCAAACAAGAAAGGAGCAAATTGTGGGATGCCATTGGTGAGCAGCTTACTAGCACTGCTCAATACCCACGTAGTGGCACATCCCGCAAGAAACGCTTCTACACTTTGAAAAGGGCCCTTATGCAAAAGATGAAGAATGATCTACTTGTAGACAGTGGGACCAAGCCGGGTCCAAAGAGTAAATACATTCCATATGAGGAGATGCTGAAGTGCAAGATTCCTCTCAGTCGCCTGCAGGGTGTGGATGCTGGGGATGACACCACAGGTTGGGGTGAAGGTACATTGTTTTAACATTGCAAATTATGGTTGGTTTAATGTATCTTCTTATTTGTTAACCAATTCTTTGCAATACTAACAGTAGGACATGTTAAGTAGAAGATTAAACCTCTGTAATATTTTAACTTCCTGTCTCTTGCTTTATGCATAGTGGTACATGATTCGCCTGATGAGGTCACCCGGAATCCTGCCCTTCCCCCACCCTCAAGCTTAACACAGTCTGATATTGAAGGTTTGTTTTTTTTTTTGGTTGTTTTCTTAACTTTTTTGTTTGGCACACATTAACAATGCATAATTCATTAATTTGCTTTATCATAGTTGCCCTCAGAATTGCACCAGCATCTCCTCATGAGGCTACCTACTCTTTGGATGCCAGTAAGTGCATGTGTCAACCTTGATTTTGGCATTGTCATATAAGTGTGCATGGCTTTCAATCATGTTATTTCATTGTAGGCCAAGTCCCTGCTTCATCTTTGGACCCCACTTCCTGTGTTGCAGGTCGACAGGACCCTGTTGGTGTGTATTGCAAAGCACACTGTATCCTTTCTGTTGTTTGAGTTCCAATGCGTATATTTTGTTAGTTGAAAATTCAAAATCATGTTAATTCTCACTCAAAACTGGATAGTTAAAGGGGATTGGGCATCAATCGGATCCTACATGATAATGTTGTAATGATGTCCATGCTAAGTTATTGTGCTTAAATAAGTCATTATTTCTGAAATGCAAACATTAACAATACTATGGTTGTTAATATTGATATCCATTGTTGCTTGTTTTAGATCCAAATACAGGAAGTGCGCGTCCGGAAAGGGTCTTTCACCATGCGGCTGCTAGGGATGAGCGTAAGACTGATTTTTGTGGGGTTCTAGTAAGGGTGTTGTTTTCAATTAAATGTTGTTTGTGTCTTGACATTTGTTTGGAAACATGTTATTTTAGGGCAAAGCTCAACTGAGGCCCTAGGTCTGGACATCTTTGAGGTGGCGGGTATGTGTAATTTGACCTATGTGTGTATGTTCTAGTTTGGCAAACTGATTACCTCATCTTGCTCTTCCATACATCTTCAGAATATGTTAGAAACTAAAAGCTTTTGTGTCTTGCACAATCAGTCACTTGGGAGAGGTATGGGCTCGATAATGTTCGCAACCTCCCTGCCCACCCAGGGACTAATTGGTCCAGTTGTTAGCCATTTGAAAGGCTTGAATTTGTATTGACTTGATTGACTTAAATAAATGTATTTGTAAACGCTAGAATTTGTGTGGGTTACCAAAATACATACCCACAAACACAGTCAGGGATACCTCTCTATATCTAGATATGTTAATGTTGACTGAAAATTACTACAGTCATTGTTTGCCATACATTACTATGTTTACAAAATGAAATGCAGAACAATGTGTTTAAGAAACCCCCAAAAAATGGGTTACAATACACTTAACATATGGTTTAAATGGCACGACACACTGAAAGTAGAAACATAAAAAACATTTATTTTTTATAAAAGGGGCCAACATGGCCATAATTACTCCGCACAGCGGATAAAACCATACCCACCACCCTACCGCTGTTTCTTCTTTCCCGGCAGCATAAGTCGCGTCCGCCGGACATACTGCCACAGTCTGCTATGCTCATTAACGCAAGCTGTATGGAGACCAAAAAATGGATTAGTCAATAGAACGTGAGACAAACGTACACAGATGATTTCACATTATCTAGTTTGGTCTCATAATGTGACCAACTACATTAACATTTGTACAAACTGGGCCCTTATGTGGGTCCATTATATTAGTACTAGTGCCTTACATGTGCATTTATCAGCAATACCCTACATATTGAAGTAACCGTTTGTACTAAATGAAGGGTGAAGTAAGATTGTGGATATTGATTGGGTTATTTTGGTCCAAACATCATGTCCAAAGTACTAAAGATTCTAACCCTTCGGCTATTCCTATTCTAGTTGTCAACCTTATTTTGAAAATATTTTAATTTGGACACCAAAACTTTTTAATAATTGAATGGACACTGAGATTGGTCTGGAAGCGCCGGGACACAGTGGCCTTCACCTCCAACGCTATGCGCCTCTTTGCACCACGGGCATAGTCATATTCCGCTAGACAAAAATCCTATAAAAAAAAACATTTTTAAAAAAAAAACATCAATACATATATATATATACAGTAATAAACATATATAACAAGCTATATTCTTGCACAACATAAATGGACCATATACTCACTTTAACCACCTGCAAGTTAACACGCGGATCCACCCTTTTGCGGCGCAGTTTGGTGGTTGTGGGGGGAATAGGGGATGTTGAGGGGCCAGGGGAGACAGGGAGGGGAGGGTGGGGAGGGGTTGGGGGGGAACAATCGGAGGTGTAGCTGGGGAGGCATGTGGCAGGGCGTCTAGGCCGCATGGTGAATCCTCAGAGGTGGAAACCGGAAGTTGCAAAACGAAAGTGAAAGGCAAAAAAAAAGGACACTCATCGCTAAAATATGCTAACATACGCTTTCCAAATCGCTAGCATACGCAAAACCAAAAAAAAACGACTGTGGGCGTTAAAAGAACATTCAACCAAAAAAAAAAAAAACATGTATGCTCAGCACAGCGCCGCCGCCTGCGACACATAGGGACTCGGCATAGCGACCGGCCCTCGCTGCAACACCACTGATTCAATATAGAAAGTTCAAGGATATAGCGTGGGCGCTGTTTTTAGCTGACTGCGGCATAGAGCGCCTGTAACGCTTTAAAAAGATTGATTATTTGGGTGGTTTGACATCTTCGAAAACGCTAACAATAACTGAAATGACATTGGGAGAGGGTGTGATTTTTACATCCAAGTGACACATTCCTAAATACATTTTCAGAAAAAAAAAAAAAAAAAAACATTGGAAACATTCAAGACAATTCAGAAATAATGCTTAATACATTATATTTAAAAAAAAAACAAATAAAAAAAAAACACCCAAAAAAAACAAACATTTGTGTCTGCCATAGAAATGTATGGGAGAGCGACTAGTAGCGAGAGGTAATACATGGCGCTGTGCAAGGCAGAACAATGGCGCTGTTCTCGGCTGTGAAATTGATGAATCATCCGCTACATGTCGCTATTCCAGTCGCTAAACAGATTCAGGTTGATAAATGTGTAATTGCGTGCCGTGTCTGGCGTTGACCAGTCGCTATCTGTCGCTACCTCTCATTAACCAGGCGCTACCTGACGCTATCCCTTCTTAAATAAGGGCCTGAGTCGCTATAAACTAGCGACCCACTGCCGAGCACAGCGACTACTAGCGGGCGCTCTGAAAATGCCTGCTACAGACGCTCATCTGTCGCTACCTGCCGCTAATGATAAATCAGCCTCTTTGATTCCCAAGCCGGTCGATTCCCTCCACCCGGGGCATCGGGATGATCGGGTAGCGGGTGAAAGACTTGGGCGAGAACGAGTGGGCTGATTGGCTCAACCAATCAGCAAACTCACTTTCACTCCGAAGTTCCGCTTTAAGATTCCCCAGAATTTAAAGTGAATCTGTTACCAGGAGGACTCAGGGTGCCAGAGTCAGTTTCACCTCAGGATGCCAGAGTCAGTTTCACCAGTTCATTTACCCCGTTCATTTTCCCTTGCTTCCCAGTCCAACGGTGCATGTGCGAGCCCCACATTTGTGAGGCTTAGACAGCGTGACTTCAGCGGCTCACTGATTGGACGATTTCCCACACATGCGCTGTAGGACCGGGAAGAGTTGAGTTGCACTCTGCGATCTGGGGGCTTCACACAGCGGGTCACCGGGAAAGGACCAAAATCAGGATAGTCAAAATCCTGGATTTTGGTCCACTTTAATGACCAGTGTCACATCCAATTCTGTAATTGTTTCCTTTCACTTGTTATATATACTTATATAATAAATGACATTCTGTACCAACCTACTATCAATACAGTAGCAATATTTTGATTACAGCATATATAGATCAATGTCAACGAAAGAAATGGGAGGGATTCCTGGTTAATAATACGGATCATCCTTAACGGGCTTTTGATTGTAACGGGCGCCTTGAAAAGCTTGTGCCTTTAAGATGGAGGGTGAGTGAATGTGCATGCTTGTGCTTGCCTGCGAAATGTCAAGCTGCAGTGGAAAGAAATACAGCATTGCAGTGGTGGTGCTCAGAGGCACCCGCTAGGAAAGCACAAGCTATTTAGTGGAAAATTCCTGCAGAGGACGTGTTTCTATTTCCAATGTGAAGAAAGAGGCTGTTGTTTGGGGCTGACAGGTTTGTGGAACATTCAGAAAAACACAAGGAAGATGAGAAAATGACCTCATTGAACTCTAAGAGCTTGTGCAAACAAATATCTGCAGCCAGCACACCACATTTGTGTAACGCTTGCGTCCAAACAACCACCTGACTTGGATGCACCACATAGAGCTCTGTGGCTTGCTTCGTGTTTTTTGCCCTCATTTAACATGTTTTCGGGAAAGGTGGAATCGCTGTGAAGTAAATAAAACGGCACAGGCGTCTACTGTAATGACATTTTCCAATTTTTTTTTTTACTTGCTGGCTGAAGTGAACGATTATATAACTTTGATTTACCAGCATTTGCTTAATCTCTGTATATTACTAGGGGAAAATGATTTTTAAATCAAGCCGATGATCTGGGTCTTCTCTTGAAAAGTCTGTATGATGATGAGGATGACTAAAGTCTATTTAATAATGTGTGTCTTTCGCTGAAAGCTTGTCGCTTTGGATGATTTAATCCCTGGCAGTAATACTGAATAAACTAGACCAGCCCGGCTATAGAGCTACCAAAAACATGTATGATTCTTTTGATTTATTTCATTCATTGGAAACAGGGGGATGCTAGTGTTATCCGAGGATAATTTGATATGCACTTCTAGAATAGTTTTTTCCTTATAATACCCTTTTGTTATGTATATATCTTTATAACTGGTAATTATAAATACCTCTTTTAGGAGAGCCTGTCCTTACCTATAATAAGTGGCTGACAATATAAGAGCCTGCATACGAGCCAGGTACATGGGCCAGCCTTACATTGAAAGGCACCTTGTGCACGACGGGCAGGCTGATTCATTACTAACACCAGGTAGCGGCAGATGAGCGTCTGTAGAGCGGATTTCACAGTGCCCGCCACCAGTGAGCGAACCGTAACGCCAGCTCAGTGCGACTAACTGCACATTCATCAAAAAAACAGCTACAAACATCGCTGGTGCTCAAAATCATGTAATTGTTGCCCATAGCGCCAGAGGCTGTGTGATTAAAGGCTGTTCTTGAACATGTATCCACTAGTAACAAAGCGAAAACATATGGAATTACCGTATTTTTCGCCCTATAAGACGCACCTAGGATTTGGGGGAAGAAAATAAGAAAAAAAAAATTTAAACCAAAAACGCACCATTACAGACAGTGTGGCATTCCCCTATCCAATTCCCATAGACAGTGTAGCATGCCCCCATCCCATTCCCTGTATACCCATTGGCTGTGTGGCATCCCCCCTCCCCCCATTAGTATAGGCTGTGTGGCATTCCTCTCCCCCCATTCCCATTGGCTGTGTGGCTTCCCCCCTCCCCCCATTAGTATAGGCTGTGTGGCATCCCTCTCTCCCGATTCCCATAGGCAGTGTGGCATCCCCTCTCCCCATTAGCATGGGCTGTGTGGCATCCCCCTCCCCCCATTATTATAGGCTGTGTGGCCACCCCCCTCCCCCATTCCCATAGGCTGTGTGGCATCCCCCTCTCCCCATTCCCATAGGCTGTGTGGCATCCCCTTTCACATAGGCTGTGTGGCATCCCCCTCCCCCCATTCCCATAGGCTGTGTGGCATCCCCCTCTCCCCATAGGCTGTGTGGCATCCCCCTCCCCCCATTCCCATAGGCTGTGTGGCATCCCCCTCCCCCCATTCCCATAGGCTGTGTGGCATCCCCCTCTCCCCATTCTCATAGGCTGTGTGTCATCCCCCTCCCCCCATTCCCATAGGCTGTGTGGCATCCCCCATTCACATAGGCTGTGTGACATCCCCCTCCCCCCATTCCCATAGGCTGTGTGGCATCCCCCTCTCCCCATTCCCATAGGCTGTGTGGCATCCCCCATTCCCATAGGCTGTGTGACATCCCCCCCCCCATTCCCATAGGCTGTGTGGCATCCCCCTCCCCCCATTCCCATAGGCTGTGTGGCATACCCCTCCCCCCATTCCCAAAGGCTGTGTGGCATCCCCCTCCCCCCATTCCCAAAGGCTGTGTGGCATCCCCCTCCCCCCATTCCCATAGGCTGTGTGGCATCCCCCTCCCCCCATTCCCATAGGCTGTGCGGCATACCCCTCCCCCCATTCCCAAAGGCTGTGTGGCATCCCTATGCCCCCATTAGTATAGGCTGTGTGGCATACCCCTCCCCCCATTCCCATAGGCAGTGTGGCCCCTCTCCCCCCATTCCCACCCCCCTCCCCCCTTTAGTATAGGCAGGCGCGATATTAAAAAAAAAAAAAAGTTAAACTCACCTGTCCGCTGACACCGCTGCGCTGAGTGGCCGGCTCCGTGAATGAGGTGGGCGTGGCCTGCGCCACAGCGCCGACGCAGGCCACGCCCACCCCATTCACGAGCTGGCTCTGTCCCGGCCCCGCCGCTGCGATCGCTGTCTTTTCAGGCAGCGATGACAGCGGCGGGGCCAGAGACAGAGCCCCCGCCGCTCCTCCATCTGCTTCTCCACATGCGAGCACGAAGGTCTGGGCAACGGGTGGGCGTGGCCTGCGCCGGTGCAGGCCACGCCCACCCACTGCCGGGACCTTCGTGCTCGCGTGTGCTCTGAGCCCGGCAGCAGATGGAGGAGCGGCGGGGGCTCTGTCTCTGGCCCCGCCGCTGTCATCGCTGCCTGAAAAGACAGCGATCGCAGCGGCGGGGGCTCTTCTCCTCTCCTCCTCTGGCCTCTCGCAGTGTGCCAGACAACGCGGGAGCGTCGGGGACGGGTGAGTTTTTATTTATTTATTTTTATTTTTTTTACATTTTTTTTTTTTTTTTTTTTTACATTCGCCCGATAAGGCGCACTGACATTTTCCCCCCACTTTTGGGGAAAAATAAGTGCGTCTTATAGGGCGAAAAATACATTGTTATAACATTGTAACATGAACACTTTAATACCAGACCTGTAAGGACAATTCTGCATAAAAATATTATTAATACAAAAAGTTTTCAAAAATGTCATTTACTTGCCCAGAATACATGTCAGAAGGTTTGTGTTTTTTGGGGGTAAAAAAAAAAAAAATGGAAAGGGATTTAAGGATCGTCCATAGAAATGTATGGGAGAACACCAGGTAACGACAGTGGCGCTCTGCAAGGATGAACGCCGGTGCTGTACGCTTAGGCTGGGATAATAATGAATCGGACGCTACATGTCGTTGTTCTAGTTGCTCACCAGATTCGGATTCATAAATGTGTAATTGCTTGCCATCTCCGGCGTTCACCTGGCGCTACCTGACGCTACCTGGCGCTGCCTGCCGCTGTACAGGCACCACCTGGTGCTATCCCTTCGTGAATATGGCCCTTAATTGCTGACTCTATAAACTGACATTTGCACCAGTCACAAATAATGGCCCTGCTAGATACTACTGTAAAAATACTATAGCCAGGGCCAGGGGTGGATGGGGATTAAAGAATGACCCAAGACTTTTTTGATCACGCCGGCCCTTCTGCATTGTGTCTGGCGCAGTATCCACCCCCTCCCTATAACATTCTGTGCGCCAGAACCACCCCATCACATGCTGTGTGGCAACCCCCCCATAACCGCATAACATGCTGTGTCAGCACCCCCCATCACCCCATAACATGTTGTGTGGCAGAACCTTCCTGTCACCCCATAACATGCTGTGTAGCAGAACTCATCACCCCATAACATGCTGTGTGGCAAAGCCCTCCATCACCCCATAATATGCTGTGTGGCAGAACACATCACCCCATAACATGCTGTGTGGCAAAGCCCTCCATCACCCCATAATATGCTGTGTGGCAGAACCTTCCTGTCACCCCATAACATGCTGTATGGCAAACTCCCCCATCACCCAAATAACATGTTCTGTGGCAGAGCTCCCCATCGCCCTATAATATGCTGTGTGGCAGAGCCCCCCCATCGCCCGATAACATGCTGTGTGGCAGAGCTCCCCCATCATCCAAATAACATGCTGTGTGGCAGAGCCCCCCATCACCCCATAACATGCTGTGTGGCAGAGCCCCCCATCGCCCCATAACATGCTGTGTGGCAGAGCTCCCCCATCATCCAAATAACATGCTGTGTGGCAGAGCCCCCCATCACCCCATAACATGATGTGTGGCAGAGCCCCCCATCGCCCCATAACATGCTGTGTGGCAGAGCTCCCTATCACCCCATAACATGCTGTGTGGCAGAGACACCTGTCACCCCATAACATGCTGTGTGGCAGAGCTCCCTGTCACCCCATAACATGCGGTGTGGCAGAGCTCCCTATCACCCCATAACATGCTGCGTGGCGGAGCTCCCTATCACCCCATAGCATGCTGTGTGGCAGAGCTCCCTATAACCCCATAACATGCTGTGTTGCAGAGTCCCCTATCACCCCATAACATGCTGTGTGGCAGAGCTCCCTATCACCCCATAACATGCTGTGTGGCAGAGCTCCCTATCACCCCATGACATGCTGTGTGGCAGAGCTCCCTGTCACCCCATAACATGCGGTGTGGCATAGCTCCCTATCATCCCATAACATGCTGTGTGGCAGACCTCCCTATCACCCCATAGCATGCTGTGTGGCAGATCTCCCTATAACCCCATAACATGCTGTGTGGCAGAGCCCCCTATCACCCCATAACATGCTGTGTGGCAGAGCCCCCTATCACCCCATAACATGTTGTGTGGCAGAGCTCCCTATCACCCCATAACATGCTGTGTGGCAGAGCCCCCTATCACCCCATAACATGTTTTGTGGCAGAGCTCCCTATCACCCCATAACATGCTGTGTGGCAGAGCTCCCTATCACCCCATAACATGCTGTGTGGCAGAGCCCCCTGTCACCCCATAACATGCTGTGTGGCAGAGCTCCCTATCACCCCATAACATGCTGTGTGGCAGAGCTCCCTATCGCCCAATAACATGCCGTGTGGCAGAGCTCCCTACCACCCCATAACATGCTGTGTGGCAGAGCTCCCTACCACCCCATAACATGCTGTGTGGCAGAGCTCCCTATTACCCTATAACATGTTGTGTGGCAGAGCCCCCCATCACCCCATAACATGCTGTGTGGCAGAGTTCCCCATCACCCAATAACATGTTTTATGGCAGAGCCCCCCATCACCCCATAATATACAGTGTGGCAGAGCTCTCTATCACCCCATAACATGCTGTGTGGCATAGCTCTCTATCACCCCATAACATGCTGTGTGGCAGAGCTCCCTATCACCCCATAACATGCTGTGTGGCAGAGCCCCCCATCACACTATAACATGCTGTGTGGCAGAGCCCCCCATCGCCCCATAACATTCTGTGTGGCAGAGCTCCCTATCACCCCATAACATGCTGTGTGGCAGAGACCCCTGTCACCCCATAACATGCTGTGTGGCAGAGCTCCCTATCACTCCATAACATGCTGTGTGGCAGAGCCCCCTTTTACCCCATAACATGCTGTGTGGCAGAGCTCCCTATCACCCCATAACATGCTGTGTGGCAGAGCTCCCTATCACCCCATAACATGCTGTGTGGCAGAGCCCCCTGTCACCCCATAACATGCTGTGTGGCAGAGCTCCCTATCACCCCATAACATGCTGTGTGGCAGAGCTCCCTACCACCCCATAACATGCTGTGTGGCAGAGCTCCCTATTACCCTATAACATGTTGTGTGGCAGAGCCCCCCATCACCCCATAACATGCTGTGTGGCAGAGTTCCCCATCACCCAATAACATGTTTTATGGCAGAGCCCCCCATCACCCCATAATATACTGTGTGGCAGAGCTCTCTATCACCCCATAACATGCTGTGTGGCATAGCTTTCTATCACCCCATAACATGCTGTGTGGCAGAGCTCCCTATCACCCCATAACATGCTGTGTGGCAGAGCCCCCCATCACACTATAACATGCTGTGTGGCAGAGCCCCCCATCGCCCCATAACATTCTGTGTGGCAGAGCTCCCTATCACCCCATAACATGCTGTGTGGCAGAGACCCCTGTCACCCCATAACATGCGGTGTGGCAGAGCTCCCTATCACCCCATAACACCCCATAACATGCTGTGTGGCAGAGCTCCCTATCACCCCATAACATGCTGTGTGGCAGAGCTCCCTGTCACCCCATAACATGCTGTGTGGCAGAGCTCCCCCATCATCCAAATTACATGCTGTGTGGCAGAGCCCCCCATCACCCCATAACATGATGTGTGGCAGAACCCCTGTCACCCCATAACATGCTGTGTGGCAGAGCTCCCTGTCACCCCATAACATGCGGTGTGGCAGAGCTCCCTATCACCCCATAACATGCTGTGTGGCAGAGCTCCCCATCACCCCATAACATGCTGTGTGGCAGAGCCCCCCATCGCCCCATAACATGCTGTGTGGCAGAGCTCCCCCATCATCCAAATAACATGCTGTGTGGCAGAGCCCCCCATCACCCCATAACATGATGTGTGGCAGAGCCCCCCATCGCCCCATAACATGCTGTGTGGCAGAGCTCCCTATCACCCCATAACATGCTGTGTGGCAGAGACACCTGTCACCCCATAACATGCTGTGTGGCAGAGCTCCCTGTCACCCCATAACATGCGGTGTGGCAGAGCTCCCTATCACCCCATAACATGCTGCGTGGCGGAGCTCCCTATCACCCCATAGCATGCTGTGTGGCAGAGCTCCCTATAACCCCATAACATGCTGTGTTGCAGAGCCCCCTATCACCCCATAACATGCTGTGTGGCAGAGCTCCCTATCACCCCATAACATGCTGTGTGGCAGAGCTCCCTATCACCCCATGACATGCTGTGTGGCAGAGCTCCCTGTCACCCCATAACATGCGGTGTGGCATAGCTCCCTATCATCCCATAACATGCTGTGTGGCAGACCTCCCTATCACCCCATAGCATGCTGTGTGGCAGATCTCCCTATAACCCCATAACATGCTGTGTGGCAGAGCCCCCTATCACCCCATAACATGCTGTGTGGCAGAGCCCCCTATCACCCCATAACATGTTGTGTGGCAGAGCTCCCTATCACCCCATAACATGCTGTGTGGCAGAGCCCCCTATCACCCCATAACATGTTTTGTGGCAGAGCTCCCTATCACCCCATAACATGCTGTGTGGCAGAGCTCCCTATCACCCCATAACATGCTGTGTGGCAGAGCCCCCTGTCACCCCATAACATGCTGTGTGGCAGAGCTCCCTATCACCCCATAACATGCTGTGTGGCAGAGCTCCCTATCGCCCAATAACATGCCGTGTGGCAGAGCTCCCTACCACCCCATAACATGCTGTGTGGCAGAGCTCCCTATTACCCCATAACATGTTGTGTGGCAGAGCCCCCCATCACCCCATAACATGCTGTGTGGCAGAGTTCCCCATCACCCAATAACATGTTTTATGGCAGAGCCCCCCATCACCCCATAATATGCTGTGTGGCAGAGCTCTCTATCACCCCATAACATGCTGTGTGGCATAGCTCTCTATCACCCCATAACATGCTGTGTGGCAGAGCTCCCTATCACCCCATAACATGCTGTGTGGCAGAGCCCCCCATCACACTATAACATGCTGTGTGGCAGAGCCCCCCATCGCCCCATAACATTCTGTGTGGCAGAGCTCCCTATCACCCCATAACATGCTGTGTGGCAGAGACCCCTGTCACCCCATAACATGCTGTGTGGCAGAGCTCCCTGTCACCCCATAACATGCGGTGTGGCAGAGCTCCCTATCACCCCATAACACCCCATAACATGCTGTGTGGCAGAGCTCCCTATCACCCCATAACATGCTGTGTGGCAGAGCTCCCTGTCACCCCATAACATGCTGTGTGGCAGAGCTCCCCCATCATCCAAATAACATGCTGTGTGGCAGAGCCCCCCATCACCCCATAACATGATGTGTGGCAGAACCCCTGTCACCCCATAACATGCTGTGTGGCAGAGCTCCCTGTCACCCCATAACATGCGGTGTGGCAGAGCTCCCTATCACCCCATAACATGCTGTGTGGCAGAGCTCCCCATCACCCCATAACATGCTGTGTGGCAGAGCCCCCCATCGCCCCATAACATGCTGTGTATCAGAGCTCCCCCATCATCCAAATAACATGCTGTGTGGCAGAGCCCCCCATCACCCCATAACATGATGTGTGGCAGAGCCCCCCATCGCCCCATAACATGCTGTGTGGCAGAGCTCCCTATCATCCCATAACATGCTGTGTGGCAGAGCTCCCTATCACCCCATAACATGCTGTGTGGCAGAGACACCTGTCACCCCATAACATGCTGTGTGGCAGAGCTCCCTGTCACCCCATAACATGCGGTGTGGCAGAGCTCCCTATCACCCCATAACATGCTGCGTGGCGGAGCTCCCTATCACCCCATAGCATGCTGTGTGGCAGAGCTCCCTATAACCCCATAACATGCTGTGTTGCAGAGCCCCCTATCACCCCATAACATGCTGTGTGGCAGAGCCCCCTATCACCCCATAACATGCTGTGTGGCAGAGCCCCCTATCACCCCATAACATTTTGTGTGGCAGAGCTCCCTATCACCCCATAACATGCTGTGTGGCAGAGCCCCCTATCACCCCATAACATGTTTTGTGACAGAGCTCCCTATCACCCCATAACATGCTGTGTGGCAGAGCTCCCTATCACCCCATAACATGCTGTGTGGCAGAGCCCCCCTGTCACCCCATAACATGCTGTGTGGCAGAGCTCCCTATCACCCCATAACATGCTGTGTGGCAGAGCTCCCTATCGCCCAATAACATGCCGTGTGGCAGAGCTCCCTACCACCCCATAACATGCTGTGTGGCAGAGCTCCCTATTACCCCATAACATGTTGTGTGGCAGAGCCCCCCATCACCCCATAACATGCTGTGTGGCAGAGTTCCCCATCACCCAATAACATGTTTTGTGGCAGAGCCCCCCATCACCCCATAATATGCTGTGTGGCAGATCTCCCTATCACCCCATAACATGCTGTGTGGCAGAGCTCCCTATCGCCCCATAACATGCTGTGTGGCAGAGCCCCCTATCAACCCATAACATGCTGTGTGGCAGAGCTCTCTATCACCCCATAACATGCTGTGTGGCAGAGCTCCCTATCACCCCATAACATGCTGTGTGGCAGAGCTCCCTATCACCCCATAACATGCTGTGTGGCAGAGCTCCCTATCACCCCATAACATGCTGTGTGGCAGAGCTCCCTATCACCCCATAACATGCTGTGTGGCAGATCTCCCTATCACTCCATAACATGCTGTGTGGCAGAGCTCCCTATCACCCCATAACATGCTATGTGGCAGAGCTCCCTTTCACCCCATAACATGCTGTATGGCAGAGCTCCCTATAACCTCATAACATGCTGTGTGGCAGAGCCCCCTATCACCCCATAACATGCTGTGTGGCAGAGCTCCCTATCACCCCATAACATGCTGTGTGGCAGAGCCCCCCATCACCCCATAACATGCTGTGTGGCAGAGCTCCCTATCACCCCATAACATGCTGTGTGGCAGAGCTCTCTATCACCCCATAACATGCTGTGTGGCATAGCTCTCTATCACCCCATAACATGCTGTGTGGCAGAGCTCCCTATCACCCCATAACATGCTGTGTGGCAGAGCCCCCCATCACACTATAACATGCTGTGTGGCAGAGCCCCACATCGCCCCATAACATTCTGTGTGGCAGAGCTCCCTATCACCCCATAACATGCTGTGTGGCAGAGACCCCTGTCACCCCATAAGATGCTGTGTGGCAGAGCTCCCTGTCACCCCATAACATGCGGTGTGGCAGAGCTCCCTATCACCCCATAACATGCTGTGTGGCAGAGCTCCCTATCACCCCATAACATGCTGTGTGGCAGAGCTCCCTGTCACCCCATAACATGCGGTGTGGCAGAGCTCCCTATCACACCATAACATGCTGTGTGGCAGAGCTCCCTGTCACCCCATAACATGCGGTGTGGCAGAGCTCCCTATCACCCCATAACATGCTGTGTGGCAGAGCTTCCTATAACCCCATAACATGTTGTGTGGCAGAGCTCCCTATCACCCCATAACATGCTGTGTGGCAGAGCCCCCTATCACCCCATAACATGTTTTGTGGCAGAGCTCCCTATCACCCCATAACATGCTGTGTGGCAGAGCCCCCTGTCACCCCATAACATGCTGTGTGGCAGAGCTCCCCATCACCCAATAACATGCTGTGTGGCAGAGCTCCCTATTACCCCATAACATGCTGTGTGGCAGAGTTCCCCATCACCCCATAACATGCTGTGTGGCAGAGCCCCCCATCGCCCCATAACATACTGTGTGGCAGAGCTCCCTATCACCCCATAACATGCTGTGTGGCAGAGCTCCCTATCACCCCATAACATGCCGTGTGGCAGAGCTCCCTATCACCCCATAACATGCCGTGTGGCAGAGCTCCCTATCACCCCATAACATGCTGTGTGGCAGAGCTCCCTATCACCCCATAACATGCTGTGTGGCAGAGCTCCCTATCACCCCATAACATGCTGTGTGGCAGAGCTCCCTATCACTCCATAACATGCTGTGTGGCAGAGCCCCCTGTCACCCCATAACATGCTGTGTGGCAGAGCTCCCTGTCACCCCATAACATGCTGTGTGGCAGAGCTCCCTATCACCCCATAACATGCTGTGTGGCAGAGCTCCCTATCACCCCATAACATGCTGTGTGGCAGGGCTCCCTATCTCTCCATAGCATGCTGTGTGGCAGAGCTCTCTATCACCCCATAACATGCTGTGTGGCAGAGCTCCCTATCACCCCATAACATGCTGTGTGGCAGAGCCCCCCATCACACTATAACATGCTGTGTGGCAGAGCCCCCCATCGCCCCATAACATTCTGTGTGGCAGAGCTCCCTATCACCCCATAACATGCTGTGTGGCAGAGACCCCTGTCACCCCATAACATGCGGTGTGGCAGAGCTCCCTATCACCCCATAACACCCCATAACATGCTGTGTGGCAGAGCTCCCTATCACCCCATAACATGCTGTGTGGCAGAGCTCCCTGTCACCCCATAACATGCTGTGTGGCAGAGCTCCCTATCACCCCATAACATGCTGTGTGGCAGAGCTCCCTGTCACCCCATAACATGCTGTGTGGCAGAGCCCCCCATCACACTATAACATGCTGTGTGGCAGAGCCCCCCATCGCCCCATAACATTCTGTGTGGCAGAGCTCCCTATCACCCCATAACATGCTGTGTGGCAGAGACCCCTGTCACCCCATAACATGCGGTGTGGCAGAGCTCCCTATCACCCCATAACACCCCATAACATGCTGTGTGGCAGAGCTCCCTATCACCCCATAACATGCTGTGTGGCAGAGCTCCCTATCACCCCATAACATGCTGTGTGGCAGAGCTCCCTATCACCCCATAACATGCTGTGTGGCAGAGCCCCCCATCACCCCATAACATGATGTGTGGCAGAACCCCTGTCACCCCATAACATGCTGTGTTGCAGAGCTCCCTGTCACCCCATAACATGCGGTGTGGCAGAGCTCCCTATCACCCCATAACATGCTGTGTGGCAGAGCTCCCCATCACCCCATAACATGCTGTGTGGCAGAGCCCCCCATCGCCCCATAACATGCTGTGTGGCAGAGCTCCCCCATCATCCAAATAACATGCTGTGTGGCAGAGCCCCCCATCACCCCATAACATGATGTGTGGCAGAGCCCCCCATCGCCCCATAACATGCTGTGTGGCAGAGCTCCCTATCACCCCATAACATGCTGTGTGGCAGAGACACCTGTCACCCCATAACATGCTGTGTGGCAGAGCTCCCTGTCACCCCATAACATGCGGTGTGGCAGAGCTCCCTATCACCCCATAACATGCTGCGTGGCGGAGCTCCCTATCACCCCATAGCATGCTGTGTGGCAGAGCTCCCTATAACCCCATAACATGCTGTGTTGCAGAGCCCCCTATCACCCCATAACATGCTGTGTGGCAGAGCTCGCTATCACCCCATAACATGCTGTGTGGCAGAGCTCCCTATCACCCCATGACATGCTGTGTGGCAGAGCTCCCTGTCACCCCATAACATGCGGTGTGGCATAGCTCCCTATCATCCCATAACATGCTGTGTGGCAGACCTCCCTATCACCCCATAGCATGCTGTGTGGCAGATCTCCCTATAACCCCATAACATGCTGTGTGGCAGAGCCCCCTATCACCCCATAACATGCTGTGTGGCAGAGCCCCCTATCACCCCATAACATGTTGTGTGGCAGAGCTCCCTATCACCCCATAACATGCTGTGTGGCAGAGCCCCCTATCACCCCATAACATGTTTTGTGGCAGAGCTCCCTATCACCCCATAACATGCTGTGTGGCAGAGCTCCCTATCACCCCATAACATGCTGTGTGGCAGAGCCCCCTGTCACCCCATAACATGCTGTGTGGCAGAGCTCCCTATCACCCCATAACATGCCGTGTGGCAGAGCTCCCTACCACCCCATAACATGCTGTGTGGCAGAGCTCCCTATTACCCCATAACATGTTGTGTGGCAGAGCCCCCCATCACCCCATAACATGCTGTGTGGCAGAGTTCCCCATCACCCAATAACATGTTTTATGGCAGAGCCCCCCATCACCCCATAATATGCTGTGTGGCAGAGCTCTCTATCACCCCATAACATGCTGTGTGGCATAGCTCTCTATCACCCCATAACATGCTGTGTGGCAGAGCTCCCTATCACCCCATAACATGCTGTGTGGCAGAGCCCCCCATCACACTATAACATGCTGTGTGGCAGAGCCCCCCATCGCCCCATAACATTCTGTGTGGCAGAGCTCCCTATCACCCCATAACATGCTGTGTGGCAGAGACCCCTGTCACCCCATAACATGCTGTGTGGCAGAGCTCCCTGTCACCCCATAACATGCGGTGTGGCAGAGCTCCCTATCACCCCATAACACCCCATAACATGCTGTGTGGCAGAGCTCCCTATCACCCCATAACATGCTGTGTGGCAGAGCTCCCTGTCACCCCATAACATGCTGTGTGGCAGAGCTCCCCCATCATCCAAATAACATGCTGTGTGGCAGAGCCCCCCATCACCCCATAACATGATGTGTGGCAGAACCCCTGTCACCCCATAACATGCTGTGTGGCAGAGCTCCCTGTCACCCCATAACATGCGGTGTGGTAGAGCTCCCTATCACCCCATAACATGCTGTGTGGCAGAGCTCCCCATCACCCCATAACATGCTGTGTGGCAGAGCCCCCCATCGCCCCATAACATGCTGTGTATCAGAGCTCCCCCATCATCCAAATAACATGCTGTGTGGCAGAGCCCCCCATCACCCCATAACATGATGTGTGGCAGAGCCCCCCATCGCCCCATAACATGCTGTGTGGCAGAGCTCCCTATCACCCCATAACATGCTGTGTGGCAGAGACACCTGTCACCCCATAACATGCTGTGTGGCAGAGCTCCCTGTCACCCCATAACATGCGGTGTGGCAGAGCTCCCTATCACCCCATAACATGCTGCGTGGCGGAGCTCCCTATCACCCCATAGCATGCTGTGTGGCAGAGCTCCCTATAACCCCATAACATGCTGTGTTGCAGAGCCCCCTATCACCCCATAACATGCTGTGTGGCAGAGCCCCCTATCACCCCATAACATGCTGTGTGGCAGAGCCCCCTATCACCCCATAACATGTTGTGTGGCAGAGCTCCCTATCACCCCATAACATGCTGTGTGGCAGAGCCCCCTATCACCCCATAACATGTTTTGTGACAGAGCTCCCTATCACCCCATAACATGCTGTGTGGCAGAGCTCCCTATCACCCCATAACATGCTGTGTGGCAGAGCTCCCTATCACCCCATAACATGCTGTGTGGCAGAGCTCCCTATCGCCCAATAACATGCCGTGTGGCAGAGCTCCCTACCACCCCATAACATGCTGTGTGGCAGAGCTCCCTATTACCCCATAACATGTTGTGTGGCAGAGCCCCCCATCACCCCATAACATGCTGTGTGGCAGAGTTCCCCATCACCCAATAACATGTTTTGTGGCAGAGCCCCCCATCACCCCATAATATGCTGTGTGGCAGATCTCCCTATCACCCCATAACATGCTGTGTGGCAGAGCTCCCTATCGCCCCATAACATGCTGTGTGGCAGAGCCCCCTATCAACCCATAACATGCTGTGTGGCAGAGCTCTCTATCACCCCATAACATGCTGTGTGGCAGAGCTCCCTATCACCCCATAACATGCTGTGTGGCAGAGCTCCCTATCACCCCATAACATGCTGTGTGGCAGAGCTCCCTATCACCCCATAACATGCTGTGTGGCAGATCTCCCTATCACTCCATAACATGCTGTGTGGCAGAGCTCCCTATCACCCCATAACATGCTATGTGGCAGAGCTCCCTTTCACCCCATAACATGCTGTATGGCAGAGCTCCCTATAACCTCATAACATGCTGTGTGGCAGAGCCCCCTATCACCCCATAACATGCTGTGTGGCAGAGCTCCCTATCACCCCATAACATGCTGTGTGGCAGAGCCCCCCATCACCCCATAACATGCTGTGTGGCAGAGCTCCCTATCACCCCATAACATGCTGTGTGGCAGAGCTCTCTATCACCCCATAACATGCTGTGTGGCATAGCTCTCTATCACCCCATAACATGCTGTGTGGCAGAGCTCCCTATCACCCCATAACATGCTGTGTGGCAGAGCCCCCCATCACACTATAACATGCTGTGTGGCAGAGCCCCACATCGCCCCATAACATTCTGTGTGGCAGAGCTCCCTATCACCCCATAACATGCTGTGTGGCAGAGACCCCTGTCACCCCATAAGATGCTGTGTGGCAGAGCTCCCTGTCACCCCATAACATGCGGTGTGGCAGAGCTCCCTATCACCCCATAACATGCTGTGTGGCAGAGCTCCCTATCACCCCATAACATGCTGTGTGGCAGAGCTCCCTGTCACCCCATAACATGCGGTGTGGCAGAGCTCCCTATCACACCATAACATGCTGTGTGGCAGAGCTCCCTGTCACCCCATAACATGCGGTGTGGCAGAGCTCCCTATCACCCCATAACATGCTGTGTGGCAGAGCTCCCTATAACCCCATAACATGTTGTGTGGCAGAGCTCCCTATCACCCCATAACATGCTGTGTGGCAGAGCCCCCTATCACCCCATAACATGTTTTGTGGCAGAGCTCCCTATCACCCCATAACATGCTGTGTGGCAGAGCCCCCTGTCACCCCATAACATGCTGTGTGGCAGAGCTCCCCATCACCCAATAACATGCTGTGTGGCAGAGCTCCCTATTACCCCATAACATGCTGTGTGGCAGAGTTCCCCATCACCCCATAACATGCTGTGTGGCAGAGCCCCCCATCGCCCCATAACATACTGTGTGGCAGAGCTCCCTATCACCCCATAACATGCTGTGTGGCAGAGCTCCCTATCACCCCATAACATGCCGTGTGGCAGAGCTCCCTATCACCCCATAACATGCCGTGTGGCAGAGCTCCCTATCACCCCATAACATGCTGTGTGGCAGAGCTCCCTATCACCCCATAACATGCTGTGTGGCAGAGCTCCCTATCACCCCATAACATGCTGTGTGGCAGAGCTCCCTATCACTCCATAACATGCTGTGTGGCAGAGCCCCCTGTCACCCCATAACATGCTGTGTGGCAGAGCTCCCTGTCACCCCATAACATGCTGTGTGGCAGAGCTCCCTATCACCCCATAACATGCTGTGTGGCAGAGCTCCCTATCACCCCATAACATGCTGTGTGGCAGGGCTCCCTATCTCTCCATAGCATGCTGTGTGGCAGAGCTCTCTATCACCCCATAACATGCTGTGTGGCAGAGCTCCCTATCACCCCATAGCATGCTGTGTGGCAGAGCTCCCTATCACCCCATAACATGTTGTGTGGCAAAGCTCCCTATCACCCCATAACATGCTGTGTGGCAGAGCTCCCTATCACCCCATAACATGCTGTGTGGCAGAGCCCCCCATCACCCAATAGCATGTTGTGTGGCAGAGCTCTCTATCACCCCATAACATGCTGTGTGGCAGAGCTCCCTATCACCCCATAACATGCTGTGTGGCAGAGCCCCCTGTCACCCTATAACTGGCTGTGTGGCAGAGCTCCCTATCACCCCATAACATGCTGTGTGGCAGAGCCCCCCATCACCCTATAACATGCTGTGTGGCAGAGCTCCCTATCACCCCATAACATGCTGTGTGGCAGAGCCCCCCATCACCCAATAACATGCTGTGTGGCAGAGCTCCCTATCACCCCATAACATGCTGTGTGGCAGAGCTCCCTTTCACCCCATAACATGCTGTGTGGCAGAGCTCCCTATCACCCCATAACATGCTGTGTGGCAGAGCCCCCCATCACCCAATAACATGTTGTGTGGCAGAGCTCTCTATCACCCCATAACATGCTGTGTGGCAGAGCTCCCTATCACCCCATAACATGCTGTGTGGCAGAGCCCCCTGTCACCCTATAACTGGCTGTGTGGCAGAGCTCCCTATCACCCCATAACATTCTGTGTGGCAGAGCTCCCTATCACCCCATAACATGCTGTGTGGCAGAGCACCCTATCACCCCATGACATGCTGTGTGGCAGAGCTCCCTATCACCCCATAACATGCTGTGTGGCAGAGCTCCCTATCACCCCATAACATGCTGTGTGGCAGAGCTCCCTATCACCCCATAACATGTTGTGTGGCAGAGCTCCCTATCACCCCATAACATGCTGTGTAGCAGAGCCCCCTTTTACCCCATAACATGCTGTGTGGCAGAGCTCCCTATCACCCCATAACATGCTGTGTGGCAGAGCTCCCTGTCACCCCATAACATGCTGTGTGGCAGAGCCCCCCATCATCCTATAACATGCTGTGTGGCAGAGCTCCCTATCACCCCATAACATGCTGTGTGGCAGAGCTCTTTATCACCCCGTAACATGCCGTGCGGCAGAGCTCCCTATCACCCCATAACATGCTGTGTGGCAGAGCTCCCTATCACCCCATAACATGCTGTGTGGCAGAGCTCTTTATCACCCCGTAACATGCAGTGTGGCAGAGCACCCTATCACCCCATAACATGCTGTGTGGCAGAGCTCCCTATCACCCCATAACATGCTGTGTGGCAGACCTCCCTATCACCCCATAACATGCTGTGTGGCAGAGCTCCCTATCACCCCATAACATGTTGTGTGGCAGAGCTCCCTATCACCCCATAACATGCTGTGTGGAAGACTCCCTATCACCCCATAACATGCTGTGTAGCAGAGCCCCCTTTTACCCCATAACATGCTGTGTGGCAGAGCCCCCTATCACCCCATAACATGCTGTGTGGCAGAGCTCCCTGTCACCCCATAACATGCTGTGTGGCAGAGCTCCCTATCACCCCATAACATGCTGTGTGGCAGAGCTCCCTATCACCCCATAACATGCTGTGTGGCAGAGCTCCCTGTCAACCCATAACATGCTGTGTGGCAGAGCTCCCTATCACCCCATAACATGCTGTGTGGCAGATCTCCCTATCACCTCATAACATGCTGTGTGGCAGAGCTCCCTATCACTCCATAACATGCTGTGTGGCAGAGCTCCCTTTCACCCCATAACATGTTGTGTGGCAGAGCTCCCTATCTCCCCATAACATGCTGTGTGGCAGAGCTCCCTATCACTCCATAACATGCTGTGTGGCAGAGCCCCCTGTCACCCCATAACATGCTGTGTGGCAGAGCTCCCTGTCACCCCATAACATGCTGTGTGGCAGAGCTCCCTATCACCCCATAACATGCTGTGTGGCAGGGCTCCCTATCTCCCCATAGCATGCTGTGTGGCAGAGCTCTCTATCACCCCATAACATGCTGTGTGGCAGAGCTCCCTATCACCCCATAGCATGCTGTGTGGCAGAGCTCCCTATCACCCCATAACATGCTGTGTGGCAGAGCCCCCCATCACCCAATAACATGTTGTGTGGCAGAGCTCTCTATCACCCCATAACATGCTGTGTGGCAGAGCTCCCTATCACCCCATAACATGCTGTGTGGCAGAGCCCCCTGTCACCCTATAACATGCTGTGTGGCAGAGCTCCCTATCACCCCATAACATGCTGTGTGGCAGAGCCCCCCATCACCCTATAACATGCTGTGTGGCAGAGCTCCATATCACCCCATAACATGCTGTGTGGCAGAGCTCTCTATCACCCCGTAACATGCCGTGTGGCAGAGCTCCCTATCACCCCATAACATGCAGTGTGGCAGAGAACCCTATCACCCCATAACATGCTGTGTGGCAGAGCTCCCTATCACCCCATAACATGCTGTGTGGCAGAGCTCCCTATCACCCCATAATATGCTGTGTGGCATAGCTCTCTATCACCCCATAGCATGCTGTGTGGCAGAGCTCCCTATCACCCCATAACATGCTGTGTGGCAGAGCTCCCTATCACCCCATAACATGTTGTGTGGCAGAGCTCCCTATCACCCCATAACATGCTTTGTGGAAGACTCCCTATCACCCCATAACATGCTGTGTGGCAGAGCCCCCTTTTACCCCATAATATGCTGTGTGGCAGAGCTCCCTATCACCCCATAACATGTTGTGTGGCAGAGCTCCCTATCACCCCATAACATGCTTTGTGGAAGACTCCCTATCACCCCATAACATGCAGTGTGGCAGAGCACCCTATCACCCCATAACATGCTGTGTGGCAGAGCTCCCTATCACCCCATAACATGCTGTGTGGCAGACCTCCCTATCACCCCATAACATGCTGTGTGGCAGAGCTCCCTATCACCCCATAACATGTTGTGTGGCAGAGCTCCCTATCACCCCATAACATGCTGTGTGGAAGACTCCCTATCACCCCATAACATGCTGTGTAGCAGAGCCCCCTTTTACCCCATAACATGCTGTGTGGCAGAGCCCCCTATCACCCCATAACATGCTGTGTGGCAGAGCTCCCTATCACCCCATAACATGCTGTGTGGCAGAGCTCCCTGTCAACCCATAACATGCTGTGTGGCAGAGCTCCCTATCACCCCATAACATGCTGTGTGGCAGAGCTCCCTATCACCCCATAACATGCTGTGTGGCAGAGCTCCCTGTCAACCCATAACATGCTGTGTGGCAGAGCTCCCTATCACCCCATAACATGCTGTGTGGCAGAGCTCCCTATCACCCCATAACATGCTGTGTGGCAGAGCTCCCTATCACCCCATAACATGCTGTGTGGCAGAGCTCCCTATCACTCCATAACATGCTGTGTGGCAGAGCTCCCTATCACCCCATAACATGCTGTGTGGCAGAGCTCCCTATCACCCCATAACATGCTGTGTGGCAGAGCTCCCTATCACCCCATAACATGTTGTGTGGCAGAGCTCCCTATCACCCCATAACATGCTTTGTGGAAGACTCCCTATCACCCCATAACATGCTGTGTGGCAGAGCCCCCTTTTACCCCATAACATGCTGTGTGGCAGAGCTCCCTATCACCCCATAACATGTTGTGTGGCAGAGCTCCCTATCACCCCATAACATGCTTTGAGGAAGACTCCCTATCACCCCATAACATAATGTGTGGCAGAGCTCCCTTTTACCCTATAACATGTTGTGTGGCAGAGCTCCCTATCACCCCATAACATGCTGTGTGGCAGAGCTCCCTTTCACTCATAACATGTTGTGTGGCAGAGCTCCCTATCGCCCCATATCATGCTGTGTGGCAGAGCTCCCTATCACCCCATAACATGCTGTGTGGCAGAGCTCCCTATCACCCCATAACATGCTGTGTGGCAGAGCTCCCTGTCACCCCATAACATGCGGTGTGGCAGAGCTCCCTATCACACCATAACATGCTGTGTGGCAGAGCTCCCTGTCACCCCATAACATGCGGTGTGGCAGAGCTCCCTATCACCCCATAACATGCTGTGTGGCAGAGCTCCCTATAACCCCATAACATGTTGTGTGGCAGAGCTCCCTATCACCCCATAACATGCTGTGTGGCAGAGCCCCCTATCACCCCATAACATGTTTTGTGGCAGAGCTCCCTATCACCCCATAACATGCTGTGTGGCAGAGCCCCCTGTCACCCCATAACATGCTGTGTGGCAGAGCTCCCCATCACCCAATAACATGCTGTGTGGCAGAGCTGCCTATTACCCCATAACATGCTGTGTGGCAGAGTTCCCCATCACCCCATAACATGCTGTGTGGCAGAGCCCCCCATCGCCCCATAACATACTGTGTGGCAGAGCTCCCTATCACCCCATAACATGCCGTGTGGCAGAGCTCCCTATCACCCCATAACATGCCGTGTGGCAGAGCTCCCTATCACCCCATAACATGCCGTGTGGCAGAGCTCCCTATCACCCCATAACATGCTGTGTGGCAGAGCTTCCTATCACCCCATAACATGCTGTGTGGCAGAGCTCCCTATCATCCCATAACATGCTGTGTGGCAGAGCTCCCTATCACTCCATAACATGCTGTGTGGCAGAGCCCCCTGTCACCCCATAACATGCTGTGTGGCAGAGCTCCCTGTCACCCCATAACATGCTGTGTGGCAGAGCTCCCTATCACCCCATAACATGCTGTGTGGCAGAGCTCCCTATCACCCCATAACATGCTGTGTGGCAGAGCTCCCCATCACCCAATAACATGCTGTGTGGCAGAGCTCCCTATTACCCCATAACATGCTGTGTGGCAGAGCTCCCCATCACCCCATAACATGCTGTGTGGCAGAGCCCCCCATCGCCCCATAACATACCGTGTGGCAGAGCTCCCTATCACCCCATAACATGCCGTGTGGCAGAGCTCCCTATCACCCCATAACATGCCGTGTGGCAGAGCTCCCTATCACCCCATAACATGCCGTGTGGCAGAGCTCCCTATCACCCCATAACATGCTGTGTGGCAGAGCTCCCTATCACCCCATAACATGCTGTGTGGCAGAGCTCCCTATCATCCCATAACATGCTGTGTGGCAGAGCTCCCTATCACTCCATAACATGCTGTGTGGCAGAGCCCCCTGTCACCCCATAACATGCTGTGTGGCAGAGCTCCCTGTCACCCCATAACATGCTGTGTGGCAGAGCTCCCTATCACCCCATAACATGCTGTGTGGCAGAGCTCCCTATCACCCCATAACATGTTGTGTGGCAGAGCTCCCTATCACCCCATAACATGCTGTGTGGCAGAGCTCCCTATCACCCCATAACATGCTCTGTGGCAGAGCCCCCCATCACCCAATAACATGTTGTGTGGCAGAGCTCTCTATCACCCCATAACATGCTGTGTGGCAGAGCTCCCTATCATCCCATAACATGCTGTGTGGCAGAGCCCCCTGTCACCCTATAACTGGCTGTATGGCAGAGCTCCCTATCACCCCATAGCATGCTGTGTGGCAGAGCCCCCCATCACCCTATAACATGCTGTGTGGCAGAGCTCCCTATCACCCCATAACATGATGTGTGGCAGAGCTCTTTATCACCCGGTAACATGCCGTGCGGCAGAGCTCCCTATCACCCCATAACATGCAGTGTGGCAGAGCTCCCTATCACCCCATAACATGCTGTGTGGCAGAGCTCCCTATCACCCCATAACATGCTGTGTGGCAGAGCACCCTATCACCCCATAACATGCTGTGTGGCAGAGCTCCCTATCACCCCATAACATGCTGTGTGGCAGAGCTCCCTATCACCCCATAACATGCTGTGTGGCAGAGCACCCTATCACCCCATAACATGCTGTGTGGCAGAGCTCCCTATCACCCCATAACATGCTGTGTGGCAGAGCTCCCTATCACTCCATAACATGCTGTGTGGCAGAGCTCCCTTTCACCCCATAACATGTTGTGTGGCAGAGCTCCCTATCTCCCCATAACATGCTGTGTGGCAGAGCTCCCTATCACCCCATAACATGCTGTGTGGCAGAGCTCCCTATCACTCCATAACATGCTGTGTGGCAGAGCCCCCTGTCACTCCATAACATGCTGTGTGGCAGAGCTCCCTGTCACCCCATAACATGCTGTGTGGCAGAGCTCCCTATCACCCCATAACATGCTGTGTGGCAGGGCTCCCTATCTCCCCATAGCATGCTGTGTGGCAGAGCTCTCTATCACCCCATAACATGCTGTGTGGCAGAGCTCCCTATCACCCCATAGCATGCTGTGTGGCAGAGCTCCCTATCACCCCATAACATGCTGTGTGGCAGAGCCCCCCATCACCCAATAACATGTTGTGTGGCAGAGCTCTCTATCACCCCATAACATGCTGTGTGGCAGAGCTCCCTATCACCCCATAACATGCTGTGTGGCAGAGCCCCCTGTCACCCTATAACATGCTGTGTGGCAGAGCTCCCTATCACCCCATAACATGCTGTGTGGCAGAGCCCCCCATCACCCTATAACATGCTGTGTGGCAGAGCTCCATATCACCCCATAACATGCTGTGTGGCAGAGCTCTCTATCACCCCGTAACATGCCGTGAGGCAGAGCTCCCTATCACCCCGTAACATGCAGTGTGGCAGAGCTCCCTATCACCCCATAACATGCTGTGTGGCAGAGCTCCCTATCACCCCATAACATGCTGTGTGGCAGAGCTCCCTATCACCCCATAATATGCTGTGTGGCAGAGCTCCCTATCACCCCATAACATGCTGTGTGGCAGAGCTCCCTATCACCCCATAACATGCTGTGTGGCAGAGCTCCCTATCACCCCATAACATGTTGTGTGGCAGAGCTCCCTATCACCCCATAACATGCTTTGTGGAAGACTCCCTATCACCCCATAACATGCTGTGTAGCAGAGCCCCCTTTTACCCCATAACATGCTGTGTGGCAGAGCTCCCTATCACCCCATAACATGCTTTGTGGAAGACTCCCTATCACCCCATAACATGCTGTGTGGCAGAGCTCCCTTTTACCCTATAACATGTTGTGTGGCAGAGCTCCCTATCACCCCATAACATGCTGTGTGGCAGAGCTCCCTTTCACTCATAACATGTTGTGTGGCAGAGCTCCCTATCGCCCCATATCATGCTGTGTGGCAGAGCTCCCTATCACCCCATAACATGCTGTGTGGCAGAGCTCCCTATCACCCCATAACATGCTGTGCGGCAGAGCTCCCTTTCACCCCATTACATGCTGTGTGGCAGAGCTCCCTTTCACCCCATAACATGCTGTGTGGCAGAGCTCCCTATCACCCCATAACATGCTGTGTGGCAGAGCCCCCTGTCACCCTATAACTGGCTGTGTGGCAGAGCTCCCTATCACCCCATAGCATGCTGTGTGGCAGAGCCCCCCATCACCCTATAACATGCTGTGTGGCAGAGCTCCCTATCACCCCATAACATACTGTGTGGCAGAGCTCTTTATCACCCGGTAACATGCCGTGCGGCAGAGCTCCCTATCACCCCATAACATGCAGTGTGGCAGAGCTCCCTATCACCCCATAACATGCTGTGTGGCAGAGCTCCCTATCACCCCATAACATGCTGTGTGGCAGAGCACCCTATCACCCCATAACATGCTGTGTGGCAGAGCTCCCTATCACCCCATAACATGCTGTGTGGCAGAGCTCCCTATCACCCCATACCATGCTGTGTGGCAGAGCACCCTATCACCCCATAACATGCTGTGTGGCAGAGCTCCCTATCACCCCATAACATGCTGTGTGGCAGAGCTCCCTATCACTCCATAACATGCTGTGTGGCAGAGCTCCCTTTCACCCCATAACATGTTGTGTGGCAGAGCTCCCTATCTCCCCATAACATGCTGTGTGGCAGAGCTCCCTATCACCCCATAACATGCTGTGTGGCAGAGCTCCCTATCACTCCATAACATGCTGTGTGGCAGAGCCCCCTGTCACTCCATAACATGCTGTGTGGCAGAGCTCCCTGTCACCCCATAACATGCTGTGTGGCAGAGCTCCCTATCACCCCATAACATGCTGTGTGGCAGGGCTCCCTATCTCCCCATAGCATGCTGTGTGGCAGAGCTCTCTATCACCCCATAACATGCTGTGTGGCAGAGCTCCCTATCACCCCATAGCATGCTGTGTGGCAGAGCTCCCTATCACCCCATAACATGCTGTGTGGCAGAGCCCCCCATCACCCAATAACATGTTGTGTGGCAAAGCTCTCTATCACCCCATAACATGCTGTGTGGCAGAGCTCCCTATCACCCCATAACATGCTGTGTGGCAGAGCCCCCTGTCACCCCATAACATGCTGTGTGGCAGAGCTCCCTATCACCCCATAACATGCTGTGTGGCAGAGCCCCCCATCACCCTATAACATGCTGTGTGGCAGAGCTCCATATCACCCCATAACATGCTGTGTGGCAGAGCTCTCTATCACCCCGTAACATGCCGTGAGGCAGAGCTCCCTATCACCCCGTAACATGCAGTGTGGCAGAGCTCCCTATCACCCCATAACATGCTGTGTGGCAGAGCTCCCTATCACCCCATAACATGCTGTGTGGCAGAGCTCCCTATCACCCCATAATATGCTGTGTGGCAGAGCTCCCTATCACCCCATAACATGCTGTGTGGCAGAGCTCCCTATCACCCCATAACATGCTGTGTGGCAGAGCTCCCTATCACCCCATAACATGTTGTGTGGCAGAGCTCCCTATCACCCCATAACATGCTTTGTGGAAGACTCCCTATCACCCCATAACATGCTGTGTAGCAGAGCCCCCTTTTACCCCATAACATGCTGTGTGGCAGAGCTCCCTATCACCCCATAACATGCTTTGTGGAAGACTCCCTATCACCCCATAACATGCTGTGTGGCAGAGCTCCCTTTTACCCTATAACATGTTGTGTGGCAGAGCTCCCTATCACCCCATAACATGCTGTGTGGCAGAGCTCCCTTTCACTCATAACATGTTGTGTGGCAGAGCTCCCTATCGCCCCATATCATGCTGTGTGGCAGAGCTCCCTATCACCCCATAACATGCTGTGTGGCAGAGCTCCCTATCACCCCATAACATGCTGTGCGGCAGAGCTCCCTTTCACCCCATTACATGCTGTGTGGCAGAGCTCCCTTTCACCCCATAACATGCTGTGTGGCAGAGCTCCCTATCACCCCATAACATGCTGTGTGGCAGAGCCCCCTGTCACCCTATAACTGGCTGTGTGGCAGAGCTCCCTATCACCCCATAGCATGCTGTGTGGCAGAGCCCCCCATCACCCTATAACATGCTGTGTGGCAGAGCTCCCTATCACCCCATAACATGCTGTGTGGCAGAGCTCTTTATCACCCGGTAACATGCCGTGCGGCAGAGCTCCCTATCACCCCATAACATGCAGTGTGGCAGAGCTCCCTATCACCCCATAACATGCTGTGTGGCAGAGCTCCCTATCACCCCATAACATGCTGTGTGGCAGAGCACCCTATCACCCCATAACATGCTGTGTGGCAGAGCTCCCTATCACCCCATAACATGCTGTGTGGCAGAGCTCCCTATCACCCCATACCATGCTGTGTGGCAGAGCACCCTATCACCCCATAACATGCTGTGTGGCAGAGCTCCCTATCACCCCATAACATGCTGTGTGGCAGAGCTCCCTATCACTCCATAACATGCTGTGTGGCAGAGCTCCCTTTCACCCCATAACATGTTGTGTGGCAGAGCTCCCTATCTCCCCATAACATGCTGTGTGGCAGAGCTCCCTATCACCCCATAACATGCTGTGTGGCAGAGCTCCCTATCACTCCATAACATGCTGTGTGGCAGAGCCCCCTGTCACTCCATAACATGCTGTGTGGCAGAGCTCCCTGTCACCCCATAACATGCTGTGTGGCAGAGCTCCCTATCACCCCATAACATGCTGTGTGGCAGGGCTCCCTATCTCCCCATAGCATGCTGTGTGGCAGAGCTCTCTATCACCCCATAACATGCTGTGTGGCAGAGCTCCCTATCACCCCATAGCATGCTGTGTGGCAGAGCTCCCTATCACCCCATAACATGCTGTGTGGCAGAGCCCCCCATCACCCAATAACATGTTGTGTGGCAGAGCTCTCTATCACCCCATAACATGCTGTGTGGCAGAGCTCCCTATCACCCCATAACATGCTGTGTGGCAGAGCCCCCTGTCACCCTATAACATGCTGTGTGGCAGAGCTCCCTATCACCCCATAACATGCTGTGTGGCAGAGCCCCCCATCACCCTATAACATGCTGTGTGGCAGAGCTCCATATCACCCCATAACATGCTGTGTGGCAGAGCTCTCTATCACCCCGTAACATGCCGTGAGGCAGAGCTCCCTATCACCCCGTAACATGCAGTGTGGCAGAGCACCCTATCACCCCATAACATGCTGTGTGGCAGAGCTCCCTATCACCCCATAACATGCTGTGTGGCAGAGCTCCCTATCACCCCATAATATGCTGTGTGGCAGAGCTCCCTATCACCCCATAACATGCTGTGTGGCAGAGCTCCCTATCACCCCATAACATGCTGTGTGGCAGAGCTCCCTATCACCCCATAACATGTTGTGTGGCAGAGCTCCCTATCACCCCATAACATGCTTTGTGGAAGACTCCCTATCACCCCATAACATGCTGTGTAGCAGAGCCCCCTTTTACCCCATAACATGCTGTGTGGCAGAGCTCCCTATCACCCCATAACATGCTTTGTGGAAGACTCCCTATCACCCCATAACATGCTGTGTGGCAGAGCTCCCTTTTACCCTATAACATGCTGTGTGGCAGAGCTCCCTATCACCCCATAACATGCTGTGTGGCAGAGCTCCCTTTCACTCATAACATGTTGTGTGGCAGAGCTCCCTATCGCCCCATATCATGCTGTGTGGCAGAGCTCCCTATCACCCCATAACATGCTGTGTGGCAGAGCTCCCTATCACCCCATAACATGCTGTGCGGCAGAGCTCCCTTTCACCCCATTACATGCTGTGTGGCAGAGCTCCCTTTCACCCCATAACATGCTGTGTGGCAGAGCTCCCTATCACCTCATAACATGCTGTGTGGCAGAGCTCCCTGTCACCCCATAACATGCTGTGTGGCAGAGCTCCCTGTCACCCCATAACATGCTGTGTGGCAGAGCTTCCTATCACCCCATAACATGCTGTGTGGCAGAGCTCCCTATCACTCCATAACATGCTGTGTGGCAGAGCTCCCTTTCACCCCATAACATGTTATGTGGCAGAGCTCCCTATCTCCCCATAACATGCTGTGTGGCAGAGCTCCCTATCACCCCATAACATGCTGTGTGGCAGAGCACCCCATCACCCAATAACATGCTGTGTGGCAGAGCTACCCATCACCCCATAACATGCTGTGTGGCAGAGCACACCATCACCCCATAACATGCTGTGTGGCAGAGCCCCCCATCGCCTCATAAAATGCTGTGTGGCAGAGCTCTCTATCACCCCATAACATGCTGTGTGGCAGAGCTCCATATTACCCCATAACATGCTGTGTGTCAAAGCTCCCCATTACCCCATAACATGCTGTGTGGCAGATCTCCCTATCACCCCATAACATGCTGTGTGGCAGAGCTCCCTATCACCCCATAACATGCTGTTTGGCAGAGCTCTCTATCACTCCATAACATGCTGTGTGGCAGAGCTCCCTATCACCCCATAACATGCTGTGTGGCAGAGCCCCCTGTCACCCCATAACATGCTGTGTGGCAGAGCTCCCTATCACCCCATAACATGCTGTTTGGCAGAGCTCTCTATCACTCCATAACATGCTGTGTGGCAGAGCCCCCTGTCACCCCATAACATGCTGTGTGGCAGAGCTCCCTGTCACCCCATAACATGCTGTGTGGCAGAGCTCCCTATCACCCCATAACATGCTGTGTGGCAGGGCTCCCTATCACCCTGTGGTAACCAGGGGCAATGCTGCAGGGTCTGCTAGTACTTGTGGTGCAGCCAGGGCAAGAATAGGTATGTCACGAGTGGAGAAATGGCCAGGGATCTTGCCCTAATCACGCCGCTTTTGTCAAATGTCCCACTTGTTCTCGCTCGCATGGTACAGGCTGGAATGACTTCTGAGACCAAGGTTAAAGAACGGGGAACTTTACTGAAAACTTTGTGCAAAACAATTCCCAAATGCAGTAGACAATCTTTTATAATGAAGCACTTGACAGAAGACGTACATCACAGACCTCAGGTAAGTGGAGAGTAAATTGGTCACAATCCTCTTTAACTCTTTAGGTGGTATTGGCGGGTTTTGGGGAAGTCACAGTCCAAGTAATACTTCACTTGTGAGGATCTTTACAGCTTGGCTCACTGTAGTTTTAAACATGAATCTGTATTCACAGAGGGACTCCGCCTTGCTGTCACACCATACGCTAGTAAGCATGCAGGAGTACAGGCACCGACATGAAAGCCGATAAGTCACTGCCCTGACCCTATCCCCCTGGACTAAAGAAGAACTCATTACTTGGAGAAACAATCTGAAGGACTGAAGATCTCTATCCCCACAGTGTGGACTGGTGATCAGGGTACTTGCTTGCAGCAGTATCAGGGAAAAAGACGATTTTGGAAAGATGCAGACTTATCTGTGACTGGAGCTTAGCAGAAGATATGATGACTGACATGTGCTCTGGAACAGGACCGGGAACTGTAGCAGTAGACATGTCTCCAGGTTGCACACCACACTCCAACTCGCTTGAGGACCTGTAGGCCAGCCCGCCTGGTCAGAGGAGGCTGTACCAACGGGGACCTCCCACAGACTTCTGGAACTTTCTTCCAGAATGTTGTCTATGAAAGGTGGGTGTGACCAAGTATATCTCCACCTTTGGACAGACAACTATGCAAATACAAGCAGACTAATGTGAAGACACAATATGTTTTGACCAGTAGGTGCCACTAGAGAACCGCACTGAATTATCCTTCCTGTATGCAATGTAGACGTATGGAATATGTTACTGAAAACAAGTTAAGTCTATACTGATGGCATCCTAACCTCACAGTAGCGAGACATAACACTTACTCTAATACATGGCATGCTGACTGGGACACCACAACCCCATAGCATGCTGTGTGGCAGAGCTCCTTATCACCCCATAACATGCTGTGTGGCAGAGCTCCCTATCACCCCATAGCATGCTGTGTGGCAGAGCTCCCTATCACCCCATAACATGCTGTGTGGCAGAGCTCCCTATCACCCCATAACATGTTGTGTGGCAGAGCTCCCTATCACCCCATAACATGCTGTGTGGCAGAGCCCCCCATCACCCAATAACATGTTGTGTGGCAGAGCTCTCTATCACCCCATAACATGCTGTGTGGCAGAGCTCCCTATCACCCCATAACATGCTGTGTGGCAGAGCTCCCTATCACTCCATAACATGCTGTGTGGCAGAGCCCCCTGTCACCCCATAACATGCTGTGTGGCAGAGCTCCCCGTCACCCCATAACATGCTGTGTGGCAGAGCCCCCCATCACCCAATAACATGTTGTGTGGCAGAGCTCCCTATCACCCCATAACATGCTGTCTGGCAGAGCTCCCTATCACCCCATAACATGCTGTGTGGCAGAGCTCCCTATCACCCCATAACATGCTGTGTGGCAGAGCCCCCTGTCACCCCATAACATGCTGTGTGGCAGAGCTCCCTGTCACCCCATAACATGCTGTGTGGCAGAGCTCCCTATCACCCCATAACACGCTGTGTGGCAGGGCTCCCTATCACCCCATAGCATGCTGTGTGGCAGAGTTTCCCTATCACCCCATAACATGCTGTGTGGCAGAGCCCCCCATCACCCTATAACATGCTGTGTGGCAGAGCTCCATATCACCCCATAACATGCTGTGTGGCAGAGCTCTCTATCACCCCGTAACATGCCGTGTGGCAGAGCTCCATATCACCCCATAACATGCTGTGTGGCAGAGCACCCTATCACCCCATAACATGCTGTGTGGCAGAGCACCCTATCACCCCATAACATGCTGTGTGGCAGAGCTCCCTATCACCCCATAACATGCTGTGTGGCAGAGCTCCCTATCACCCCATAACATGCTGTGTGGCAGAGCTCCCTATCACCCCATAACATGCTGTGTGGCAGAGCTCCCTATCACCCCATAACATGTTGTGTAGCAGAGCTCCCTACCACCCCATAACATGCTGTGTGGAAGACTCCCTATCACCCCATAACATGCTGTGTAGCAGAGCCCCCTTTTACCCCATAACATGCTGTGTGGCAGAGCTCCCTATCACCCCATAACATGCTGTGTGGCAGAGCTCCCTGTCACCCCATAACATGCTGTGTGGCAGAGCTCCCTATCACCCCATAACATGTTGTGTGGCAGTGCTCCCTATCACTCCATAACATGCTGTGTGGCAGAGCTCCCTTTTTCCCTATAACATGTTGTGTGGCAGAGCTCCCTATCACCCCATAACATGCTGTGTGGCAGAGCTCCCTTTCACTCATAACATGTTGTGTGGCAGAGCTCCCTATCGCCCCATATCATGCTGTGTGGCAGAGCTCCCTATCACCCCATAACATGCTGTGTGGCAGAGCTCCCTATCACCCCATAGCATGCTGTGTGGCAGAGCTCTCTATCACCCCATAACATGCTCTGTGGCAGAGCTCCCTATCACTCCATAACATGCTGTGTGGCAGAGCCCCCTGTCACCCCATAACATGCTGTGTGGCAGAGTTCCCTGTCACCCCATAACATGCTGTGTGGCAGAGCTCCCTATCACCCCATAACATGCTGTGTGGCAGAGCTCCCTATCACCATATAGCATGCTGTGTGGCAGAGCTCCCTATCACCCCATAACATGCTGTGTGGCAGAGCCCGCTATCACCCCATAACATGTTGTGTGGCAGAGCTCCCTATCACACCATAACATGCTGTGTGGCAGAGCCCCCCATCACCCAATAACATACTGTGTGGCAGAGCTCCCTATCAGCCCATGACTGGGCTAGCGTTCCATATGCCCTGCGTCATACCTCTCACCCACCCAAATAACAAGTCCAGACCACCATGTCGTTGGAATGATTAAATTTAATCGGCCACAGCCCAACATATATAAACAACATTGTACAAGCAGTAAAGAGTCCCCCCTATTGTTCCGGGTCTGAGAAGCCTAGGATCCCAAAATGAAGGGAAGGGGAGGGAACAAAATTAACATCCCGACCCCCCACCAAGCGGAAGCCAACATAAACTCGGCCGCAAAACCTCCTAGGCCAGGGAGCTTAATCGGGCTAACCGCCAGTGACCAAAACATCCCCTTCCCGACCAGAACGCCAACCATCCAAAAACCTTTAACCAACTCGTCCTGGCCAGTTTCCACCTAAACAGCCGCATACCCTACCCATGGAAATGCTACCTCAGACCCGAAACCCGCGAGGAGACCCGCCCAACGGCTGTGACAAATACAATCCAAATTTCCACAGAGAAAGAAACCAAAACTTAAAGATAAATAACAATGCATTAACATATGTACAAAGTATGACACATTCTCCTTTTTTTTTTTTTTTTTATTATATATGTACAACATACTGCACAGAAATAAATAACAGAATACTGCGGCACCCCCAACAGGTGCCCACAGACATATTACTAAATACTTTACGTTTTTTTTTTTTTTTTTTTTTTTTTTATTACATTTTTACTAATTTTTAATTTGAAATGTTTAATTTTTTAATTTTTTTTTTTTTTTTTGTAATAAATAACAACCATACAAAACCTTAACACATATTCAAAAAACACCCCAAACCCCCCCAGGACTGTGGGCGAAAACCAAAACATAACCAAAAACAGGGCGGGAGGGTGGGACTGCTCGTCCATCCATGCCGGGGGTCAAAGAGGAAGGGGAGGGGGACAAACGTCCCTTTATACTCCCCCTCCCCCCTGAGGTCACTCCCCCCAGTGACCATTTCCCCCCATGGCTGGTCTGCCTCCGGACGGAACGCAGGCCAGTCATGTGGGCTGCCCTCCTTAAGGGGACGGCGCTTTCTTGACTGGGCTAGCGTTCCATATGCCCTGCGTCATACCTCTCACCCACCCAAATAACAAGTCCAGACCACCATGTCGTTGGAATGATTAAATTTAATCGGCCACAGCCCAACATATATAAACAACATTGTACAAGCAGTAAAGAGTCCCCCCTATTGTTCCGGGTCTGAGAAGCCTAGGATCCCAAAATGAAGGGAAGGGGAGGGAACAAAATTAACATCCCGACCCCCCACCAAGCGGAAGCCAACATAAACTCGGCCGCAAAACCTCCTAGGCCAGGGAGCTTAATCGGGCTAACCGCCAGTGACCAAAACATCCCCTTCCCGACCAGAACGCCAACCATCCAAAAACCTTTAACCAACTCGTCCTGGCCAGTTTCCACCTAAACAGCCGCATACCCTACCCATGGAAATGCTACCTCAGACCCGAAACCCGCGAGGAGACCCGCCAAAGCCAGGCAGCGCTGAAACCTTAGTGCCGCCTGGCCCCGCCACCACTCCACCGCCATGTTGATCCACTCCTTCAACGACATGTTAACAGATCGATACCCCTGTCATGCAAGTGCACCACATGCGATTGATAAAAGCCCCAAATTTCCCCCAACATCGACATGGCGCACCGTCAACCACCCATTCAACCTTATGAACCACTCTATCGCCTAGTTGACCTTCAACCGAATCTTCTTTATGACAAGTCTCCAGCGTGCCGCCAAACATACCGGGGGACCATTCGTGACCCCACCATAACCACCCCCGGAAACACCCCAAGGAAAAACACCAAGTCCAGGGGTATGGACTTACTTAAATGCCTCATCGGCACCCTCCCCAAACCACTGCACCCGCTTGAAATGCCAAACTCCCGGTGCCCCAACCCCGATGCCCCTTCCAAGGCGTGCTACTGCAGTTCACACCACTGCAGCCCTCTCACACCAGCCCAGCTCAATCGTGCCCTTCTCCTCCAGTAGTCCCAAATGCGACCCGCGCCTTCCCAATGCCGAGCACAATATAAAAGAATGACCGCTGCCCATGACCGAGCACGCCGATCTTAAAACAAAAAACAAGGAAGAGGGAGAGGGAGGGGAAGAGGGTGGGATGCAGATAGATGTGAAAAACGGTCAGCGCGATCACCTATGACCGCTCGATCCTCCCGCCGATCATCCTGCCGGTCATCCCCCGATCATACTGCCGACTCCCCACCCCCCCAGCCTCTTTATTATCTCTGCTGATAACACCCGCCTAGCGGCCTCGATCCATGCCCCCCATCCGCAAGGAGTGGGTGCCGTACTTCCCACACCAAACCCAAGATCCCCCAGGCATCTCCTAACTACCACCAAAAGCTGAAAACAGCGGACCACTCACATTAGGCCTGCCCCCCACCCCTAAACTGTTCAACAGCGGCGGCCAGGCAAGAAACACACAGCGACAACCTTCCCGGATATGCTCAATCCCCCTGGCCCCGTCTATTGGGGGTCACCAACTCCTCCACCCTTATGGCACCATAAAATGCCAACGAAAAATGCCGCATTACAACTATGCTTCGAGACATGACGAACCCGCCCTGGGCAAAATGCCACTCACTCCCCGAAGTATTCCCCACAATACTGGCTGCCTGCTATCCACCAATCCGTGCTCCTTCCACCAACCTTCAATGCCTGCCACAGCCAAAATAATTTAGTAAAATCCAACCAACCGTCTTGACCTCTTGTCAACCGAGGCCTCACCACCCACTAACAGCTCGCTCCCATAACAAAGCAGCAAGCTCTGTCTGTCCCCTTCCATGGACCGCACCCCGAATTCACCCTCCAAGGACCACCACTGCTACCATGTTTCTACATAAGACCCCCACATAAATGGTGCAACCGACCTTTGAATTAACCCAACAGGCGTTTCATACGATCTCCAACCCCCGCTCGGGCATGCCTCACCGACCTCCAGCGCCACGTGTACCAGTTTCCTGAAACGCTCCCCATCGTGACCGAGAGAGCATCAGCCATCCCGTTCTCCGCTCCAGGCCCTGCGCTGCCCTGCACCAAACGTTATACCACCAACCCGATAACAGCTGCCCAAGCAGCCCGATGACCGGCGGCGATAACGATGTCATTTGCCTCGCCAGTGCAGCACACAGACCAGTTATCTGTCCAAAAACAAACTGCCTTGTTTCTCCACCCCACAGAGTCACTGCCACCACCATTGGAAACAGTTCATGAAAGGCGAAGTTCCTATAAGCACCGATTCCACCACCGACTTGGCAAGTGCCCGCATACTACCGAACCCCCCAAATAAACCCCAAAACCACCCGACCTGCCGCGTCCATAAACCACTGGCGCTCATCTTTCACCCCCCATCCAATCCAACCAATGCGCCAACTCGTTAAAAGACTCCCGAAAAGTGACCCCCCATCCCGATGCCCCCCTTCATGGCCGCCGACAGCCTGATAAAGTGACGTGGCTTCCTGACATTCACCGTTCCCATGACAACCTTCCCATGCACACCTGCCCCATAGGCAAGACCCCTCACGCGAAGATCAACCATCCGAGCACCGACAGAAGCTGCTGCAGTGCAACCAAACCCCGTCTTGTCATGCGCCACCGGCACCCCGCACGCCCCGACCCCTGCCTACATGGTCGCCAACCCCAATCCAATCACAGGAAGTTGTCCAAGTAGTAGATGATGGACACCCTGCCCTCTCTCTCCTTCACCGCCCATCCCAAAAACGAGCTAAAGGCCGCAACATATGCACCCAAAATCAAGCACCCCATTGGCAAACAGCGATCAACATGGTAACCTCCCTCAAAAACATCCCAAGAGGCCAAAAACTATAACCGGTGGCGGCCGAAGTGCGGACTTTATGTAAATCTCGGACCTTAATGCCCCAAGGTCCGCTCCCCTCCCCAAGGCCAGAGGAAAGTCAAACGACGTATAAGACACCGATGACAGCTCCTTGACCAAATCACCTTCCACCGACACTTCCCTCGGGAAAGACCCGTGCTGTTCCAGCGGAGGGACTGCTAAATGGGCCTGCCATCAGTCCCAAGGCCACCTCCCTCCCAGTCTTTACCGTTTTTTTTTTTTTTTTTTTTTTTATTTATTTATTTATTTATTTTTTTTTTTATATATATAAAAGCATGTCCCAGAGGGACCACGAAACCCGGTTCAAAACCTCAAACCAACAACCTAGCCCCCTCCCCTCCTGATTGGGATACCATTTAGCCAAGGGCGCATCTCCCCCCCTTCCCCCGATGCCATCCCTTTCTTGCAGGACCCTCCGCACCCCTGCGGGCTCCCCCGACCCTTCTTCAAGCAACCCAGTGGCTCCGCTCACACCTGACCACCCGTGCTGAAATTTGCACGAGTCCCCACCTGCCACATGAGCCATTGAAGGCCCAACCCCATCACTTTCTGCCATCTCTGTCACCCCCCGACCCAGGTAATGTGGCACCAGCCTGAAAGAGAGATGATCCACGCGGCCTTGGGTACACCCCCCCCCTTGGATTCATAACCCGCAGCAAGAGCCCAATCTCCCTATGAACCCAAGCCTTCGCTTATCGCCATCCACTATCGGAACTGTTCGTCACACCGTAACCCAGCCGCGCTCGTATACCCGATGGGCCTCCCAGATGGCATCCAGGTAACAAAACAGTGGTGAACAATGTCCCAGATTCTTTTCCCCTATCACACTTCCCAGTATAGAGAACGCTCACCGCCCATACCCATAAGCTCTTGGACTCCGCCGAAGCCCCTCCTATCAACGTCCTCCTCCTTCCAATCCACCATACCCCTTTTCCATCTCTCAACCCCGAAGCGTACTAGCACCCCAGTTAGAAGACGTCCACGTACTACCTTCACCATATTCTTTCCTTTACCTCCTGCTAATATCGCCCCCCTTTACGGACCCTCGAAACCCCTGTAGCTGTGCTCCTCTAAAACCGAGACCGGCACCGGCCTGTCGCCCCCCCCTGCCGTTATCTTCCCCCCCCCCCAGTACTGTCCGCCGCAACAGCAGCCCCTGGCACCCCAACCACTGCCCTGCGGCTCCCCCGCAAACTTCAGACTCCCACCTAAGCAACACACCTTTACCCCTGCCATAAAAACTTGTGACCCCCATCTACTCCAACTCCCCGAAACACAAAACCCACTGCCCGTTTGCAACACAAAAATAAATTCGACGATCAAAAGTGGCTCACCCTGCCGAACGATCGCGCCGCCTGGACCACCCGATTGCTGATCCGCTCCCTGGGCCACTGTGCCCGATTGGCCCAGTGACCCGCTTCCCGTCAGACGTCCCGACGCTGCCGCCGACCCTGGAGCCGTCGCTGTGCTTCTAGAAGGTGACGCTGGACCAACACTTCCACTCGCTGCCGCGCGACCGCCTGCCTGGGCGCTGGTGTCGTCGTAGTGCCATCCTGGTGCTGCAACCGCAACGCTCCTCTTACCGGATCCCGGTCGAACACCGCCTGTTGGGAAAAAGGGAGGAGGCGAGTAGCCGGTATTGGCCAGCAAAACAAGCCCCTCGCCGGACGTGCATGCGTCCCCGGTGCTTCCGCCACCCTGCGATGGGGAGGATGCCATGCGAACCAGCCCCTGGGCTGGGAGCCACCAGTTCAAGTGGCAAGGCCCGCAGGGGTCAGCCAGCGGGACCGAGAGCGGTGCCATGAATTTATTTTTGGGGGGGGGGGGGGGCCGAGGAAGAGGGTGCTGTGAGGGATCATGGGGTTGGGGGGGGCACCCCAAGGAAGGGGGGGGGTGACAAGGGGGTTAAATCCCTGCCCCACATCATGACCCTACAAGATGCCCAACAGGACTGCAATAAGGGCCCCTCCCCCCCAGGGAATGCCAGAGGGCCTGCTAGCAAAGCAGGAGGCGTGGGACGCGCCCCCAGACCTGGGATGATGAAGAGGGAGGGAGGATGATAGACTGTGCAGGAGGGGGAACAGAGGTGGCAGGAGGCCGGCGAGACAGAGCCGGTATTGCCCCCGGTGACTCCCTGCCCGGCAGGGAGAATGAGGCTCTCAGTGGCGCGAGCCCGCTCAGGCGGCTCCAATACTGCAGTGTGTGGAGCCGGTGGTGAGAGGAGGGTGAGGCCACGCCCCCCGACGCACGGAGCAGCAGGCCCCGGCCGGGCAGCGGCGCAGCGCGAGCCCGCAGGTGGGCAGAAGAGAGGGAGGGGATGAAGCCGAGGCGGGGGACGGACAGACGCCACCTCCGCAGCTCCCCGCCCGGCCAGATCGCGGGGAGAGAGCGGCCCGCCTGCTCCCGTGCACAGCGCCCGAGGTGAGGTGAGGTGAGGGGAGGGGGGATGGGGAGAGGCCACCTCCGCAGCTCCCCGCCCGGCACACAGCGGGGAGAGCGCGGCTCGCCCGCTCCACGTGCGCAGCGCATGGGGCGAGGGGGTGGGGGGGGGCAGGGGATGGAGAGGCACGACCACCGCAGCTCCCCACCCGGCCATACAGCGGGGAGAGTGCGGCTTGAGGTGAGGTGAGAAGCCATACCATCCGCAGCTCGGGGCTCTAAGCAGACGGACGGGCCAGGCTGTAGCCCTGACAAGCGGAGCGGGTGGGGGAGAAATGCGGGTGGGAAGGCGGGGGGAGCGACGAGGCAGGGGGGGGGGTATACAATTTCTTACCCGGTCCCCGCCGCTCAACCCCCTGCCCAGCTCTGCAAATAGGGACTCATGTCCCTATCTCTAACTGAATGGACGAGCGTCAGACCTGACTGCTCGTCCATCCATGCCGGGGGTCAAAGAGGAAGGGGAGGGGGACAAACGTCCCTTTATACTCCCCCTCCCCCCTGAGGTCACTCCCCCCAGTGACCATTTCCCCCCATGGCTGGTCTGCCTCCGGACGGAACGCAGGCCAGTCATGTGGGCTGCCCTCCTTAAGGGGACGGCGCTTTCTTAACATGCTGTGTGGCAGAGCTCCCTATCACCCCATAACATGCTGTGTGGCAGAGCTCCCTATCACCCCATAACATGCTGTGTGGCAGAGCTCCCTATCACCCCATAACATGCTGTGTGGCAGAGCTCCCTATCACCCCATAACATGTTGTGTAGCAGAGCTCCCTACCACCCCATAACATGCTGTGTGGAAGACTCCCTATCACCCCATAACATGCTGTGTAGCAGAGCCCCCTTTTACCCCATAACATGCTGTGTGGCAGAGCTCCCTATCACCCCATAACATGCTGTGTGGCAGAGCTCCCTGTCACCCCATAACATGCTGTGTGGCAGAGCTCCCTATCACCCCATAACATGTTGTGTGGCAGAGCTCCCTATCACTCCATAACATGCTGTGTGGCAGAGCTCCCTTTTTCCCTATAACATGTTGTGTGGCAGAGCTCCCTATCACCCCATAACATGCTGTGTGGCAGAGCTCCCTTTCACTCATAACATGTTGTGTGGCAGAGCTCCCTATCGCCCCATATCATGCTGTGTGGCAGAGCTCCCTATCACCCCATAACATGCTGTGTGGCAGAGCTCCCTATCACCCCATAGCATGCTGTGTGGCAGAGCTCTCTATCACCCCATAACATGCTCTGTGGCAGAGCTCCCTATCACTCCATAACATGCTGTGTGGCAGAGCCCCCTGTCACCCCATAACATGCTGTGTGGCAGAGTTCCCTGTCACCCCATAACATGCTGTGTGGCAGAGCTCCCTATCACCCCATAACATGCTGTGTGGCAGAGCTCCCTATCACCCCATAGCATGCTGTGTGGCAGAGCTCCCTATCACCCCATAACATGCTGTGTGGCAGAGCCCGCTATCACCCCATAACATGTTGTGTGGCAGAGCTCCCTATCACCCCATAACATGCTGTGTGGCAGAGCCCCCCATCACCCAATAACATACTGTGTGGCAGAGCTCCCTATCAGCCCATAACATGCTGTGTGGCAGAGCTCCCTATCACCCCATAACATGCTGTGTGGCAGAGCTCCCTATCACCCAATAACATGCTGTGTGGCAGAGCTCCCTTTCACCCCATAACATGCTGTATGGCAGAGCTCCCTATCACTCCATAACATGCTGTGTGGCAGAGCTCCCTATCACCCCATTACATGCTGTGTGTCTATCACCCCATAACATGCTGTGTGGCAGAGCTCCCTATCACCCCATAGCATGCTGTGTGGCAGAGCTCCCTATCACCCCATAACATGTTGTGTGGCAGAGCTCCCTATCACCCCATAACATGCTGTGTGGCAGAGCCCCCCATCACCCAATAGCATGTTGTGTGGCAGAGCTCTCTATCACCCCATAAAATGCTGTGTGGCAGAGCTCCCTATCAACCCATTACATGCTGTGTGGCAGAGCTCCCTATCACCCCATAGCATGCTGTGTGGCAGAGCTCCCTATCACCCCATAACATGCTGTGTGGCAGAGCCCCCCATCACCCTATAACATGCTGTGTGGCAGAGCTCCATATCACCCCATAACATGCTGTGTGGCAGAGCTCTCTATCACCCCGTAACATGCCGTGTGGCAGAGCACCCTATCACCCCATAACATGCTGTGTGGCAGAGCTCCCTATCACCTCATAACATGCTGTGTGGCAGAGCTCCCTATCACCCCATAACATGCTGTGTGGCAGAGCTCCCTATCACCCCATAACATGCTGTGTGGCAGAGCTCCCTATCACCCCATAACATGCTGTGTGGCAGAGCTCCCTTTTACCCTATAACATGTTGTGTGGCAGAGCTCCCTATCACCCCATAACATGCTGTGTGGCAGAGCTCCCTTTCACTCATAACATGCTGTGTGGCAGAGCTCCCTATCGCCCCATATCATGCTGTGTGGCAGAGCTCCCTATCACCCCATAACATGCTGTGTGGCAGAGCTCCCTATCTTCCCATAACATGCTGTGTGGCAGAGCTCCCTATCACCCCATAACATGCTGTGTGGCAGAGCTCCCTATCACCCCATAACATGCTCTGTGGCAGAGCTCCCTATCACTCCATAACATGCTGTGTGGCAGAGACCCCTGTCACCCCATAACATGCTGTGTGGCAGAGTTCCCTGTCACCCCATAACATGCTGTGTGGCAGAGCTCCCTATCACCCCATAACATGCTGTGTGGCAGAGCTCCCTATCACCCCATAGCATGCTGTGTGGCAGAGCCCCCTATCACCACATAACATGTTGTGTGGCAGAGCTCCCTATCACCCCATAACATGCTGTGTGGCAGAGTTCCCTATCATCCCATAACATGCTGTGTGGCAGAGTTCCCTATCACCCCATAACATGCTTTGTGGCAGAGCCCCCCATCACCCAATAGCATGTTGTGTGGCAGAGCTCTCTATCACCCCATAACATGCTGTGTGGCAGAGCTCCCTATCACCCCATAACATGCTGTGTGGCAGAGCTCCCTATCACCCCATAACATGCTGTGTGGCAGAGCTCCCTATCAACCCATAACATGCTGTGTGGCAGAGCTCCCTTTCACCCCATAACATGCTGTGTGGCAGAGCTCCCTATCACCCCATAACATGCTCTGTGGCAGAGCTCCCTATCACTCCATAACATGCTGTGTGGCAGAGCCCCCTGTCACCCCATAACATGCTGTGTGGCAGAGCTCCCTATCACCCCATAACATGCTGTGTGGCAGAGCTCCCTTTCACCCCATAACATGCTGTGTGGCAGAGCTCCCTATCACCCCATAACATGCTCTGTGGCAGAGCTCCCTATCACTCCATAACATGCTGTGTGGCAGAGCCCCCTGTCACCCCATAACATGCTGTGTGGCAGAGCTCCCTATAACCCCATAACATGCTGTGTGGCAGAGCTCCCTATCACCCCATAACATGCTCTGTGGCAGAGCTCCCTATCACCCCATAACATGCTGTGTGGCAGAGCTCCCTATCACCCCATAACATGCTCTGTGGCAGAGCTCCCTATCACTCCATAACATGCTGTGTGGCAGAGCCCCCTGTCACCCCATAACATGCTGTGTGGCAGAGCTCCCTATCACCCCATAACATGCTGTGTGGCAGAGCTCCCTATCACCCCATAACATGCTGTGTGGCAGAGCTCCCTATCACCCCATAACATGCTGTGTGGCAGAGCTCCCTATCACCCCATAACATGCTGTGTGGCAGAGCTCCCTATCACCCCATAACATGCTGTGTGGCAGAGCTCCCTATCACCCCATAACATGCTGTGTGGCAGAGCTCCTTATCACCCCATAACATGCTGTGTGGCAGAGCTCCTTATCACCCCATAACATGCTGTGTGGCAGAGCTCCCTATCACTCCATAACATGCTGTGTGGCAGAGCTCCCTATCACCCCATAACATGCTGTGTGGCAGAGCTCCCTATCACTCCATACCATGCTGTGTGGCAGAGCTCCCTATCACCCCATAACATGCTCTGTGGCAGAGACCCCTGTCACCCCATAACATGCTGTGTGGCAGAGTTCCCTGTCACCCCATAACATGCTGTTTGGCAAAGCTCCCTATCACCTCATAGCATGCTGTGTGGCAGAGCTCCCTATCACTCCATAACATGCTGTGTGGCAGAGCCCCCTATCACCCCATAACATGTTGTGTGGCAGAGCTCCCTATCACCCCATAACATGCTGTGTGGCAGAGCCCCCCATCACCCAATAACATGCTGTGTGGCAGAGCTCCCTATCACCCCATAACATGCTGTGTGGCAGAGCTCCCTATCACCCCATAACATGCTGTGTGGCAGAGCTCCCTTTCACCCAATAACATGCTGTGTGGCAGACCTCCCTATCACCCCATAACATGCTGTGTGGCAGAGCCCCCTATCACCCCATAGCGTGCTGTGTGGCAGAGCTCCCTATCACCCCATAACATGCTGTGTGGCAGAGCTCCCTATCACCCCATAGCATGCTGTGTGGCAGAGCTCCCTATCACCCCATAACATGCTGTGTGGCAGAGCTCCCTGAGCTCCCTATCGCCCCATAACATGCTGTGAGGCAGAGCTCCCTATCACCCCATAACATGCCGTGTGGCAGAGCTCCCTATCACCCCATAACATGCTGTGTGGCAGAGCTCCCTATCACCCCATAACATGCTGTGTGGCAAAGCTCCCTATGACTCTATAACATGTAGTGTGGCAGAGCTCCCTTTCACCCTATTACATGCTGTGTGGCAGAGCTCCCTATCACCCCATAACATGCTGTGTGGCAGAGCTCCTTATCACCCCATAGCATGCTGTATGGCAGAGCTCCCTTTCACCCCATTACATGCTGTGTGGCAGAGCTCCCTATCACCCCATAACATGCTGTGTGGCAGAGCCCCCCCATCACCCAATAACATGCTGTGTGGCAGAGCTCCCTATCACCCCATAACATGCTGTGTGGCAGAGCTCCCTATCACCCCATAACATGCTGTGTGGCAGAGCTCTCTATCACCCCATAACATGCTGTGTGGCAGAGCTCCCTTTCACCCCATAATAGGGATGAGCGAATCGATCCGGACGAACCCGGATTCGATCCGAATTTCAGGAAAAATTCGATTCGGATCGAATCCGAATTTCCCCGCGATTCGATCACTCGAAGTTTTCCTTTAACATCCATTAATTTACATTTACAGGCATTCTAAGATGGCGGACGGGACATGTCTGGACATGTATCCCGCGCCAGTGCAAGCTGGGGCAGTCACATGCAGCCTATCAGCAGCCAGCAAGCCCGGTGACGTCACACAGCGGTATTTAACGGCGGCCATCTTGCTTTTCCTCATTTCTCTATTGCATTCGTGACAGACAGAACGCTGTGTAGCTGAGGCAGTTAGACAGGCTGGAGACAGGGACAGACAGGGACAGGCTGGAGACAGGCAGGAGACAGGCAGGAGACAGACAGGAGACAGACAGGAGACAGACAGAAAGCCAGGGAAAGGTAGGAAAAACGGAGCTGGCTGACAGGGAGATTTTTTTTTTTTCATCCAGCCTTTGTTAGCGTTTTCAGGCTGCTTATAGTAACTAACTGTGCATATATACTGAACTGATCTTAAGTCTGCTGTGAGGCATCCCATTCTGTGACTAAAGCAGCCTCTGTTTAAGACCATATAAGCATTTGCTCTTATCATATTTGAAATTAGGCCTGATAAAGACACTTTTGCTGGCCAAAGCACTACTGGACCCTGCCAGGTCCATTCCTGCCCAGGGCATCCCATTCTGTGACTACAGCAGCCTCTGTTTAAGACCATATAAGCATTTGCTCTTATCATATTTGAAATTAGCCTGATAAAGACACTTTTGCTGGCCAAAGCACTACTGGACCCTGCCAGGTCCATTCCTGCCCAGGGCATCCCATTCTGTGACTACAGCAGCCTCTGTTTAAGACCATATAAGCATTTGCTCTTATCATATTTGAAATTAGGCCTGATAAAGACACTTTTGCTGGCCAAAGCACTACTGGACCCTGCCAGGTCCATTCCTGCCCAGGGCATCCCATTCTGTGACTAAAGCAGCCTCTGTTTAAGACCATATAAGCATTTGCTCTTATCATATTTGAAATTAGGCCTGATAAAGACACTTTTGCTGGCCAAAGCACTACTGGACCCTGCCAGGTCCATTCCTGCCCAGGGCATCCCATTCTGTGACTACAGCAGCCTCTGTTTAAGACCATATAAGCATTTGCTCTTATCATATTTGAAATTAGGCCTGATAAAGACACTTTTGCTGGCCAAAGCACTACTGGACCCTGCCAGGTCCATTCCTGCCCAGGGCATCCCATTCTGTGACTAAAGCAGCCTCTGTTTAAGACCATATAAGCATTTGCTCTTATCATATTTGAAATTAGGCCTGATAAAGACACTTTTGCTGGCCAAAGCACTACTGGACCCTGCCAGGTCGATTCCTGTTGGGGCATCCCATTCTGTGACTACAGCAGCCTCTGTTTAAGACCATATAAGCATTTGCTCTTATCATATTTGAAATTAGCCTGATAAAGACACTTTTGCTGGCCAAAGCACTACTGGACCCTGCCAGGTCCATTCCTGCCCAGGGCATCCCATTCTGTGACTAAAGCAGCCTCTGTTTAAGACCATATAAGCATTTGCTCTTATCATATTTGAAATTAGGCCTGATAAAGACACTTTTGCTGGCCAAAGCACTACTGGACCCTGCCAGGTCCATTCCTGCCCAGGGCATCCCATTCTGTGACTACAGCAGCCTCTGTTTAAGACCATATAAGCATTTGCTCTTATCATATTTGAAATTAGGCCTGATAAAGACACTTTTGCTGGCCAAAGCACTACTGGACCCTGCCAGGTCCATTCCTGCCCAGGGCATCCCATTCTGTGACTAAAGCAGCCTCTGTTTAAGACCATATAAGCATTTGCTCTTATCATATTTGAAATTAGGCCTGATAAAGACACTTTTGCTGGCCAAAGCACTACTGGACCCTGCCAGGTCCATTCCTGTTGGGGCATCCCATTCTGTGACTACAGCAGCCTCTGTTTAAGACCATATAAGCATTTGCTCTTATCATATTTGAAATTAGCCTGATAAAGACACTTTTGCTGGCCAAAGCACTACTGGACCCTGCCAGGTCCATTCCTGCCCAGGGCATCCCATTCTGTGACTAAAGCAGCCTCTGTTTAAGACCATATAAGCATTTGCTCTTATCATATTTGAAATTAGCCTGATAAAGACACTTTTGCTGGCCAAAGCACTACTGGACCCTGCCAGGTCCATTCCTGCCCAGGGCATCCCATTCTGTGACTACAGCAGCCTCTGTTTAAGACCATATAAGCATTTGCTCTTATCATATTTGAAATTAGCCTGATAAAGACACTTTTGCTGGCCAAAGCACTACTGGACCCTGCCAGGTCCATTCCTGCCCAGGGCATCCCATTCTGTGACTACAGCAGCCTCTGTTTAAGACCATATAAGCATTTGCTCTTATCATATTTGAAATTAGGCCTGATAAAGACACTTTTGCTGGCCAAAGCACTACTGGACCCTGCCAGGTCCATTCCTGCCCAGGGCATCCCATTCTGTGACTAAAGCAGCCTCTGTTTAAGACCATATAAGCATTTGCTCTTATCATATTTGAAATTAGGCCTGATAAAGACACTTTTGCTGGCCAAAGCACTACTGGACCCTGCCAGGTCCATTCCTGTTGGGGCATCCCATTCTGTGACTACAGCAGCCTCTGTTTAAGACCATATAAGCATTTGCTCTTATCATATTTGAAATTAGGCCTGATAAAGACACTTTTGCTGGCCAAAGCACTACTGGACCCTGCCAGGTCCATTCCTGCCCAGGGCATCCCATTCTGTGACTAAAGCAGCCTCTGTTTAAGACCATATAAGCATTTGCTCTTATCATATTTGAAATTAGGCCTGATAAAGACACTTTTGCTGGCCAAAGCACTACTGGACCCTGCCAGGTCCATTCCTGCCCGGGGCATCCCATTCTGTGACTACAGCAGCCTCTGTTTAAGACCATATAAGCATTTGCTCTTATCATATTTGAAATTAGGCCTGATAAAGACACTTTTGCTGGCCAAAGCACTACTGGACCCTGCCAGGTCCATTCCTGCCCGGGGCATCCCATTCTGTGACTACAGCAGCCTCTGTTTAAGACCATATAAGCATTTGCTCTTATCATATTTGAAATTAGCCTGATAAAGACACTTTTGCTGGCCAAAGAACTACTGGACCCTGCCAGGTCCATTCCTGCCCAGGGCATCCCATTCTGTGACTAAAGCAGCCTCTGTTTAAGACCATATAAGCATTTGCTCTTATCATATTTGAAATTAGGCCTGATAAAGACACTTTTGCTGGCCAAAGCACTACTGGACCCTGCCAGGTCCATTCCTGTTGGGGCATCCCATTCTGTGACTACAGCAGCCTCTGTTTAAGACCATATAAGCATTTGCTCTTATCATATTTGAAATTAGCCTGATAAAGACACTTTTGCTGGCCAAAGCACTACTGGACCCTGCCAGGTCCATTCCTGCCCAGGGCATCCCATTCTGTGACTAAAGCAGCCTCTGTTTAAGACCATATAAGCATTTGCTCTTATCATATTTGAAATTAGGCCTGATAAAGACACTTTTGCTGGCCAAAGCACTACTGGGCCCTGCCAGGTCCATTCCTGCCCGGGGCATCCCATTCTGTGACTAAAGCAGCCTCTGTTTAAGACCATATAAGCATTTGCTCTTATCATATTTGAAATTAGGCCTGATAAAGACACTTTTGCTGGCCAAAGCACTACTGGACCCTGCCAGGTCCATTCCTGCCCGGGGCATCCCATTCTGTGACTACAGCAGCCTCTGTTTAAGACCATATAAGCATTTGCTCTTATCATATTTGAAATTAGGCCTGATAAAGACACTTTTGCTGGCCAAAGCACTACTGGACCCTGCCAGGTCCATTCCTGCCCGGGGCATCCCATTCTGTGACTACAGCAGCCTCTGTTTAAGACCATATAAGCATTTGCTCTTATCATATTTGAAATTAGCCTGATAAAGACACTTTTGCTGGCCAAAGCACTACTGGACCCTGCCAGGTCCATTCCTGCCCAGGGCATCCCATTCTGTGACTAAAGCAGCCTCTGTTTAAGACCATATAAGCATTTGCTCTTATCATATTTGAAATTAGGCCTGATAAAGACACTTTTGCTGGCCAAAGCACTACTGGACCCTGCCAGGTCCATTCCTGCCCAGGGCATCCCATTCTGTGACTACAGCAGCCTCTGTTTAAGACCATATAAGCATTTGCTCTTATCATATTTGAAATTAGGCCTGATAAAGACACTTTTGCTGGCCAAAGCACTACTGGACCCTGCCAGGTCCATTCCTGCCCAGGGCATCCCATTCTGTGACTAAAGCAGCCTCTGTTTAAGACCATATAAGCATTTGCTCTTATCATATTTGAAATTAGGCCTGATAAAGACACTTTTGCTGGCCAAAGCACTACTGGACCCTGCCAGGTCCATTCCTGTTGGGGCATCCCATTCTGTGACTACAGCAGCCTCTGTTTAAGACCATATAAGCATTTGCTCTTATCATATTTGAAATTAGCCTGATAAAGACACTTTTGCTGGCCAAAGCACTACTGGACCCTGCCAGGTCCATTCCTGCCCAGGGCATCCCATTCTGTGACTAAAGCAGCCTCTGTTTAAGACCATATAAGCATTTGCTCTTATCATATTTGAAATTAGCCTGATAAAGACACTTTTGCTGGCCAAAGCACTACTGGACCCTGCCAGGTCCATTCCTGCCCAGGGCATCCCATTCTGTGACTACAGCAGCCTCTGTTTAAGACCATATAAGCATTTGCTCTTATCATATTTGAAATTAGCCTGATAAAGACACTTTTGCTGGCCAAAGCACTACTGGACCCTGCCAGGTCCATTCCTGCCCAGGGCATCCCATTCTGTGACTACAGCAGCCTCTGTTTAAGACCATATAAGCATTTGCTCTTATCATATTTGAAATTAGGCCTGATAAAGACACTTTTGCTGGCCAAAGCACTACTGGACCCTGCCAGGTCCATTCCTGCCCAGGGCATCCCATTCTGTGACTAAAGCAGCCTCTGTTTAAGACCATATAAGCATTTGCTCTTATCATATTTGAAATTAGGCCTGATAAAGACACTTTTGCTGGCCAAAGCACTACTGGACCCTGCCAGGTCCATTCCTGTTGGGGCATCCCATTCTGTGACTACAGCAGCCTCTGTTTAAGACCATATAAGCATTTGCTCTTATCATATTTGAAATTAGCCTGATAAAGACACTTTTGCTGGCCAAAGCACTACTGGACCCTGCCAGGTCCATTCCTGCCCAGGGCATCCCATTCTGTGACTAAAGCAGCCTCTGTTTAAGACCATATAAGCATTTGCTCTTATCATATTTGAAATTAGGCCTGATAAAGACACTTTTGCTGGCCAAAGCACTACTGGACCCTGCCAGGTCCATTCCTGCCCGGGGCATCCCATTCTGTGACTAAAGCAGCCTCTGTTTAAGACCATATAAGCATTTGCTCTTATCATATTTGAAATTAGGCCTGATAAAGACACTTTTGCTGGCCAAAGCACTACTGGACCCTGCCAGGTCCATTCCTGCCCGGGGCATCCCATTCTGTGACTACAGCAGCCTCTGTTTAAGACCATATAAGCATTTGCTCTTATCATATTTGAAATTAGGCCTGATAAAGACACTTTTGCTGGCCAAAGCACTACTGGACCCTGCCAGGTCCATTCCTGCCCGGGGCATCCCATTCTGTGACTACAGCAGCCTCTGTTTAAGACCATATAAGCATTTGCTCTTATCATATTTGAAATTAGCCTGATAAAGACACTTTTGCTGGCCAAAGCACTACTGGACCCTGCCAGGTCCATTCCTGCCCAGGGCATCCCATTCTGTGACTAAAGCAGCCTCTGTTTAAGACCATATAAGCATTTGCTCTTAACATATTTGAAATTAGGCCTGATAAAGACACTTTTGCTGGCCAAAGAACTACTGGACCCTGCCAGGTCCATTCCTGCCCAGGGCATCCCATTCTGTGACTACAGCAGCCTCTGTTTAAGACCATATAAGCATTTGCTCTTATCATATTTGAAATTAGCCTGATAAAGACACTTTTGCTGGCCAAAGCACTACTGGACCCTGCCAGGTCCATTCCTGCCCAGGGCATCCCATTCTGTGACTAAAGCAGCCTCTGTTTAAGACCATATAAGCATTTGCTCTTATCATATTTGAAATTAGGCCTGATAAAGACACTTTTGCTGGCCAAAGCACTACTGGACCCTGCCAGGTCCATTCCTGCCCAGGGCATCCCATTCTGTGACTACAGCAGCCTCTGTTTAAGACCATATAAGCATTTGCTCTTATCATATTTGAAATTAGGCCTGATAAAGACACTTTTGCTGGCCAAAGCACTACTGGACCCTGCCAGGTCCATTCCTGCCCAGGGCATCCCATTCTGTGACTAAAGCAGCCTCTGTTTAAGACCATATAAGCATTTGCTCTTATCATATTTGAAATTAGGCCTGATAAAGACACTTTTGCTGGCCAAAGCACTACTGGACCCTGCCAGGTCCATTCCTGCCCAGGGCATCCCATTCTGTGACTACAGCAGCCTCTGTTTAAGACCATATAAGCATTTGCTCTTATCATATTTGAAATTAGGCCTGATAAAGACACTTTTGCTGGCCAAAGAACTACTGGACCCTGCCAGGTCCATTCCTGTTGGGGCATCCCATTCTGTGACTACAGCAGCCTCTGTTTAAGACCATATAAGCATTTGCTCTTATCATATTTGAAATTAGCCTGATAAAGACACTTTTGCTGGCCAAAGCACTACTGGACCCTGCCAGGTCCATTCCTGCCCAGGGCATCCCATTCTGTGACTAAAGCAGCCTCTGTTTAAGACCATATAAGCATTTGCTCTTATCATATTTGAAATTAGGCCTGATAAAGACACTTTTGCTGGCCAAAGCACTACTGGACCCTGCCAGGTCGATTCCTGTTGGGGCATCCCATTCTGTGACTAAAGCAGCCTCTGTTTAAGATCATATAAGCATTTGCTCTTATCATATTTGAAATTAGGCCTGATAAAGACACTTTTGCTGGCCAAAGCACTACTGGACCCTGCCAGGTCGATTCCTGTTGGGGCATCCCATTCTGTGACTACAGCAGCCTCTGTTTAAGACCATATAAGCATTTGCTCTTATCATATTTGAAATTAGCCTGATAAAGACACTTTTGCTGGCCAAAGCACTACTGGACCCTGCCAGGTCCATTCCTGCCCAGGGCATCCCATTCTGTGACTAAAGCAGCCTCTGTTTAAGACCATATAAGCATTTGCTCTTATCATATTTGAAATTAGGCCTGATAAAGACACTTTTGCTGGCCAAAGCACTACTGGACCCTGCCAGGTCCATTCCTGCCCAGGGCATCCCATTCTGTGACTACAGCAGCCTCTGTTTAAGACCATATAAGCATTTGCTCTTATCATATTTGAAATTAGGCCTGATAAAGACACTTTTGCTGGCCAAAGCACTACTGGACCCTGCCAGGTCGATTCCTGCCCAGGGCATCCCATTCTGTGACTAAAGCAGCCTCTGTTTAAGACCATATAAGCATTTGCTCTTATCATATTTGAAATTAGGCCTGATAAAGACACTTTTGCTGGCCAAAGCACTACTGGACCCTGCCAGGTCGATTCCTGCCCGGGGCATCCCATTCTGTGACTACAGCAGCCTCTGTTTAAGACCATATAAGCATTTGCTCTTATCATATTTGAAATTAGGCCTGATAAAGACACTTTTGCTGGCCAAAGCACTACTGGACCCTGCCAGGTCGATTCCTGCCCGGGGCATCCCATTCTGTGACTACAGCAGCCTCTGTTTAAGACCATATAAGCATTTGCTCTTATCATATTTGAAATTAGCCTGATAAAGACACTTTTGCTGGCCAAAGCACTACTGGACCCTGCCAGGTCCATTCCTGCCCAGGGCATCCCATTCTGTGACTAAAGCAGCCTCTGTTTAAGACCATATAAGCATTTGCTCTTATCATATTTGAAATTAGGCCTGATAAAGACACTTTTGCTGGCCAAAGCACTACTGGACCCTGCCAGGTCCATTCCTGCCCAGGGCATCCCATTCTGTGACTACAGCAGCCTCTGTTTAAGACCATATAAGCATTTGCTCTTATCATATTTGAAATTAGGCCTGATAAAGACACTTTTGCTGGCCAAAGCACTACTGGACCCTGCCAGGTCCATTCCTGCCCAGGGCATCCCATTCTGTGACTAAAGCAGCCTCTGTTTAAGACCATATAAGCATTTGCTCTTATCATATTTGAAATTAGGCCTGATAAAGACACTTTTGCTGGCCAAAGCACTACTGGACCCTGCCAGGTCCATTCCTGCCCAGGGCATCCCATTCTGTGACTAAAGCAGCCTCTGTTTAAGACCATATAAGCATTTGCTCTTATCATATTTGAAATTAGGCCTGATAAAGACACTTTTGCTGGCCAAAGCACTACTGGACCCTGCCAGGTCCATTCCTGCCCAGGGCATCCCATTCTGTGACTACAGCAGCCTCTGTTTAAGACCATATAAGCATTTGCTCTTATCATATTTGAAATTAGGCCTGATAAAGACACTTTTGCTGGCCAAAGCACTACTGGACCCTGCCAGGTCGATTCCTGCCCAGGGCATCCCATTCTGTGACTAAAGCAGCCTCTGTTTAAGACCATATAAGCATTTGCTCTTATCATATTTGAAATTAGGCCTGATAAAGACACTTTTGCTGGCCAAAGCACTACTGGACCCTGCCAGGTCGATTCCTGCCCGGGGCATCCCATTCTGTGACTACAGCAGCCTCTGTTTAAGACCATATAAGCATTTGCTCTTATCATATTTGAAATTAGGCCTGATAAAGACACTTTTGCTGGCCAAAGCACTACTGGACCCTGCCAGGTCGATTCCTGCCCGGGGCATCCCATTCTGTGACTACAGCAGCCTCTGTTTAAGACCATATAAGCATTTGCTCTTATCATATTTGAAATTAGCCTGATAAAGACACTTTTGCTGGCCAAAGCACTACTGGACCCTGCCAGGTCCATTCCTGCCCAGGGCATCCCATTCTGTGACTAAAGCAGCCTCTGTTTAAGACCATATAAGCATTTGCTCTTATTATATTTATATTATAAGACACTTTTGCTGGGCATAGGCTTACTGCTGCCTGCCAGGTGCACTTCTGTTGAGGCATCCCATTCTGTAACATAGCATACCCCTCTTTATTTACACTAAGCAGCTCTCTTATTTACACTAAGCAGGCCTGTTGGAGGCTGAGTGTTACTGCTCACTTTTGGTGTGCATTATATTCTGTTTCATATAGACCCACCGCTGCCCGGGGTTTTTTTAAATATCACCTACTACCACGCCAGTTAGACTATGTCGGGCAGACAAGTGCCTGGAAGTGAAAAGAGGAGTGGCAGAGGCCAAGATTCCGCAGGCAGAGCTCGCATCAGACTGGGGGCCAGTAGCAGCAGGAGTCACGCTGAGAGACCTAATCTGCCAGTATCTGCTAGCGGTCGGGTCTCCACCAGTAACGCATCTGCCGTGGTAGATTGGTTGACGCGCTCATCAACAACATCATCACAACTTACGTCTGAGACCCCCAGTCTAGGGTCGGTAGGTTCCTCTGACACAACCCTGAGTTGGCATGCCCCGAGAGCAGTCCCTGTCCTCCCATTGCCTCTGGCCTACGCCGTTCCCTCCCCCAGCGACGTATCCTATGCTTTGGGTTCAGCTCCACTCTTTAGTGAGGAGGACCATCAGATAGAGGACAGTCAGCAGCTACTGCCCAGCCAAGAAATGGAGGTGGCTTCTTTAGCTAGGCAGACAAATAGTGATGTGGACAGTGTCGTGGGTGCTGCGAGCGTTCCAGCTCCTGCGCCAGACACTGTTGACGAATCCACGAACATCAGTGACGTACAGCCACAACTCGGTGATGATGATGATGATGACGATGAAGCCGATCGCACTTGGGAGCCGGGTGATGAAGGGGCTTCATCGTCATCATCAGGAGAAGAGGGGTGCAGGTTGCCCCGGAGTCAGCAGCTGAGGCAGCAAGGTGGTAGCAGTCAGCATGGGGGCACAATTCCAAAGGCTGGAGCCGGCCGGGGCCGGGGCCGGGGTAGAGCACCTGCTGTGCGGCAGTCTACCTTATCGGGAGGTAGTGGAGCAGGGGTTCCTGGAGTTGGCAACAGCAGCAGTGAATCAGTGAGGCCAGGGGGTGGGAAAAGTAGCTACTCGGCAGTGTGGCAGTTTTTCCTGAGGCATCCGCAGGAGGGTAACATGGCCACATGCAAGATATGTAGGCAAAAGGTGAAGCGTGGCCAGGGTCCAAATGTTGGCACCACGGCCCTGCGTCAACATATGATGCGTCACCATAAAACGACCTGGGAGAACCGAGGCTCCCAAGGGGTGGTCCAGTCTGCTTCCTCACCAAGTGAGCTCCCAATTTCTGCCAGCCAAGGCTCCAGCACCTCAGCCGAAGGCAGCTGTGCGTCATACCCATCCTCTGTCGCTCCTGCTCCTCCTCCTCCAAGTCATGCATCCCGCCAGCAATCCATCAGCGAAGCCATGTCCAAGAGACAGCAGTATGCGCCCACTCATCCTACGGCGCAGAAGCTGAATGTGCTCCTGTCCAAGTTGCTGGTGCTGCAGTCGCTCCCTTTTCAGGTGGTGGAATCTGCACCTTTCAGAGAACTGATGGCTTGTGCCGAGCCGAGGTGGAGAGTCCCAAGCCGTCATTTCTTTGCCAAGAAGGCAGTACCAGCGCTGCACACTTTTGTTGAACAGAAGGTGGGCCAGTCCTTGAGCCTGTCGGTGTGTAGCAAAATACATGGCAGCGCCGACATCTGGAGCTGTAACTACGGTCAGGGGCAGTACATGTCGTTTACGGCCCACTGGGTGAATGTGGTCCCTTTGCAGCAGCAACTTGGACAGGTCACGCCGCTTCGGCCTCCGCGCTCTCTGCCCATTGGGCCTGTGACACCGTGCGACTCGGCCTCCTCATCCTCCGCCATCTCCTCACCCTCCACTGTAGGCTCAAGTCTCAGTGCCCCTCCAGTCTACCATGTGTGCAGGGCACGGAGGTGTCATGCAGTGCTTCACATGGTTTGTCTTGGCGAACGGAGTCACACAGGGGAGGAACTGCTTAAATGTATTCATCAGGAAATCCAAACATGGCTTACTCCGAGAAAACTTAAAATGGGAATCATGGTTACCGACAATGGGAAGAACATTTTGTCTGCGCTGCGCCAAGGAAGCCTGACCCATGCCCCCTGCATGGCTCACGTCTTCAATCTGGTTGTCAAGCGGTTTCTGAAGTGTTCCCCCCATCTGCAGGACATCCTAACAACTTCACGGAAACTTTGCATGCACTTCAGCCACTCCTACACCGCCAAACACACCCTTCTTGAGCTACAGCGTCAGAATGGTATCCCCCAACATAGTCTGATTTGCGATGTTTCCACCCGTTGGAATTCCACCCTTCACATGTTGGACCGATTATATGAACAGAGAAAAGCCATCACGGATTTCCTGATGATCCAAGCAGATAGGGGGACTCCCCTGTGTAACTTCAATGTCAACCAGTGGCAGCTCATACGTGACACCTGCCGTTTGCTCAGGCCCTTTGAGGAAGCCACTTTATTTGTCAGTCGGCAGGATTACGGGATGAACGACGTGATTCCACTGCTTCATGTACTACAGCACATGTTGGAAACCATGGCTGGTCAGGGCACTGGAGACATGGCGTTTACATCTTACGGCCACATGAACCCCGTTGGAGCTGAACTGGAGGAGGAGGAGGAGGAAGAGGAGGAGGAGGAGTTGCCCAGCGAAACACAGTTTAGGCTTGGCGAAATGGCTGGTTTATCTAGTCAGCGGACAGGAGAGGAGGAGCAGGAGCAGCCAGAGGAGCTAGAGGTTTTTGAGGAAGGAGAGACAGAGGACCCGGGCACACCGTGGCAGTATGCAGTGGAGATGGAGACAGGTAGTCCATCCGAGTCACTTGCGCAAATGGCACGAAGCATGCTCACATGCTTGCGTAGTGACCCCAGAATTGTTTCCATCTGTCGGCGGGATGACTTCTGGCTGTCCACCTTATTGGACCCTCGCTTCCGGCACAAAATGGGGGCATTTTTTAAACCCACCGAGAGGGAGGACAAACTCAACTACTACAAAGACATTCTACGTAGGCAGTTGGCCGATGCCTATCTGCGCCATGGTCCATACTCTCGCAGGTCTGACTCGAGGGGACCTCTGCGCTCACCTTCCACTGCCATGGCCGCTGGGGGGGTTGGCAGCAGCAGCAGCAGAAGCTCCATCAGCAGCAGCAGCCTCAGTCTTCAGTCGCTAATGAGTAGCTTTCTACACCCGCATAGTGAGGCTACTCATGAGCAGCAGGAAGACCTGGAGCAGGACCTGAACCAGCAGGTCATGTCATACTTTGACATGACCATGCCAACACACCTTGAGGATCCGCTGGACTTCTGGGCAGCCAAACTTGATTTGTGGCCGCAACTAGCAGAGTTTACCCTGGAAAAGCTGTCCTGCCCGGCAAGTAGCGTGCCATCTGAGCGGGTGTTTAGTGCGGCGGGGGCCATAGTTACGGCGAGGAGAACTCGTCTGTCAACTAAAAATGTGGAGAGACTCACCTTTGTCAAAATGAATCAGGGATGGATCAGCCAGGATTTCCACCCACCAATGCCTGATGCATGCGACTAGATTCAGCATGGTGCCACGTTTTACACTTTCCAAATGGTGCAAAACATATTTATGTCTTTAGGCCATTTTTTGGGCTCCTGCTGCTGCTGCTGCCAACTCCTGCCAACTCCAGGGTGTGATTCATCCAATTTTTGGGCTCCTGAGGCCAACTCCAGTGTATATTTGGGCTCCTGCTGCTGCTGCTGCCAACTTCTGCCAACTCCAGGGTGTGATTCATCCAATTTTTGGGCTCCTGAGGCCAACTCCAGTGTATATTTGGGCTCCTGCTGCTGCTACTGTCAACTCCTGCCAACTCCAGGGTGTGATTCATCCAATTTTTGGGCTCCTGAGGCCAACTCCAGTGTATATTTGGGCTCCTGCTGCTGCTGCTGCCAACTTCTGCCAACTCCATGGTGTGATTCATCCAATTTTTGGGCTCCTGAGGCCAACTCCAGTGTATATTTGGGCTCCTGCTGCTGCTACTGTCAACTCCTGCCAACTCCAGGGTGTGATTCATCCAATTTTTGGGCTCCTGAAGCCAACTCCAGTGTATATTTGGGCTCCTGCTGCTGCTGGTGTCAACTCCTGCCAACTCCAGGGTGTGATTCATCCAATTTTTGGGCTCCTGAGGCCAACTCCAGTGTATATTTGGGCTCCTGCTGCTGCTGCTGCCAACTTCTGCCAACTCCAGGGTGTGATTCATCCAATTTTTGGGCTCCTGAGGCCAACTCCAGTGTATATTTGGGCTCCTGCTGCTGCTGGTGTCAACTCCTGCCAACTCCAGGGTGTGATTCATCCAATTTTTGGGCTCCTGAGGCCAACTCCAGTGTATATTTGGGCTCCTGCTGCTGCTGCTGCCAACTTCTGCCAACTCCAGGGTGTGATTCATCCAATTTTTGGGCTCCTGAGGCCAACTCCAGTGTATATTTGGGCTCCTGCTGCTGCTGCTGCCAACTTCTGCCAACTCCAGGGTGTGATTCATCCAATTTTTGGGCTCCTGAGGCCAACTCCAGTGTATATTTGGGCTCCTGCTGCTGCTACTGTCAACTCCTGCCAACTCCAGGGTGTGATTCATCCAATTTTTGGGCTCCTGAGGCCAACTCCAGTGTATATTTGGGCTCCTGCTGCTGCTGCTGCCAACTTCTGCCAACTCCAGGGTGTGATTCATCCAATTTTTGGGCTCCTGAGGCCAACTCCAGTGTATATTTGGGCTCCTGCTGCTGCTGCTGTCAACTCCTGCCAACTCCAGGGTGTGATTCATCCAATTTTTGGGCTCCTGAGGCCAACTCCAGTGTATATTTGGGCTCCTGCTGCTGCTGCTGCCAACTTCTGCCAACTCCAGGGTGTGATTCATCCAATATTTGGGCTCCTGAAGCCAACTCCAGTGTATATTTGGGCTCCTGCTGCTGCTGCTGCCAACTTCTGCCAACTCCAGGGTGTGATTCATCCAATTTTTGGGCTCCTGAGGCCAACTCCAGTGTATATTTGGGCTCCTGCTGCTGCTGCTGCCAACTTCTGCCAACTCCAGGGTGTGATTCATCCAATTTTTGGGCTCCTGAGGCCAACTCCAGTGTATATTTGGGCTCCTGCTGCTGCTGCTGCCAACTTCTGCCAACTCCAGGGTGTGATTCATCCAATTTTTGGGCTCCTGAGGCCAACTCCAGTGTATATTTGGGCTCCTGCTGCTGCTGCTGCCAACTTCTGCCAACTCCAGGGTGTGATTCATCCAATTTTTGGGCTCCTGAGGCCAACTCCAGTGTATATTTGGGCTCCTGCTGCTGCTACTGTCAACTCCTGCCAACTCCAGGGTGTGATTCATCCAATTTTTGGGCTCCTGAGGCCAACTCCAGTGTATATTTGGGCTCCTGCTGCTGCTGCTGCCAACTTCTGCCAACTCCAGGGTGTGATTCATCCAATTTTTGGGCTCCTGAAGCCAACTCCAGTGTATATTTGGGCTCCTGCTGCTGCTGCTGCCAACTTCTGCCAACTCCAGGGTGTGATTCATCCAATTTTTGGGCTCCTGAGGCCAACTCCAGTGTATATTTGGGCTCCTGCTGCTGCTGCTGCCAACTTCTGCCAACTCCAGGGTGTGATTCATCCAATTTTTGGGCTCCTGAAGCCAACTCCAGTGTATATTTGGGCTCCTGCTGCTGCTGGTGTCAACTCCTGCCAACTCCAGGGTGTGATTCATCCAATTTTTGGGCTCCTGAAGCCAACTCCAGTGTATATTTGGGCTCCTGCTGCTGCTACTGTCAACTCCTGCCAACTCCAGGGTGTGATTCATCCAATTTTTGGGCTCCTGAGGCCAACTCCAGTGTATATTTGGGCTCCTGCTGCTGCTGCTGCCAACTTCTGCCAACTCCAGGGTGTGATTCATCCAATTTTTGGGCTCCTGAGGCCAACTCCAGTGTATATTTGGGCTCCTGCTGCTGCTACTGTCAACTCCTGCCAACTCCAGGGTGTGATTCATCCAATTTTTGGGCTCCTGAGGCCAACTCCAGTGTATATTTGGGCTCCTGCTGCTGCTGCTGCCAACTTCTGCCAACTCCAGGGTGTGATTCATCCAATTTTTGGGCTCCTGAGGCCAACTCCAGTGTATATTTGGGCTCCTGCTGCTGCTGCTGCCAACTTCTGCCAACTCCAGGGTGTGATTCATCCAATTTTTGGGCTCCTGAGGCCAACTCCAGTGTATATTTGGGCTCCTGCTGCTGCTACTGTCAACTCCTGCCAACTCCAGGGTGTGATTCATCCAATTTTTGGGCTCCTGAGGCCAACTCCAGTGTATATTTGGGCTCCTGCTGCTGCTGCTGCCAACTTCTGCCAACTCCAGGGTGTGATTCATCCAATTTTTGGGCTCCTGAGGCCAACTCCAGTGTATATTTGGGCTCCTGCTGCTGCTACTGTCAACTCCTGCCAACTCCAGGGTGTGATTCATCCAATTTTTGGGCTCCTGAGGCCAACTCCAGTGTATATTTGGGCTCCTGCTGCTGCTGCTGCCAACTTCTGCCAACTCCAGGGTGTGATTCATCCAATTTTTGGGCTCCTGAAGCCAACTCCAGTGTATATTTGGGCTCCTGCTGCTGCTGGTGTCAACTCCTGCCAACTCCAGGGTGTGATTCATCCAATTTTTGGGCTCCTGAAGCCAACTCCAGTGTATATTTGGGCTCCTGCTGCTGCTACTGTCAACTCCTGCCAACTCCAGGGTGTGATTCATCCAATTTTTGGGCTCCTGAGGCCAACTCCAGTGTATATTTGGGCTCCTGCTGCTGCTGCTGCCAACTTCTGCCAACTCCAGGGTGTGATTCATCCAATTTTTGGGCTCCTGAGGCCAACTCCAGTGTATATTTGGGCTCCTGCTGCTGCTACTGTCAACTCCTGCCAACTCCAGGGTGTGATTCATCCAATTTTTGGGCTCCTGAGGCCAACTCCAGTGTATATTTGGGCTCCTGCTGCTGCTGCTGCCAACTTCTGCCAACTCCAGGGTGTGATTCATCCAATTTTTGGGCTCCTGAGGCCAACTCCAGTGTATATTTGGGCTCCTGCTGCTGCTACTGTCAACTCCTGCCAACTCCAGGGTGGGATTCATCCAATTTTTGGGCTCCTGAGGCCAACTCCAGTGTATATTTGGGCTCCTGCTGCTGCTACTGTCAACTCCTGCCAACTCCAGGGTGTGATTCATCCAATTTTTGGGCTCCTGAAGCCAACTCCAGTGTATATTTGGGCTCCTGCTGCTGCTGCTGCTGCCAACTTCTGCCAACTCCAGGGTGTGATTCATCCAATTTTTGGGCTCCTGAGGCCAACTCCAGTGTATATTTGGGCTCCTGCTGCTGCTACTGTCAACTCCTGCCAACTCCAGGGTGTGATTCATCCAATTTTTGGGCTCCTGAGGCCAACTCCAGTGTATATTTGGGCTCCTGCTGCTGCTGCTGCCAACTTCTGCCAACTCCAGGGTGTGATTCATCCAATTTTTGGGCTCCTGAGGCCAACTCCAGTGTATATTTGGGCTCCTGCTGCTGCTGGTGTCAACTCCTGCCAACTCCAGGGTGTGATTCATCCAATTTTTGGGCTCCTGAAGCCAACTCCAGTGTATATTTGGGCTCCTGCTGCTGCTACTGTCAACTCCTGCCAACTCCAGGGTGTGATTCATCCAATTTTTGGGCTCCTGAGGCCAACTCCAGTGTATATTTGGGCTCCTGCTGCTGCTGCTGCCAACTTCTGCCAACTCCAGGGTGTGATTCATCCAATTTTTGGGCTCCTGAGGCCAACTCCAGTGTATATTTGGGCTCCTGCTGCTGCTACTGTCAACTCCTGCCAACTCCAGGGTGTGATTCATCCAATTTTTGGGCTCCTGAGGCCAACTCCAGTGTATATTTGGGCTCCTGCTGCTGCTGCTGCCAACTTCTGCCAACTCCAGGGTGTGATTCATCCAATTTTTGGGCTCCTGAGGCCAACTCCAGTGTATATTTGGGCTCCTGCTGCTGCTACTGTCAACTCCTGCCAACTCCAGGGTGTGATTCATCCAATTTTTGGGCTCCTGAGGCCAACTCCAGTGTATATTTGGGCTCCTGCTGCTGCTACTGTCAACTCCTGCCAACTCCAGGGTGTGATTCATCCAATTTTTGGGCTCCTGAAGCCAACTCCAGTGTATATTTGGGCTCCTGCTGCTGCTGCTGCTGCCAACTTCTGCCAACTCCAGGGTGTGATTCATCCAATTTTTGGGCTCCTGAGGCCAACTCCAGTGTATATTTGGGCTCCTTCTGCCCCTCATAGTGATGCCACTTCAACTCTCTGCAATTGTGCCGCTCTGCGATTCTATTAGCGATGCCTCTGATCTGCATGTGATATTTCTTCAAAGTATTATTTAACTAACCCAGCACGCATCCTGTGCGTGTTACAGCAAGGCTGAATGGTTTACAACCCTATTGAGGCTGTAGGAGGCTCAGAAATAGCCGTTTTTAATAGCGATTCGTCGCGAATTTATTCGGGTCGAAACGATTTTTGTCGGAAAATTCGGCGAATCAGTCGAATCGAATTTTTCAAAAGTTCGCTCATCTCTACCCCATAACATGCTGTGTGGCAGAGCTCCCTATCACTCCATAACATGCTGTGTGGCAGAGCCCCCTTTTACCCCATAACATGCTATGTGGAAAAGCTCCCTTTCACCCCATTACATGCTGTGTGGCAGAGCCCCCTATCACCCCATAGCATGCTGTGTGGCAGAGCTCCCTATCACCCCATAACATGCTGTGTGGCAGAGCTCCCTATCACCCCATAACATGCTTTGTGGCAGAGCTCCCTGAGCTCCCTATCACCCCATAACATGCTGTGAGGCAGAGCTCCCTATCACCCCATAACATGCTGTGTGGCAGAGCTCCCTATCACCCCATAACATGCTGTGTGGCAGAGCTTCCTATCACCCCATAACATGCTGTGTGGCAGAGCTCCCTATCACCCCATAACATGCTGTGTGGCAGAGCTCCCTATCACCCCATAACATGCTGTGTGGCAGAGCTCCCTATCACCCCATAACATGCTGTGTGGCAGAGCTCCCTATCACCCCATAACATGCTGTGTGGCAGAGCTCTCTATCACCCCATAACATGCTGTGTGGCAGAGCTCCCTTTCACCCCATAACATGCTGTGTGGCAGAGCTCCCTATCACTCCATAACATGCTGTGTGGCAGAGCCCCCTTTTACCCCATAACATGCTATGTGGCAAAGCTCCCTTTCACCCCATTACATGCTGTGTGGCAGAGCTCCCTATCACCCCATAGCATGCTGTGTGGCAGAGCTCCCTATCACCCCATAACATGCTGTGTGGCAGAGCTCCCTATCACCCCATAACATGCTGTGTGGCAGAGCTCCCTATCACCCCATAACATGCTGTGTGGCAGAGCTCCCTTTCACCCCATAACATGCTGTGTGGCAGAGCTCCCTATCACTCCATAACATGCTGTGTGGCAGAGCCCCCTTTTACCCCATAACATGCTATGTGGCAAAGCTCCCTTTCACCCCATTACATGCTGTGTGGCAGAGCTTCCTATCACCCCATAGCATGCTGTGTGGCAGAGCTCCCTATCACCCCATAACATGCTGTGTGGCAGAGCTCCCTATCACCCCATAACATGCTTTGTGGCAGAGCTCCCTATCACCCCATAACATGCTGTGTGGCAGAGCTCCCTATCACCCCATAACATGCTGTGTGGCAGAGCTCTCTATCACCCCATAACATGCTGTGTGGCAGAGCTCCCTTTCACCCCATAACATGCTGTGTGGCAGAGCTCCCTATCACTCCATAACATGCTGTGTGGCAGAGCTCTCTATCACCCCATAACATGCTGTGTGGCAGAGCTCCCTTTCACCCCATAACATGCTGTGTGGCAGAGCTCCCTATCACTCCATAACATGCTGTGTGGCAGAGCCCCCTTTTACCCCATAACATGCTATGTGGCAAAGCTCCCTTTCACCCCATTACATGCTGTGTGGCAGAGCTCCCTATCACCCCATAGCATGCTGTGTGGCAGAGCTCCCTATCACCCCATAACATGCTGTGTGGCAGAGCTCCCTATCACCCCATAACATGCTTTGTGGCAGAGCTCCCTGAGCTCCCTATCACCCCATAACATGCTGTGAGGCAGAGCTCCCTATCACCCCATAACATGCTGTGTGGCAGAGCTCCCTATCACCCCATAACATGCTGTGTGGCAGAGATCCCTGTCACCCCATAACATGCTGTGTGGCAAAGCTCCCTATCACTCTATAACATGCAGTGTGGCAGAGCTCCCTATCACCCCATAACATGCTGTGTGGCAGAGCTCCCTATCACCCCATAGCATGCTGTATGGCAGAGCTCCCTTTCACCCCATTACATGCTGTGTGGCAGAGCTCCCTATCACCCCATTACATGCTGTGTGGCAGAGCTCCCTATCACCCCATTACATGCTGTGTGGCAGAGCTCCCTATCACCCCATAGCATGCTGTATGGCAGAGCTCCCTATCACCCTATTACATGCTGTGTGGCAGAGCTCCCTTTCACCCTATTACATGCTGTGTGGCAGAGCTCCCTATCACCCCATAGCATGCTGTGTGGCAGAACCCCTCCACTCTCTCGCCCACGCAACCAGCTCACCTTGCTCTGCTTTTTCAGGAGAGCTGTCACTGGCTGCCGTCGGGAGCCAGGGCTTGCAGCCCGAGGCTCTGTGCACCAGCCTATGAGGGCTGGGGAGCAACATAGTATCAGCATGAGAGAACGCTCATGTTGATGTTGTGTTGCTGCCAGGCCATCATAGGTTGGTCACCACCCCCCCCCCCCCCGCACTGGCCTCCTGCCGTGCCCATAGTTTAATGCTGGCTCTAGCTTCTAACCACGGGCTGGGTGAATGGGAGAAGCTGCAGGGCAGAGCGTCGGCTGGCCTGTCATGGCTCCTATTCAACCAGGACACCGCAAGAAGCATTGTTGGAGCCGGCATTAAACTACGGGCCAGCGGGCGGCCACTGCAGGTAAGGTGGTGGCCTACCATAAATTCTTCCACAGCTCCCAATGGACCCCAGCTCCAGGTTTATGTGGGCCTTCGGGCAAGAGAGTCTCAGTGGGCCTCTTTGCGGTGTGTCATGTCTCCATCTTTCACTTTGTCCACATGTTGGCCTCTGGGAACCAGGTCTGCTTACCTAGGTCTACCCAATGATCCAGTGGCTGGTGATCACCATAGACTCATCCCGCAGCCCAATCTGAGAATGAGTGGGCCAACCATTTGCCCAGGTATGCACAATGCTACCACTGGCCCTCACTATACTACTCTCCTCCCCAGTCATGTGGGTCTCCCAGGCCAATACCTTGCATGTCCAGGGCATACCTTGCATGTCACAGATCCTGGTTGGACCAGCCATGGAGCTGCTGCAAAGGAAGAAAGTGGTGTTGGAACAATGGGAGTGTGGCTGCAGATAACCCCTCTTTGCCCTAGATGACTTATATGGATCAGGTTTATTTAAATATGACCCTGTACAGGTCTATTACAAGCAAGAAAGCTACAAATATTTTACCTGTTGATCTCAACATCATGACATTACTTACAGGCTCACTGCCCATAAGAGCTGCTAACTCTCACAAGAGTATCAGCTGATATTGTCACTCCAATGCCCCCTGCTAATGCATACACCATATTTGTTATTGCCATGTTTGCCATTAGTTCAACTAGCAACAGAATAGATAATAAATGCCTGGGGATTTTCATGTTCTTGTGTTTTTATGATGTGTTTATATATGTAATGTTTAGACAGTACCACACCAAGACACACAAAACATTTAAAATATTACAGTGGCTTTCAAACAGCTACAGCAGTCTCTTCTAGGGAGGTCAGCTTTCCATGTGCCGGCAGACTGGAAGGGGAGTGCAGGTAGGTACATGTAAGTATCTGCTCTAACATTTAGCTTTATTAGCCTTCAAGATGCACTCCATAATATAAATACTCAATGTAAAGTAAGGTAAAAAGACATACCAAATTCATGTAGTGCCATGGCATAGCTCCCCCTTTTAATTCCACAGGATAAGCTTCCGAAGTGCCCAAAGTTATTTAATGCTGGCCACATATGTTTAAAGCCAACCAAATCCCTACTCTGCATCTGCGTCCATGTTCACAAGGACAGTAAACCCGGGACCAGATAGCCCCCATTCCTGTAAGTAACTGTACTGTAACCGTTGCCCCCTCTCGAGGGCCACCAACTTTTCAAACCCCACACAGCTACACAGGTGAAGTAATTAGTGGTTAGAGCTACAGAGGCAGCTACAGTATGTGGAGATCTGTAAAATATGGCCTAAAAAGGGCTTGGGAACACTGCTCTAGATCAGCTGATGCCTTGATGCCCACAAGTGACAGAGGCCCTTGAAAGGAACCCTGGTTCACTCCATCTTTAATCCAGGGCTGACTTTAATTTACCTAATCCATCCCATCACAACATGTGAGTCTTACATTAGAGAAATCTTCCCTTCAACTTAAGGAACTTCATCAGACAGGACACAGTACAAAGTGGAAGCCACACCCCCTGCAATAGGAGGAAGGCTGAGCTTAAATATGCAGTTCTTTTTTGTATCCACCATACAGAGCTCCAAGCCTGATTTGAACTGTAGGAGCATCCAAAGAAGATTCACCATGGGTAATTTTTAGGTCTGCTTTAAAACCAACTACAGCCAAATGCATGTTTCTTACTATAGGTATGTCATTGAGCAGAGGGAAACATCTAATGTAGAAAACCCATAGATTATCTGATAAATCATCTCATTGTCTTTAATAACCAAAAAGGAAGTCAGACTGGATCTCGCCCTGCTCTATGCATAAGAAAAATGTTTGGCCAGAGCTTTTAGTTCATTCATATATCAGTTCTGCAATCTAAAACTAATTCCGTATATGTACTGTACATTTATCAGTAAGGGGGCACATATGCGCTCGAATGTATCCTTGAGCATTGCTTAGAGCAATCACATGATGCTTTCTGCCCAGGAACATAAAGCAATACGTAACTTATCTTATGAAAAATACAACAGTGCTGTTGCATGCAACCTCTTGCGCTGTACATTTTGCTGATGTTTTTATGTTACAAATAAATATTGTATAACTTGTCTCTGTGAACCTTGTGCTTTGGTCCAAGCGCAGTGAATACAAATATATATACCAGCACATTTTCACGCATGATAGCCTTTGTCTTCCCTTCTTCATAATGCATGAGCACAGTTGTCTACATGGCAGTTAGCTTTGCTGTAGCTGAGGGTCCTAAAACTGAAAGCTAGTCTTGTAATTACTAAATATTAAGCTCTAACATCAGTTCTGTCCACATGCTTTTGAGTTGGTATAGGTCCAAATTACTGTTCAGGGGTGTTAAAGATACCAAAAGTGATTAGAGCAAAATATAGGATTCATGGGCCAGTGATGCTCCTCTGAACTCTAAACATCCCTGTATTGTCTGTTAGATGAACTTCTTCCACAAGCCCCCCTGAACCATCTCCACTGTTCCCTTCAAGGCAGGAAACCCTCAGCCCATGTTTTGTCCCAATGCAGTTAACCCAAAATATGAATCCCACAGTGGCAAAAGAGTACAGGAGCCAGTGGATGAGTGCACTGGAATTAGCCCCATTCTGCAGTTGTCTCTTAGCTAGGTAGATGAGGGCTTGTGCTGCTGGAGAGAAGTTAAAGGGCCAGCCACACACCAAATGGAGTTTTTATGCATCACAATTCAGTACTCGGTGATCCCAAACTGATTACTTTTTTTTTAGCACTTGTAGGCAAACAACCTTTCACATAAGGTGCACAAAAGAATATTCATGGGTTATAAAGAAATAAAAGATCTGGGAACAGCCTGGCTGTTCATTACAATGATATATAAAAAAGAGGAGAGGCCACTCATAATAGATGGTGTGTTCTGCAAAGGAAGTTACAGTTGACCATAACTGGGCTATGGTTAGACCAGAGTGAACTTTGTCGCCGAATTGTCGCCTAAGCTATCTGAAGAATAGCAACTTTTGGATGGTCAATTATGTGAGATCCTGCTCCTGGAACACCTTAGATGGATCAAGGGGGTTGACACCAAGCCAGTAGTGTTCATATAGACCAGAACTATTGTGAGGGGGTTACTATTGGAAAAACAGCTTCACTTTAGACTTCATTCATTACCTGTCCTCCATCAGATGAAGCTTTGATAGGAATAAATGAGTACCTCTCTAAGGCAAGACTCACAGATGATCTGAGGGTAGGTTAGGTTAGTTTAGTGTCCCTGTGGACCAGGATCCTCCATGAAGTAGAGATGCCAAGGAGCTTGGAAGTCTACTTTAAAGAGAACCAACCACCTTATGGCCAGCCCTAGAGTCTAAAAGACTGCAGGAGCTGGACGATCAAGTACCCCTTTGGCACCTTGATGTGGCATGCCCCACTGTGTGAAACAGGTTGCTCACCAAAATTCACCTTTCCCCAGGTCCTACAGCGCATGTGCAGGCTCTCGTCCATTCATCAAGCTAGACTGCGCTGATGCCAAATCCTGTAGACTTGGAGCCAAGTCTAGCCAAGCACAGCCGAGTATAGACGAGCCTAGCCGAGTGAGCCAGCTGCCTCATCCCCACTACCCTCTAACAGGGAGCGTGTCATTCACGAATGCCTGGTGCAGCCTTGCACCCTGCTAAAGGTATGGCAGGCAGCGGACACTGCTCCCACATGTGCCACTGGATCAGGGCAAAGGTGAGTATATGGGGCAACCTAGGGATTTTTACACAGCGGGGCATATGGATGTCCCAAGAGGGAGGGAGTAAACCTCTGGATTTTGGTCTACCTTAAGATTTTTCTTCCAACCACAGAAAGTGCTGCTGTGTCTGTCTAGGCACTCACTAACTTCCTCCCACTTACCCTCTTGGTGGTCAAAGCATCTCAAAATCTCGAATTATATGGGTATGTAAATACTTTATGTATTCTAAGCAAAGTTGCTTCCTTCTCTCCCATTTCTGGGACATGGCTGAGCTGGGAAAAGCATTTTATGGTGCAGCTTTAGGAATCATGAGTATGCTATGTTGTGGTCATAGACAGCTACGAGACTACTGTGACTTGCCATGCTTTATCATACTGAGATCTACAAGGGACAGAGTGTGCTGTTAGGCCACTTTTCTTTGTGGTCCTGAAGGAATAATATTGCGAGGAGGTGCAAAGTTTGGAGCCCTGATATGGCTTCTACTCTGCACTGCAGGAATGGAGGAAAGGCATCAGGTAGCTGCTTCCTTATTATTGCTGTTGGTGTTACATTCCCTTTAAGGGTCTAGCGTTCAGCTTTTTTAGTCTCTTGTCCTATAGTCACTATAGACACTATAGTCATCACTTTTTCATTCACATGTTCGGCAGTGAATGGCAGTCAATCATGCTACCACTTACAACATTTCAAGTTTGATGTGCAAGCCCAAATCCAACTAATTACCAGTAGTCACACGATTGTCAGTCATACACTGAATAAGGAAGCTGGCTGACTGGGCTTTTCAGCTGCACTTATTCTAATTGAAGTTCTAGATGGTAAGAGTGCAATCACAGTGTGAAGGTCCAGTAGACTGACTTATGGTGTTGCATTTTGCATATTGGGTGTGCCGCACTTGTGGGGGCCATATAAGCTGTGCTCCACACTAGAGATGAGCGAACCGGTTCGGACGAACCGGAATTCGCTCCGAATTTCAGGAAATATTCGATTCGGCACGAACCCGAATATTTTGTGGTTCGTGCCGATCGAATTTTTCCTGAAATTAAAAAAAAAAAAAAAAGCCGGCATGGTGGGAGCGGGCCGGCCGGCTCCGCTGTCAGCGGGCCGGCTGCTCCCACCATGCCGGCATTTAAAAGACAAAAAAAAAAAAAAAAGCATTTTTGCCGGCATTGTGGGATTGGGCCGGCCGGCTCCGCTGTCAGCGGAACCGGCCGGCCCGCTCCCACCATGCCGGCATTTTAAAAAAAAGCAAACACTTACCTGCAGGTCCGGAGCGTGGAGGCCGGCGCCGCTCTCAGCTGTCATCTGAGGGCGCGTCATCAGAGGCGCCCTCTGATGACGCGCCCTCAGATGACAGCTGAGAGCGGCGCCGGCCTCCACGCTCCGGACCTGCAGGTAAGTGTTTGCTTTTTTTTAAAATGCCGGCATGGTGGGAGCGGGCCGGCCGGTTCCGCTGACAGCGGAGCCGGCCGGCCCGCTGCCACCATGCCGGCAAAAATGCTTTTTTTTTTTTTTTTTTTTTTTTTTAAATGCCGGCATGGTGGGAGCGGGCCGGCCGGCTTTACCGGCCCGCCGGCCGGCTCCGCTGAACAGCGGAACCGGCCGGCCCGCTCCCACCATGCCGGCATTTTTGATGGGGAACTTCGTAAAAGTTCGATTCGGCCGAACCCGAATTTCTTTGTGAAATTCGGCGAATCGGCCGAATCGAACTTTTCAAAAGTTCGCTCATCTCTACTCCACACCCCTGCCTATAGCCTGATGAAGCGGTAATATGTTCCACAGAGGACGTGGTAAGCGGAGTGGATGGTGAGCGACTTCTAGCATCTTGTTACCTTCTCTTTTATTGGATCTTTGATGCACCTGACCCTAATGTGTGAATGCTTGTGGTGACATCCTAAGTTGTTTGGCATTTACTGCTCACGGATTGTGCTTTCTCCTATTGCAATGTACTGGATGGTTCACAGTATTCAGATATCCAGGTCATAACAACATACAAAAACCTGTGGTCCCAGCACACCGCAGAAAGAGGGACTTAAACCAAGAAGGCACCGCTGTTCCCCTAAGAATTATTCAATGACTCCATCTATAATTAATATCCATCAATTTAATTCATCACAAATATTAAAAAAGACATTATAGACATTATAGACAATACAATATAATCACAAACACCGAGCGTGCAGCGGCCCCGGCCAGCGGCTGCACTCACGCCGGAAGAGAAGCAGAACAGGCACACGCACCCCTCTCCCCCCCTCCCCCGCTGGTGAAGACAATGTCATGACAATGCCTCCACACGCCCCCCCAGACCGCCCCCCATGATACGGCCCACACAGCAATGCTGCACGGAGGCGCGCGTCCATGGAGACGATCGCAAGGGCGAAGGGTGCGGGCGGAGGCAAAGCAGACACTGCGGTCATTTAGAGAGTAGTAAACAACCACTCTCTGGGTGATACACTGGCAGCACTGAGAACACTGGTATCCCTATAAACATTTGATGCAAATTAAATATTAATTTCTACAAAACATCATAAGTTAATCAATCCAAATCAAAAACTCATGGCTTCAGGAGTAATTAACCAAATCAGAGTAACAAATGCGCAAAATACATGCAGATGAGATATTCACAAGTTAAAAGAGAATGGGAATGCATAAGTAACCAATAGCAATAATGTCATTCCATATATACCAAACACAATATACGTGGGTATACATGAAATCCATAAGAAGCATATATAATTTAAACAACACACCATCCAAACCCAACCCCCCCTCCCCTCAACCCCCCCTTTTTTTACCCCCACAAAACTTCAAAAAACACCCACACAATGATCACCATAACAAATAAAAAAGAAGTGAATCACTTTAAAAATACAAACAAAAATTGGACCATCTAGTCCAACTATAGTGCCAAATATAACAACTGAATTATAATGGTGCTCCCATCCTGATTTGCCTTCCGAAGACAGTTGGTCGAGTGATAGTCAGAAATACCATTGACCGTACATATCTACAACCAGGCCAAAGAAAAACACACACGTGAGACATGAACAAGAACCATATCAAACAGCCCCTGCCCCCCTGCCCCACTACATTTTTTAAGTAATATTCTGTCTTTTTATTATTCTTTGAATTTATTTGCAGATACAAAAACACAAATGTGGCCAACAGAGCAAGCCTGCTCATAGGAATTCACCTACCCAAAAAGGGCTGAAATGAAGCATCTTCATTGAGCCCCAGGGGTGCAATCGTGTTTAGCCTATATATCCATTTGAATTCACTCTGAAGTCATTTCCGTCTAAGGAACTTACCTGGGAGTCTGTCCCGCGGCGCCTCCGCGCGCTCACTGGCGGTGCGGCCCCTCAGGCGGCCGCGCCGGGCAGCCACCCCTCCCCGCCGTGCACGTTCTTTTTATGTCCCCCGGTGGCGCTGCTCCCAGAGCATTCGCCGGGGGCAGATTTAGAGGGATCAATCCTGGCCCAGGGATCCTCTGCTCTGGGGAGGTCAGGGACTGGACAGCCTGACTGGCCAGGGTGGTCCAGTCCCTGGGGTTTCTCCTATCTCCAATCGGTCGATGTGTTTTTTTCAGCTATGGAAATTCTTTATGATGACCCAGATTGGGGTGCCACTGCTGATGCCAAACTGCGTTCCTTGAGACAGGGACGCCGGAAGGCCGAGGAGTATTGCTCCAAATTCCGTCAGTGGGCTGTGGACTCTCGGTGGAATGACCCTGCCCTGTGTGGTCAATTCCGGTTGGGCCTATCTGACGCCATTAAGGACATTTTTGTGAATCACCCTGTACCTCAGTCTCTGGATGAAACCATGCAACTCGCTATCCGAATCGACCGACGTTTACGGGAAAGACACCTTGAAAGAGGGGCGCATCCCGATACCAGCTGGAAAGCTGGAGCTCCAGCCCCTTTACTTGTCGAGGAACCTATGCAGCTGGGAGCTACCAAGCTTTCTGAGGCTGAGAGGCGTCGACGATTGACGGAAGCAGCCGGATCAAAAACACTAAGACGAGAGTCAGAAGCACACCCAAGCTAGTAAATGGCTATAATGGGCACTGGTGGTCTGGGCAGGAAAATATTTAAATGGTGACCAATGGGAAGGGGAATGTGCTGATTGGTGCAACACACGATCTCACCCCTGATAGGAGAAACCCCAGGGACTGGACCGCCCTGGCCAGTCAGGCTGTCCAGTCCCTGACCTCCCCAGAGCAGAGGATCCCTGGGCCAGGATTGTTCCCTTCAAATCTGCCCCCGGCGAATGCGCTGGGAGCAGCGCCGCCGGGGGACATAAAAGGAACGTGCGAGCACGCGAGCACGTGCACGGCCGTTGGGCGCGCCTCCCGAGGAGGAGGAAGAGGCTGCCTGCGCGCCTGACCCCAGTGAGCGCATGGAGGCGCCGCAGGACAGACTCCCAAGTAAGTTCCTTACCTTCCGTTTAATATTACCCCCCCAACCAGCTGGATTTTCTCCAGTGGGGTAACCCTCAGGGTGGATGGTTCACCCCCATGGAACCGTAAAAAATGATCCGCTATTGGAGATATAACCCTATATAAATCCCTATCCCTTGACGCAAGTCTAATGTTTGAAAGGTGGGCCTGTATTCTAGTTTTTAGAGCATTTTTAGCTTCTCCCACATAACCCAAACTACAACCACATTCCAGAAAATAAACCACACTCTTAGTCCTACAATTCAAAAAATCTTGAATCCTAAATCTCTCCTTAGTATACCGATTGATGACTGAATCTGTTTTCACAATAAATTGGCAAATGGAACAATTGCCACAACTATGGCTACCGTTTATTTTCTTTTGTTCCAACCAAGTATCAGATCTAACAAAGTGGCTCTGGCAAAGGATGTTTTTCAAATTTGGGGCCCTTCTGGCTGTCATCTGCACCTTCCTACCTATGAAGGTCCCAATAATTGGATCTGATTGTAAGATCCCCCAATGTCTATCCAGTACCCCCGGAATTGGTCCCCAGTTGTTGCTATACCTGGTCACAAATCTTATGGCATCATCTTTTTTACGTACCCTCAGGGTCAACAGATCGCTACGAGCCATGCCGCCCACCTGCCGGTATGTACTGGCCAAGAACTTTTTGGGGTATCCCCGATCACAGAATCTTTTCATCAGGCCCCGCGCCTGCTCATGGAACTCCTTATCATTAAAGCAATTTCTCCAAACTCGAATAAATTGGCCTTTGGGAATACCCATCCTCTGGTGTTTTGGATGGAAGCTCCCAAAGTGAAGGAGACTGTTAACAGCCATCTTTTTTCTGAATAATGTGGTAGAGATAGTACCAAGTCGCATTCCAACCTCAATTTCAAGTCCAGGAACTCAACCTGCATGGTAGATACAGTGTATGTTAAAAAGATGTTCAAATCATTCCTGTTCAGTCTAGCAAGAAAATCATGACAAAGATCACCCGGGCCATGCCAAATCAAGAGGACATCATCTATGAAGCGAAACCAGCCACTAATATAGGGCTGGTATTCACTCATAGATTTGCCAAATGCCACCTCTCTTTCCCACCACCCCAGGAAGAGGTTGGCCACAGAGGGCGCACACCGCGCCCCCATGGCCACCCCCCTCACCTGGTGGTAGTGGGAATTGTCAAATACAAAATGATTATGTGAGATAATGAAATCAAGTAATTCCAAAATGAATTCCTGCCATTCCTTTAGTAACTCAGACTCCATATTCAAAAAATATCCCACAGTACTGAGAGCTAGATCATGGGTAATATTCGTATATAGGGACTCTATGTCTGCCGTAATCAAGAGAGTGCCCTCTGGCCAAAGAATATCCTCCAATTTATTCATTAGATCTGATGAGTCCCTTACATAGGATATCAGAGATTGAACAAACCCTTGTAGATGTGTGGCTATATACACACTCGCTTGCTCCATTAGGCTTCCTATGCCCAAGATTATGGGGCATCCAGGAGGAGTCCTGGTGTTCTTATGGACCTTGGGCAACATGTTCAGTGTTGGAATCACTGGAAATTCAACTCTTAGAGGCCGATTCATTAATAGCGGCAGGTAGCGACAGTTGAGAGACTGTAACAGTATTTTCACAGCGCCTGCTAGTAGGCGCTGTGCTTGGCCATTGTTCGGTTGTTGACAGCGACTCAGTCGGTGAGCAGTAATGTTGAATATTGGGTGAGGAGTCGCTATTTGACAGGTTCCGCGCTGTATGGGAGCGCATGATAACGACTGGCCATAGCGACCGGCTCCCACCATATTTATTAACAAATCACGCTCAAATAATTCTCGCGCTGTGAAATGCATGTTTAAACCCCAGAGCGCTGGCCGCGATGGGTTAAAAGTAGTTTTTTAACCCCCAAACAACCATATTTTTGGAAACATGTTTTTAATAACATTTTGTAATATTAATACATTAATATCAGACCTGTAATATCAATTCTGCACAAAGTTTTTTTTTTTTTTTTTTTTACCTTAAAAAAAAAAATCTAACATGGCAGAAGTGGTCACAGAATTTTTCACATTAAAAAAAAAAAAAAAAAAACATTAATATGAATTAATTATGAATATTTAAAGATTGTTCCATTGAAATGCATTGGAGAGCGCCAGAGGTCATACCTGTCGCTGTTCAAGGTCGGACGCTGGCGCTGTGGGCTGAGGCTGGAATTATGATGAATGAGTGGCTATATGGCGCTATCTCAGTCGGTAAGCAGGATCGGCTTGATAAATGTGTGATTGTGGTGGGGATCCGGCGTTCTCGTGGCGGTGCCCGTCATTACCGGTCGCTCACCAGGCGCTACCTGTCGCTATCCCTTGTTAAATAAGGGCCTAAGAAATTCAAAAGTCGCTTGGTCAATCACCCCTTTGGAGATAGCCTGATCCAAGATCGCTTCAAAGGCCCCCTTATATAGAAGTATAGGGTTAGATGGTAATTTTTCATAATTACTCCTATTGTTCAACTGTCTGTGGGCCTCCCTCATATAGTCAGCCATGCCCCAAAGGACCACATTCCCGTCCTTGTCAGCCTCACGGATGACAAAGGCGGGATTGGTTCACAGTGAGTGCACGGCCTCCTGTTCCCTTCGGGTCAAGTTGTGTCGGATTTTTGACTGTGACAGTTTTTCCATTGCTCCAATTACCATGCGGAAAAATGTTAGTACCACCGGTGTCGATCCAAAGGGGGGAGTGAAGGTCGAGGGTTTCCTGAGCCTATTAATTATAGTTAGCCAGGTCTGTGGATTCTCCTCACCCTGCTGAGGATCAAAATTCAAAATCTCACATTCTAGATCATCCTCTGTGGCATCACCATTAGTAGAGGGAATGCCAGGGGGGAACCCCTCTTAGCAGAGAAGTGTCTCTCCAATAACATTTTTCTGTAAAAGTCTTTTATGGTTTCAAATGTATCCATGGTTGGGGAGAAACTAAGTCCCTTGCTCAATACTGACCTTTCTACAGCCAATAATTCGTATCCCGTCAAGTTAAGTATTTGTAATGCATCATGGTCGCCCCTCTCAACTTGGGGGACCATGTTTTCCACTGAGGTGAGGGTAGGGGTATCCACCACAGAATTCAAATTCTCCGTCTCTTTGGACGTTGAGGTGCTAATCTCAGGGGATGCCAGGTGGTTCAACCCCTGTTCCCCTGTCTGTTTTCTCCTCCCCCTAAACCTCTTCCCACCTCTCCTCGTCGGCCTCCTCCCATGTCTCCCCTTCCTCCCAGGTTATAGGTAGGATGCACCTCTGACTCTCCTCCCACACTCACACATTTTGGTCCGTGTATGCCATCATTTACATGTACAGATTTTCATGGATCTTACTTTTGTTTTTTAATTGATTTGCCTATAATAGTCCATGCTTGCTGGTCGCTCACTTCATTTGTCTCCCCTTGTTTGTGGAGTTTCCACAGCTTTAATTAATTTTAAATGTCTGTATAGGAATTTTAAATGCATGGCTACGATCCTTATTTTCAGGAGGTATTGAAAAGAAAATATAATGAATCAGGGCCTATATTTAGGATTCACATTTCTTTACAAAGGTAAAGATACATTCAGATTCTTCTTGGTTATATGTGTTTAGTTTATTGATAAATGACTACAAAACTAAGCACACGCCTTGGGTTAAGGTTTTAAATATTTGAAACTGAGGAGTGTCAGCCTTAGGCATGCTTGTATAATTCCCATACTTAGGCACACCTATCCAGGCTGGGAATCTGGCTTTATCTTCGTACTTCTGGCATTACCTAGCACAAGGGAAAATAGAAACTTTTTTTAATGACATGTTTTTACAGAGCAGCTTTGGTTAGTCATTAAAATCTAACTTGAGTGATTTTTTTTTTCTTTTCAGTTCTGGATCAAGTCTTGAAGGATTGCAGCTAATGTTGGATTTTTTTTTTCTGTCTGTGATCACATAAGGGATATTTAGCCTTACTTTTATTTTGTGCACCAGTAGTGATGTTGTTTAAAATATGGTTAAATGGCATGTTCAGACAAAACATGTGAATTAAATACTTACTGTCTCTCTTCTCCTGAAGGTTCTGCTGTATAATAGTCAACCATTCAGAAGATTGGGTTCCACGCCATGCAAACACCCGGGGATTCCTTGTGCGTGCATCTATTATTTGGAAGATAATTGGTAGGTGATGCCTTGCCCCTGCTTTTATTACACTCCATTCCCTGCAACAGAGGGGGTATCCCACACACTGCCTCACATTGTCGGACTGGAGTACCCTGGGCCCACCAAGGAAATCATTCTTGGAGCTCACCAGAGCAAATCATTCTTTGGAACCACCAAAGGAAATGTATCTGGTAGGGTACAATTCAGCTCTATATAAATAATGATATATTATATTTTTGCACATTATAAATTATTGTTCATCAATCAAAAAAACAAAACTAATTTATTGAATAAACAAATGGATCTCTAACCTCAGGTCTCTGCGCTGCCCTGATGGTGGCTTGGGTCATTTCTTGTGGCCCACCTCAGTGTGCTCCTACAGAAAGAGGCAGCTGGAATGTCTGGACCTGATCTCGAGATCGAGTGAGTGAGCGTACGCTGCTACATCCCTTGCATCCCCGGCCGGGAGCGTGCTACCGCATTCCCAATTTACTCATCGAGAGCCGTCTGCCAAATGAACTAGTCACAGCAGATGGTCCTCATTGAACGAGAGCCCATGCATGCGCTATTGGAGCTTGGATAGTCGAGTTTCTGTGGGTTTAAAGGGGGGTTGCACACAGCGGGGCATCCCAATTCCGGGTCACGGAACAAAACCCAGGAAAGTAGAATTCTGGGTTTTGTTCCGCTTTAACTATAGTGAAACATCTGTAAAAAATGCCAGAATGCCGCTTTAATATAGGGAAATATTTTATGTAATATTATCAGGCATCATATTATGTCATCCAACCTAGTCAAGTGGTTATTTTTCCTACAGCCTAGAGATCCTTCTTCCACCATAGAAGGAGTTCTTGTCATCACTACGTAGAGTTCAGCACTGTACCTACTGTTTTAGCACTTCAGTTATAAAATAGCGATTACCAGGAATGTTGGCTCTTGATCAAGTTCCCACGCTGAACGATGAAAAGAATCGGAAACATAACTCTATTAAAGACATTTGCTATCAGCTGGACCATAATCTATGGGAAAAAGGAGGCGTAAAATATACATTTTATAGATTTTATTTATTTATGAAGCACCATCATCTTCTGTAGTTCTGTACAAAGTAGTACTTACAGACAAGGTAAAACATAGAGTACTTAGGCTATTATAAGCAAGGTGCTACAGAGTTCAATATTTTGAATATTTTGACAACATAAAAAGAGAGAGAGCTCACCCTGCACAAGCTTGTAATATAAAAGTTAAGGTGGAGAAAAAGGGTCACATTAATTAAGCACATAAAAAAACATCAGCAATAGTATAGAATAGTGTTAAACTAAATATATATTAAGGCAGAACGCTGATACCAGCTTATAGGGAATAAGCTGTGCCAAGTGAAATGAATCTGCTGTAGATACTGTGTTACTGAGACTCCAGGGCAGGCATACTTGCTCCCCCTGGGGCATCCAGATTCGGGATACCCCACTGTGTAAAACCCCAGAGGTCACCCTGGAAACTCACCTTCTTTCCTGGTCCAACAGCGCAATTGCTAACAGCGGACCCATCCCCATTATCCCTTTAGTAGGGTAGCTATCCCTTAAAGTGGACCAACACCCAGGATTTTGACTATCCTGGGAATTGGTCCACTTCCCTGTGAAACCCCCCAGATCGCCTAATAAAACTCACCTCACCCCGCTCCTACGGCGCATGCGCGGCCGCTCGTCCAATCAGTGCCCTCGGAGCTGCTGTGGTATGCGTGTCAATGAGATGTCTTACCACAGCGGCTCCGAGCACGCTGATGGCCGCATCTCGCGCTTACCTCTAACAGGGAGAGTGCCCATGCCCTGCTAGAGAGAAGCGCGAGATGCAGCCGCGGCCCACGCATGCGCCGTTGGATCGGGATGCAGGTAAGGTGAATGGGGTGTCCTGGGGGGTTTCACACAGCCGGGCATCCCGATGTTGGATGCCCCGCGGGGAGGGATTGGATCGGCCCGGGAATCCTATAGATTCCCGGGCCGATCCTTCAGGGTGTTGGTCCACTTTAAGGGGTAGGGGCGGAATGTGGCCCCAGCGAGCTTGGATCTGCTCACCTTAGACAAGCTTTTGGGCTCTATTTGTGCAAAACATTTATGAACATTTTTATTTTTTTACACTTATAGCGTGAAACAAAAAATGTAACACCCTTGTGTTGTGCTGATATTTTTACCTAACAACATAGCAACTTGCAATTCACATAACTTTGCATAACTAGAATTCTCAGAATACTTTCAAAGCTTTCACGCTGTCCGCTTTACATTTCTCAGATAGTAGGAGGAACATTTTTGTGTTATCACCAAACAATGACAAGATCAAAGAATATTTCTGCCTCCGATTACTACAGCGATCGTTTTAGGCTATGTAAACAAGCAGCTAGTTGCCTATTGCTTACAGCTTATTGCTTAAATGTCACAGATATCATGAATGTACATGATGCATTTTCATCATTACGAAATAATTGTAGCCCAGAGGCATTTTATTTTCTATGTGAAGATGTGTGTGTGTGTGAACTGGCTGGAGTGCAATAATAGAAATGTCTCATACAGTATGTGGCTGATGCGGTGATGAAAGCTCTGGTTACAAACTGTTCTTTGATGCAGAGTGTGAGGAATTTGATAAAATATGTTATATTTTCATCTTTAAAATGCCCATCTCCTGTCAAAAGACCCCATTAACAGTAGCTTTGGACCATATTACGATGGGGGGAATTAATCTCTTTCCCATGGGAGATCTGTAAACACACTGCATGTGTTAACTGAATCACAGGGGGTTGCAGCGTCAAAAGGAATCCCTTCTACATTTCTCACCTGTGGCTGGGGACTGCGTTGGAAAGAGTCCTGAGATTGTCATGAGCCTTACTCATAAGCTAAACACATTCAGAACCTGGAGGTCTGGATACACCCATACATATATTCTATGGGCCTTATTTATCACGGGCTAGCGCCAGGTAGTGTCTGACGAGCGCCAGGTACCGCCAGCTATCGGCGGCTACCGACTCAAGTACGCCCGGCGGCGGTCACAATGACGCATTTATCAAGCTAAATGAGGCTAGCGCCGGCGAGAGCGACGGCTAGCGCGGGATTCATCATGAAGCCGCCTGGAACGAACAGCGCCGCTGCAAATTCCTTCACAGCGCCAGGTATGACCTGTCGCTCCCTGGCATTGTCCAATGCATTTCAATGGAGCAATGTTTAATTAATCATAATTAATTGGTATTATTTTTTATTTATTTTTTTTAATGTCAAAAATTCTGAGACCACTTCTGCAATGTTAGGTTTTTTTTTAAAGTAAAAAAAAAAAAAAAAAATTTGTGCAGAATTGATCTTACAGGTCTGATATTAATATATTCATATTACAAAATGATTTCAAAAACATGTATAACGTTACAATCAAAAAATATGGTTGTTTAGGGGTTAAAAACTAGTTAACACCCATCGCCGCCAGCGCACTGGGGTTTAAACAAGGAATGGACAGCGCCAGCAAATTCGGAGCGTCATTTTTTAATGAATATGAAGCAAGCCGTTCGCTCTGGCCATTCGTTGTCAGGCGCTCACATACAACGCTGAACCTGTGAAACAGCGACCCCTAAGCCCGTATTCAACATTACCGCACACCGACTGAGTCGCTGTCATCAAGCAAACGCCGGCCAAGCACAGCGAATACTGGCTGGCGCTGTAAAAATCACGCTACAGTCGCTCATCTGTCGCTACCTGGCGCTATTAATGAATCGGCCTCCCAGTCATTATAGCAGACACAGGAAGTTCTGGAGAACTCGGGTTAGGAACCTTATCAAACAGCCATGGTTGGACTACTCGGATGCACAACATCTGATTGAGTTGTGTACTCCAAAATTTCTACCAAAAGGTATGCTCCAACAGTTTTAGGCGAGGGCTAAGGGGAGGGAGCAGAAACTCCTTCCAAGGAAAAGGTGAAATTGATCAGCCCAGAGTTTCATTCTTCAGTCAAAAACAAAAAAGCAGGTACACTAACCTTTTATCCTCTGCAGACCAGCGATACTAGTCCAGTGCTCTGACACTGATCTGATTGCCCGATCCCATTCCCCCCTGCCAGATTCATTGGCCACCCACTCACATCTATTCAACGCCCATGTACTTGCCCTATGCCATTCGTCACTTGCCGTGAATGGAGGGGCACACCATAGTTCCTGTGATGATGGTGCGGGGTGGTCCAACAGTTGTTGAATGGATGCAGCGATTAAGTATATAACCTAACCTTGGGCTACTCTTTTAATCCTGATCGGCCGTGATTTCATGGTCATATTCCACATTACTTGGGCTAGCTTCTGGCCTGCTACATACCCGCTCATGGACAGGGGTGTCTCAACAAATTTCTAATATATGTAAATAGCTTTTGTATATTAAGTGAATCTGCTGGCTTCGCTTTCATTTTTGCTGTGCTGTGAATGTATGTATGTTTTGACACAGCTTTAGGAGTGTTGTGGTCAGAACCAGCTGTGGGACCACTTTGTTTCGACATCATTGCTTGCACTGAGAGCTCCAGGGGACAGAGTGGCTGTCAGACCACTTTTTTTGTGTTGTCCTGGAGGAATGGAATTGAAAGGATAGCAACATTCTGAGCCCTGTTATGGCCTATAGCTGGTGCTGCAGGAAATGTAGGAGAGGCACATGAGACAGGCACCAGGTAAGATGCTTGCTGCCCTATTATTGCCTTTGGACTTTCCATTTAAATGGTACTGTTCTACTTCAGTAACTAAATCTACTTGCCCTCTGAAAGATCTACTCTTTTTCACCTAACAGGGAATGGAAGCAAAGAGAGGTTTAAAGTAGAACAAAACCCAGACCAGTGTCTGAAAGACATTTTTAGGTCCATTCAGCGTTGTTCGTGAAACACTCGTCTCACATGCATGATTTCTCGCTGCTTTGCATGATTCAGGGCACACATGTGAGATGCGTGTGCATGTCAGAAAGCCTATCGAGATCTTGTGCACTGTGCCCTAATTACTTGAGAAATTGCATCAAACAGGCCTATTCATGCAAGAAATGAAAGCACTCTCGCAGCTTTCTCAATACAAATCATGCTCGCATGGCTGACATGACTGCAGCTCCAAAGCTTCCGTTGACTCCTCCTCCTTTCTTCTGCCTACCATAGTTAGAGAAGAATAAAGTTAGAGGAGAATATTTTTGCCCCCATACTGATTTGCCTTAATATAATATTGTTTTATGTATCATAGTATTTATGCCTAACATTTATGTTATGACGTGACTCTAAGGCTCCTTGACTCACTGTACACTGTGCGTTGCCACCGCTATTGCAGTGGAAATGCACAGACTCATGCAGGCAGAACACTCCATGTACCGCAGTGCACTGATGTGTGCAATGTTTTATTGCCAATTGTGACAAGTTGGAGTATTTCTACTCCAGCATGATGCAAACAGCTAGGTGTGAAAGGGGCATAATAACTCTGTCATCATATTTATTTTTAACTTTAATTTTTCAAATTGTCAAACAATACCCTAATATTTTTTTAAACCTTATATTTTTATTTTATATTTTTGGGTGTTTAAATATATTACTTTTCATTAAACAATAAAGCTCAATATGTTTTAAACTGAAAACATAGGTAAAATCTGGAGAACATTTTTTTTAAAAAGCCGGTGTAATTTGCAGAGTTTATAAACAGTGAGGATTCATCAAAAGGCTCCATTTCCCCAAAAAGGGTAAAAATCACACCAAAGGCACCAATTTCACCAGCACAATGATGTGGGAAGATCTCAGACCATTTCTCTCCTTAATAGCCGGTTAAAGCAGAACTTTAGTACCACCCTACCCTGGTGCTGAGGCAGGACGGGGCCAGAGATACAGAGAAAAAAAACCTACCTTATGCTCTCGCCAGTGGCTCTTCTCTGGCCTCTGTGCCACCGCCACTAAAAACAACCGCATCCCCCAACTTGAATGGGCAGATGGGAGCACGCGCTGAGCCAGGAGATGCGGCTATGTGTCATTCTGGCGAGATGGTGGCGCCCAGGATCCAAAGTGCAGGAGGAGCAGCGCTGGTCCAATAAGGTCAGGTAATGAGTTTTTTCTTTGTAAACCCCCCCCCCCCGCCTCAGTGGCAGGCTAGGGTGGCGTGGTGGGTGGGAGGGTAACTTTTGACTAAATTTCAGCTTTCATTGTGCTCCCTGAATCATGCGGTTGCAAACTAATTGGTGAGAATTTTGACATGGATGCAAACTTAAAACTAGAATTAGCACTTGTGCTAGGTTTGTTCGCAAATTTACGGTTAAAAAAACACACATGTAAAAAGGTGCCTACTGAATTATGCAAGTCACAAAAGTAAGGTTCTCGCACCAGAAACCATGCGCACAGGGCTGAATTTATTGCTTATGTCCAGTTTAAATGTTTCTGAGGAGGTATTCTGATTTGGTATGCCTAGTAAGAGTACAATAACTACACTAGATGGATCAGACAGGCCATGATAAAGACATCTTAAGACACATTCAAAGAGAGCAATCTCTACTTCATGAGCAGAATTTAGTTTGGTGTCTTTTGAGGGGATCTGTTAAGCTGCTATGGGCCCCATGGGACATGTTCATCAATCACAACTGACTTCTTAGCTTCCCAAGACTATTAGCAGAGATCCCACCCTGAAGAATATTTGACAGATCTTAATAAACTGTTTTAGAGGAGTTGGAACTCTAGAATAACTCATACCAATAAACTATTTTTCACAAGCCCCCCCCCCCCCCATGACATACCTAAGGAAGGGAAAGGTACATACAGACGTGTCAATCTTTTCTCAAAGCTAGATAGGTTGTAAGATGTGTCTTCTGTAATGACCTGCTTTTCACAACATTATGTTTTGTGATGTTCTGTCAGAAACTTGTGTTGTAGGCTAGCGATCGTTATCTAAATGAAGACTTTCAGGCATTTAGCGATGATATTGTGATTTTTAATCCAACCATTGATGAATAGAGAATTTCTAGTAACCAGCATTCAAGCAAGGATGTACACATCTGGATGTAAAGCTACTGAACAGATGAAGGGTGGATTAAAGCTTCTCTGTCCTTTTGGTCTCTGTTAAGTCAAGGGAGTGCAAACACCCAGTGGGTTATATTGGAGGATTATGTGGGAAGCTTGCTGGTAAGAGTCATTTTATATTATCCAAACACCATCTTCTAAAGTTAATTTGCTTCTGCAATTTTGTGAGAAAGTCAAATGACAACTGTCACGGGCAGGATGTGGTGGCACAGGTGTGGATCCGCTTTGGCTGTGTACTGATAGCTAGTGCCGTGTTAGGGAAGCGGAGTCTAAGAGGCCACCGGTATTCACCAGAGCCCGCCGTAAGGCAGGTTGGGCTTGTAGCGGCGAGTGACCCCCAGGTCGCTACCCCCCAACAGGGGCTCAGACACACAGTCAGCCGAGGTAATGCGTGGTACCGAGGAGGCAGGCAAAAGGCGAAGCCAAGTTCAAGCGGAGGTCAGGGCTGGCAGCACAATCACGAGGTCGAGGGTAAGTAGCCAAGGTCGGGACGGGCAGAGATGATTCGGAATCGGGGACAGGCAAAGGTCGGTACACGGGTGAGCAATACAGGAAACAACTGACGTTCAGTAACCATAGGAAGACCAAGATCCGGCACTAGATGGAAGGAAGTGCCCCTTTAAATAGGGGAAGTGGAATGAGCGGCAACCATTCAAAGGTGAACTGGCCCTTTAAATTAAAAAAAAAGGCGTGCGCCCCCTAGTGGATGGGGACGTGCGCGCACCAGGGAGGAGACAGAGCGAGGCGGAGGATGGGCGAGAGCAGTGGGAGCGCGGCCAACCGCCGCGTCGGAAGCCGGGGACCCGCCGCCCGAAGCCGGTAAGGAGGGAGAGCGGGGAGCGCCGCGAGATGGGTGCGCGGCGCTCGCCCTAACAACAACCCAATACAGATAGGGCCTGATTTGCAATGGCCGTCTTCTACTAATTAAAGGTAAAATATATATTGCAAGTTTAATGTTAAAAACACAGATAAAACCCTTTATCATGAATGATATGGACATCAAAAGACATGGCCTAAGGGATGTGAGAAGACATGTTCAGCTATTTTATACTTAATTTTAGAATAATTTCAGAATATTTGGCTTGAAAAACTATGGGACAAAGCTGCCATTGATATCACAAGCTTACACTGAAAAGGAGGTATTTACGCTCTAAATTTTTACTTAAAGGGGAGTTGGGTGGAATTAAAATTAAAGTGTACCACAAACCAGGATTTTTGACTATCTTGGATCTGGTCCTTGCCACCAGGGCACCCCGATGTGGGATGTCCCGCTGTGTGAAACCTTTCAGAAAGCCCCGAATTAACTCATCTGTCCCCGGTCCTACAGCACATGTGCGGCCTCTTGTCCAATCCACGCTTGGCTGCATTGAGGTAACCTCGTCTAATGCACTGGCGATCGCATCCCCGCTACTCTCTAACAGGCATTCACAAATGCCTGGCGTGTGCGCCCGGGCTAAAGGTATAGCAGGCGGTGCTCACTGCTGGAGCATGCACCACTGGATCGAAGAGAAGGTGAGTTAAACTGGGAGACCTGGGAGATTTGCCGATTCTAAATGCCCCAAGGGGAAGAAATCAGTCCCCCTCCTGATGGGTTTTGGTCCACATTAAAGATATCCTCAGAATTTTTCTTAGAGGCCGATTCATTAATAGCGCCAGGTAGCGACAGATGAGCGCCAGTAGCGTGATTTTCACAGCGCCAGCTAGTATTCGCTGTGCTTGGCCGGGGTTTGCTTGTTGACAGCGACTCAGTCGGTGTGCGGTAATGTTGAATACGGGGTTAGGGGTCGATGTTTCACAGGTTCCGCGTTGTATGGGTGCGCCTGACAGCGAATGGCCAGAGCGAACGGCTTGCTGCAGATTCATTAACAAATCACGCTCAAAAATTTCTTGCGCTGTGAATTCCTTGTTTAAACCCCAGAGCGCTGGCGGCGATGTGTGTAAAGTAGTTTTTAACCCCCAAACAACCATTTTTTTTTAATGTAGTATGTGAAGTTTTTCTAAACATTTTGTAATATGAATACATTAATATCAGACCTGTAATATCAATTCTGCACAATTTTTAATTTTTTTTTTTTTTACTTAAAAAAAAAACCTAACATTGCAGAAGTGGTCACAGAATTTTTGACATTAAAAAAAAAAAAAAAACATTAATAGCAATTAATTATGATTATTTAAAGATTGCTCCATTGAAATGCATTGGACAACGCCAGGGAGCGCCAGGTCATACCTGTCGCTGTGATGGGATTAGCAGCGGCGCTGTTCATTGCAGTCGGCTACATGATGAATCCCGCGCTAGCTGATGCTCTCGCCGGCGCTAGCCTCATTTAGCGTGATAAATGCGTCATTGTGACCGCCGCCGGGCGTACTTGAGTCGGTAGCCGCCGTTAGCTGGCGGTACCTGGCGCTCGTCAGACACTACCTGGCGCAAGCCCTTGATAAATAAACCCCTTAGTATGGAAATCTAGCTGCCAAACCAACCCCTATAGAATGAATAATTCCTGTTCATCACTCTACTAGAAACTCATATTTGTTCTTTTCTCTTCTATAGTGAATATACAGTTGAACTTGCTATTTAATGTTGACCACCAAGGACTATTTTGATGTGGTTTTCCTCGCCAATTAAGTAGCAAAAAGGTTTTTGTGACTATTACTTTCTTATCTGTAAGATTTTATGCTCAATGAGCAGCACATCACACTAATTATTGATAAATCAGGCTGAGCAAGTAAAGTGAGTGGAGAAGTGTGACATTCCAGAGGATAGTAGCATACTGGTTAAGGAAGGAAGTGCTGACAAGCTTAGTACAATTAGATAAAAATGACCGCTGACATGTAAAATCTGTGCCGCAAGGAAACCCATGAGCATTAATCACGTCTTTACTGGCCCTGCTGAAATGCTTTCTAATAGTTCACAGCTGAGGATTGAGGGTTTAATTTGTTTAAACAGACACTTGCTGAGAAGTAACGCTCTATTTGCCCAACTTCTAATCTTATTTTGCCACCCACTTTTATAAAAATTAATGTTGTCTATTTGACTTACAGGTATTGAGGATTAAGGTTTTTCTAAATTCATACATTGGCCTAGAGTACCAGAGGCCATGAATTTTGGCAGGGCTCTGAATGTTGGCTCCACAGGGAGGAACAAAGATGCCAGCAGCTTGTTTCCCTCTGGAAAAAAAACTGCTGGTGCCTCTGGCCCCAAAAAGACATGTATGGTGATATTGTAGAATAAATGTAAATATTGATTATTTTAATAATTTTAATTTTATTAATTTAAATTTTATGATATGTTTTACAACAAAGATATCTGCTCTTTGTGGCGGTCTCCACTATAACTTTTGCTATGGTGCCCCTTCAAACCTATGTATGCCCCTGGGTCCATCTTATTTAAGTCCTCATTTTTCTGTAAGTCCAGGAAAATATGCTTTTCTATCTCCTTGTATCATCCATCTTGTAAATCATTTAGTGTGCATACAGTAGTCGGAATTGTATGAAACCATACATATAGTCAGTTCCTTATGCCAGAAATCTCCTTTCTTGATACCATTTTCTGTGTAAGTAGAAAAATAATATATTTTATATTCCCTGTAGACAGGGTTAATAAATCTGTATGGAAATGCAGACATTTAGATACCAGTGTTTACCATCTAAGAATGCAGGTGAACTTTTTACAACTAGAATAAATCACACAGTGCACATGGAATGAGCTTGTATGTATACATTTTCTTTACCTCTTTTTTTCCCTTTTTTATTGCAAAATCAATCTTCTTTGCCAGTCATTAAGGTGTGCTGCGTTTTAAAGTCTATAGTACAAATGTTTCTATTTCAGATTTCTACTTCAGGCCTTACTCACATTTAGCCCCAACACTAGGCTCCAATAAGGGTTAGAACTCTCAGGCCTCCATGTGGTCTGAGCTTTTTGCTCCGAGTTTCCAACAGCTTCCTCATACACTTGGCTGCAATTAAGGTCGCCACCTGGTCAGTATTTTTTTTTAATTTACTAACCACTGGTCTGGCGCCGCTGGTATTTGTTTTTATTGGTAACTGAGGATGGGAAAAGTACACCCACAATAAAAAAAATTGCCAGTAAAAAAACAAATACCAGCACCACCAGGCCAGTGGCTAGTAAAAAAAAAATACCGGCCAGGGGGCAGTCCTAGCTGCAATGCTCTCCACAGCCCATCCTCCTGCACTTGGTTAGTCCACACAGCAGCCCCTGACAGAGTATATTTATAGGCCTCCTGGCCTGAAGTCATAGAACGGGAAGAGTGTCCAGCAGGACCTATCCAGCTTTCCTTGCTGGTCAGACTCCAGTGCCATAAAAATGTCTTACAGGCAGCCCTGTAAAGGGCTGGTAATCGCCCATCCCTTATAGTGGACCAGCAGTCAAAAATGACTTAAACCGGACCAACACAAGAAACAGTGCTCATATGCATTGCTCCCCAGGGCAGATTGCTGCACATAAAAATAAATATAACTTTTTCTAACTCCTGCTGTGGTAAATTTTAAAAACGAAATGGAGTTTCCTGGAACTGCAGGCCACCTGAAAACAGGAAGTGCTGCTGGATTTCCTGTTACTGTACATTGTCAGTTATGTCAGTTGAATCCAGGCAGCAGCATGGCTGAGATGCAGGGAATGGAAGCTTTAAAATGGCCATTATCACTAGAAAATAGGTGAGGTTGGGTTTTAGCTTTCAGTGGATGCAGGAACAAATTTAAATGCTGGCAATGATTCAGCATTATGCTTGCAGATTGGGCAAGTGAGTTTTGGGGAGTTTTCTTTTACAACTGTCAGGCTGTTGGTCCAGTTTAAGTTCTCTCTCACTCACTCTAGTATGTTTTGCCATCTTTACGAACACCTCAATTTTTCCTGTTTTTATTGCCATCTCTACCTGCTATACCAGTTTTACACAAAGGAGGCATGTGGCAAACATTGCGTTCAGACATATGCCTTGATTCATCAAGAGTTGTAAAAAATTCTCATGGTAGAAAAAAAAATTACTTCATGAGAAAAAAGCCTTTCAATGTTGCTGAATAACCAGTTAGGAAGACAATGAAAGTCAAAGGCACTTTTTATTACAGTGTCAAAATGAGAAAAAAAGTAGACTACTTTTCTCAGGAGTAAATAATTGCTCAAAATTAGTATCTGGTGATTTAACAACTTTGAAATTATCAGGCTTTTTTCCTCATGAAATCTTTTTCTACCATGAATTTTTTTTTTTCAACTCTTGATGAATCAAGCCATTAGGCTCGATTCAGAGGCACATTCGTCTGGACTTTCGTAGCTGTCTGTGAAAGTTTTTGTGTGTGTTTGTCATTTTATTTGTTTTTTTTCGTTCAATTTTCATTCATACGAACGTTCGGGCTAATGCGTATATGCGCTTTCGGAGAACGAAAGTAAATCGGATCATTTGCGTGAGTTCGGATCATTTTCCCATCAAAATCTGATATTTTGCGTTCGTTCAGATAACTTACGTTATTGCTATGGGCTTGTGTCTCATTCAGAGAGCTGATTGCCGACGGACCACCACCCTATAAAACCGTTTCATTTGCGATCCCCTTACAGGACCATTTTGACCTCGGATACCCTTGCAATGAACCAGTTGTGTGCCTTTGTGGAGGAGTATCACGAGCTCCAGCATATGGGCATTGCATGTATGAGCAGGGCCGAGACCAGATTGCATCGGCGATGCATGCATATCGATGGCATGCATGACGTTGAGCTGTTCGAGCTCACCAGATTTAATTGCGCTTCCCTCCATAAGTTGTATAGTGAGCTGCGGCCATGGTTAGCCCGCACCACAAGGAAGGGGCAAGCAATTTTAGGTATGACCAAGATGCTTGGCTGCCTGCAATTTTTGGTGAACAGCTCGTTCCAGAGGCTGAGTGCCCTCTCCGTGGGGATCTCCCAGCCTACGCTGAGCCGCATGTTATCCAAGTTTTTGGAAGGCATGGCTAACATTAGTCAGAAATATATATTTTTTCCTGACGACATGGTAGCCTGGAACGCGCTTAAGCTGTCATTTTATAATATCACCGACATGCCCAACATCATGGGTGCCATTGATTGCACCCACGTTGCCTTAGTCCCTCTGGCAGCCGACGAGTACATCTATAGGCAAGTTCAGTCAGTCATTTTTTTATATAGTTGACATAAATGGTATTTTAAATATCTGTTAATCCCTCCTTGTAAATAGTCCCTGTGAAATAACTTACCCTGTATATTTATTAATCCCTCCTTGTAAATTGTCCCCATGAAATAGCTTACACTGTATATCTGTTAATCCCTTCTTGTAAATAGTCCCTGTGAAATAGCTTACACTGTATATCTGTTAATCCCTCCTTGTAAATAGTCCCTGTGAAATATCTTACACTATATATCTGTTAATCCCTCCTTGTAAATTGCCCCTGTGAAATAGCTTACACTGTATATATGTTAATCCCTCCTTGTAAATAGTCCCTGTGAAATATCTTACACTGTATATCTGTTAATCCCTCCTTGTAAATAGCCCCTGTGAAATAGCTTACACTGTATATATGTTAATCCCTCCTTGTAAATAGTCCCTGTGAAATAGCTTACACTGTATATCTGTTAATCCCTTCTTGTAAATAGTCCCTGTGAAATAGCTTACACTGTATATCTGTTAATCCCTCCTTGTAAATAGTCCCTGTGAAATATCTTACACTGTATATATGTTAATCCCTCCTTGTAAATAGCCCCTGTGAAATAGCTTACACTGTATATATGTAAATCCCTCCTTGTAAATATCCCTGTGAAATATCTTACACTGTATATCTGTTAATCCCTCCTTGTAAATTGTTCATGTGATATATTTAGTCGGATTTAGCGTCATCAATGTTTTTCATGTAGCCCAAAGCCAAACATTTGCATGTGGACCTTAATTTGTCATGTGAAAGTTAATATTTAGTTGATCCAACATACATATCCTTTGTAGGCCTAAAAATAGTTAGGTACTTAGTTAGTGTTATTTGTATTGGCCAACATGTTTTTGGGAGGATTTTAGGAGTTATTGTTTGAGTAGTTTACCTTGCCTTGCTAATTTTTGTTTTTTTTTCTTTTTTCCCAGGAGCCCAAACATGGGCCACTCACTGAATGGCCAAGCAGTGGTGGCCCTGAACATGCGGTTCCTTAGTGTCCTCGCCGGGTTTCCAGGCTCAACCTATGACGCGTACATCTTGCGACGATCTGGATTGTACTGTCGGTTTGAGTCTGGAGAATTCTCGGGTGGATGGCTCCTTGGTAGGTTGACGCAAATAACGTCATTCCCTTTTCAATGTATGCCTATTAATATAGTTTCGGACCCATGTCTGAAGCTATGGCTGTTTTTACCCCTTGATGACAGGGGAAACCGGACCTTAACCATCATCTTTAGCAAAGCACAAACCCTTACAAAATGAGTTTCCACAATTAGTAAATAATATATTTATACTTTCAAGTAAATTACTTATTATGCTTCCCCACACTCGGCTGCAATTCTGTTCTTGACTTTATGATAGGGTCTGCGCCAACTTTGCTCAGAAGCAGGACACTTACTGAGCAGAGGAGAGCGGGATAAAGTGCAGGGGGCGGGTTAGAGCTGTGCATCGCTCACACAAAGCAGATCTGGTGTCCTGAAAAGTTAAGACATCCAAGAATGCTGAGAAGCACAGTCCTAAGCCAATACCTGTTAGCAGTCTGCCTGATTTGCCTTCATCCGCCATTTTGGATGTTTAAAGGGTCAGAACATGCAGTAGATGGTGTTAGGCTGTTTCTTTAGCAGAGCAATCTGTATGTTCAGGGTGTGTCTAAAATATAAAATAGGCTCTTATTCAGGGTGAACTACCTTTTTTTTTTTTAATAAAATTTTGTGTCATATGTAATTTATGTTAGTACTTTCTTATTCTTTTAGGGGATTCCGGCTATCCGCTTCTTCCCTGGCTGATGACGGCCGTCCTTCGGCCACAGAATGCCGCACAGGACGCCTACAATCGGGCCCACCGGAAGACCCGGGCCGTTGTGGAGAGGGCCTTTGGCCTGTTAAAAACACGCTTCCGGTGTTTGGACCATACTGGGGGAGCACTCCAGTATGACCCCAAAAAGGTCATAGACATCATACTGGCCTGCTGTGTCTTACATAACTATGCCATCATGCAGTGTGTCCCCCGGTATTTGGATCTGCCCCCCTCTCCACCTAGCCAGGACCCAGAATACCACTACCGTGGCACCCTAGTGCCTCTGGCTAGAGATGAGCGAACTTTTGAAAAATTTGATTCGACTGATTCGCAGAATTTTCCGAGAAAAATCGTTTCGACCCGAAATTATTTGTGACGAATCGCTATTTAAAACGGCTATTTCTGAGCCTCAATAGGGTTGTAAACCATTCTGCCTTGCTGTAACACGCATAGGATGCGTGCTGGGTTAGTGAAATAATACTGTAAATAATTATCACATGCAGATCGGAGGCATCGCTAATAGAATCACAAAGCGGCACAATTGCAGAGAGTTGAGGTGGCATCACTATGAGGGGCCCCTATAGTGCCTGAAAAACACACCCTGGAGCTGGCAGCAACAGGAGCCCAAAAATTAGCTGAATCACACCCTGGAGTTGCAAGCAGCAGCAGCAGCTGCAGGAGCCCAAACATTGCTTTAAAGAGACACTGGATTTGGCTGCAGGAGCCCAAAAATTGGATGAATCACACCCTGGAGTTGCAAGCAGCAGCAGCAGCCCAAACATAGCTTGAAAGAGACACTGGAGTTGGCAGCAGGAGCCCAAAAATTGGATGAATCACACCCTGGAGTTGCAAGCAGCAGCAGCAGCAGAAACCCGAACATAGCTTGAAAGAGACATTGGAGTTGGCTTCAGGAGCCCAAAAATTGGATGAATCACACCCTGGAGTTGCAAGCAGAAGCAGCAGGAGCCCAAACATAGCTTGAAAGAGACACTGGAGTTGGCAGCAGGAGCCCAAAAATTGGATGAATCACACCCTGGAGTGGCAAGCAGCAGCAGCAGGAGCTCAAACATAGCTTGAAAAAGACACTGGATTTGGCTTCAAGAGCCCAAAAATTGGATGACTCACACCCTGGAGTTGCAAGCAGCAGCAGGAGCCCAAACATAGCTTGAAAGAGACACTGGAGTTGGCAGCAGGAGCCCAAAAATTGGATGAATCACACCCTGGAGTTGCAAGCATCAGCAGCAGGAGCCCAAACATAGCTTGAAAGAGACACTGGAGTTGGAAGCCCGAGCCCAAAAATTGGATGAATCACACCCTGGAGTTGCAAGCAGCAGCAGCAGCCCAAACATAGCTTGAAAGAGACACTGGAGTTGGCAGCAGGAGCCCAAAAATTGGACGAAACACACCCTGGAGTTGCAAGCAGCAGCAGCAGGAGCCAAAACATAGCTTGAAAGAGACACTGGAGTTTGCAGCAGGAGCCCAAAAATTGGCTGAATCACACCCTGGAGTTGCAAGCAGTAGCAGCAGCAGGAGCCCAAACATATCTTGAAAGACACACTGGAGTTGGCAACAGGAGCCCAAACATTGGATGAATCACACCCTGGAGTTGCAAGCAGCAGCAGCAGCAGCAGGAGCACAAACATAGCTTGAAAGAGACACTGGATTTGGCTGCAGGAGCCCAAAAATTGGATAACTCACACCCTGGAGTTTCAAGCAGCAGCAGCAGCCCAAACATAGCTTGAAAGAGACACTGGAGTTGGCAGCAGGAGCCCAAAAATTGGATAAATCACACCCTGGAGTTGCAAGCAGCAGCAGCAGGAGCCCAAACATAGCTTGAAAGAGACACTCGAGTTGGCAGCAGGAGCCCAAAAATTGGATGAATCACACCCTGGAGTGGCAAGCAGCAGCAGCAGCAGGAGCTTAAACATAGCTTGAAAAAGACACTGGATTTGGCAGCAGGAGCCCAAAAATTGGATGAATGACACCCTGGAGTTGCAACCAGCAGCAGCAGCAGGAGCCCAAACATAGCTTGAAAGAGACACTGGAGTTGGCTTCAAGAGCCCAAAAATTGGATGACTCACACCCTGGAGTTTCAAGCAGCAGCAGCAGCCCAAACATAGCTTGAAAGAGACACTGGAGTTGGCAGCAGGAGCCCAAAAATTGGATGAATGACACCCTGGAGTTGCAACCAGCAGCAGCAGCAGGAGCCCAAACATAGCTTGAAAGAGACACTGGAGTTGGCAGAAGGAGCCCAAAAATGGGATAACTCACACCCTGGAGTTTCAAGCAGCAGCAGCAGCCCAAACATAGCTTGAAAGAGACACTGGAGTTGGCAGCAGGAGCCCAAAAATTGGATAAATCACACCCTGGAGTTGCAAGCAGCAGCAGCAGGAGCCCAAACATAGCTTGAAAGAGACACTCGAGTTGGCAGCAGGAGCCCAAAAATTGGATGAATCACACCCTGGAGTGGCAAGCAGCAGCAGCAGCAGGAGCTTAAACATAGCTTGAAAAAGACACTGGATTTTGCAGCAGGAGCCCAAAAATTGGATGAATGACACCCTGGAGTTGCAACCAGCAGCAGCAGCAGGAGCCCAAACATAGCTTGAAAGAGACACTGGAGTTGGCTTCAAGAGCCCAAAAATTGGATGACTCACACCCTGAAGTTGCAAGCAGCAGCAGGAGCCCAAACATAGCTTGAAAGAGACACTGGAGTTGGCAGCAGGAGCCCAAAAATTGGATGAATCACACCCTGGAGTTGCAAGCATCAGCAGCAGGAGCCCAAACATAGCTTGAAAGAGACACTGGAGTTGGAAGCACGAGCCCACAAATTGGATGAATCACACCCTGGAGTTGCAAGCAGCAGCAGCAGCAGCCCACACATAGCTTGAAAGAGACACTGGAGTTGGCAGCAGGAGCCCAAAAATTGGATGAATCACACCCTGGAGTTGCAAGCAGCAACAACAGGAGTCCAAACATAGCTTTAAAGAGACACTGGATTTGGCTACATGAGCCCAAAAATTGGATGACTCACACCCTGGAGTTGCAAGCAGCAGCAGCAGGAGCCCAAACATAGCTTGAAAGAGACACTGGAGTTGGCAGAAGGAGCCCAAAAATGGGATGAATCACACCCTGGAGTTGCAAGCAGCAGCAGCAGGAGCCCAAACATAGCTTGAAAGAGACACTGGAGTTGGCTGCAGGAGCCCAAAAATTGGGTGAATCACACCCTGGAGTTGCAAGCAGAAGCAGCAGGAGACCAAACATAGCTTGAAAGAGACACTGGAGTTTGCTGCAGGAGCCCAAAAATTGTATGAATCACACCCTGGAGTTGCAAGCAGCAGCAGGAGCCCAAACATAGCTTGAAAGAGACACTGGAGTTGGCAGCAGGTGCCCAAAAATTGGATGAATCACACCCTGGAGTTGCAAGCAGCAGCAGCAGGAGTCCAAAATTGCCAGAAAGACACACCCTGGAGTTGGCAGCAGCATTAATAGAACATATACAGATTTTTGGCACATACATCTTATCCGAAGAATATTAATAAAAAGTAAGAGCAACGTAAAGCATTTTCTCAATAATTACTTTTGGTCAGATGCGGAGGAATGTCTGTAACTGGAGAGCAGCGCCTTAAATCTGTTTTGCACGATCCATTTTTCTTTAGTGTTGGTCTGGCCCCATCATCAATCTACTCTAATGTATCAGGCATTGGTGGGTGGAAATCTTGGCTGATCCATGCCCGATTCATTTCCACGCAGGCCAGTCTCTCAAAAAAAAATGGAGAGTGACAGATTAGTAACATATTAGTAACATAGTAACATATTAGTAAGATAGTAACATATAAGGCCTCATTTCATCAAGCAGAGGTCTCTGCAGAATAGGGGTGAGTGGCAGCAGGAGTCTCAATGAGAGGCCTGATCTCCCGGGATCAGCTAGCGGTCGGGTCTTGAACAGCAACCCATCTGCCGTCATCCATTGGTTAACACGATCATCCACTGCATCACAAGTGACATCTGAAACCCCTAGTCAACTGTCTGTTGTATGTTATGCTTTGGGTTCAGCTCCACTATTCATTGAGGACGATCTGATAATCAGATAAATTAGCAGCTACTGCCCAGCCAAGAAGTGGAGGAGACACTTGCCGCTTCTTCCACTAGGCGGGCAAGTAGTGATAAGGAGAGTGTCGTGGGAGGAGGTGTTGTAAGCGTTTTGGCTCCTTAAGCAGACACTGTTGAGGAAACTGAGGAGGACATCAGTGAGTTTTGAGGGCACTTTTAAAGGCTTGGAGTGATGGAGAGTGACAGATTTAGCAGCCAGCATGGTGGCAGAAGGGGAAAGTATGGAGGCAAATGTGCTCGGGGTAGACCACTCGCACGGCAGGCTATCTTCCCAGGAGGTAATGGAAGAGGGTCCCCGGAGTTGGCAGCGGCAGCAGCAGCATCAGTGAATTAGTGCGGACTGTTGGTAGGACAAATCAGCTACAAGCCCATGTTGCAGTTTTTCATCAAGCATCCGCAGGAGGTTAACATGGCTATGTGAAAGATGTGTAGGCAGAAGGTGAAGTGTGGCCAGGGTCCCAATGTTGGACCAACAGCAACATTTGCAGCGTCACCATAAAGCGGCCTGGGAGAGTTGGCTCCAAAGTGGTGGTCCAGCCTGCTGCATTACCCAGTGGCACACCGGTCTCTGTTCCAGCCGACCAAGGCTCCACCACCTCCTGTGTGTCATACCCATCCTCTGTCGCTCCAGATGCTCCTCCTCCTCTTAATCCGAGTGAGTCATTCCGCCAGCAATCCATTGCCAAGCCATGTCCAAGAGACAACAGTATGTGCCCACTCATCCAACGTGCAGAAGCTAAATGTGCTCCTGTATAAGTTGCTGGTGCTGCAGTCCCTCCCTTTTGAGTTGGTGGACCTTTCAGAGAACTGATGGCTTGTGCCAAGCCGAGATGGAGAGTCCCATGCTGTCATTTCTTTACGAAGAAGGCAGTACCAGCCCTGTACAATTTTGTTGAACAGAAGGTGGGGCAGTCCTGTCAGTGTGTACCAAAGTGCACAACAGTGCCTACGTCTGGAGCTGTAACTATGGTCAGGGTCAATAAATATCCTTTTAGGACCACTGGGTGATTGTGGTTCCTGCACAACCACAAAAGCAACTTGGACAGGTCCCTCCGCTGTGGCCTCCACGCTCCTAGGCCTTTGTGCCTGTGACAGTGCACTTGCAGTTAGCAATGGTGTCACAGAGAAAAGTGGCAAATTGTCAATGACATATTATTAATAGTTAACATTTATCTTATTTGAACATTTATAATAATACATTTATAATAATAACATATAATAACACATAACATAGCAACAATAACACAACATAGTAACAGCAACATATAAAATGTATTAACATTTTTTTTTTTTTGGTTAATTTTGTATTGTTTTGTTTTTTGTTTTTTTTTGTATTTTTTTTAATATTTTGTATTTTTTAGAAACATATATATATATATATATATATATATATATATATATATATATTATTTATTTTAATATTTTTTTCCCATTGCCTTTTAATATTTTGTTAATTTTTGTACAAATTTTTAATTTTTTAATTTTTTTTTTAGTTTTTTTTTTCTAAATATTTATTTTTTTTTCTTTTTTTTATTTATTTATTTTTTTTTCCCAGTGCCCTTCCAGCCTACCATGTGTGCAAGACACAGCGGTTTCACGCTGTTCTTCACATGGTTTTCCTTGAGCAACAGAGTCACACTTGGGAGGAACTGCTAAAAATGAGAACTCAATACATGAAATCATGGCTTACTCCACAAAAACTGCAAATGGGACCCATGGTGATGACACTGGTAGAACATCTTGTCTGCGCTGTGACAAGGAAGCCTGAGCCATGCGTCCTGCCATGGCACACTTGTTCAATCTAGTTGTCAAGCGTTTTCTGAAGTCTTCCCCCCATCTGAAAGACATCCTAACAACGGGAAGGAAACTTTACATGCACTTCAGGCACTCCTACACCGCCAAGCACACCATTCTTGTGCTTAGGAGGAGTAGCAGGAGCAGCCAGAGGAGCTAGAGGGTTGTGAGGAAGGCGAGACAGAGGACCCAGACACACCGTGGCAGTTTGCAGTGGAGATGGAGACAGGTAGTCCCTCCGAGCCACTTGCACAAATGGCACGATGCATGCTCACGTGCTTGCGTAGTGACCACAGAATTGTCTCCATTTGTCAGCGGGATGACTTCTGGCTCTCCATCTCATTGGACCCTCGCTTCTGGCACAAAATGGGGGCATTTTTTACACCCACTGAGAGGGAGGACTAACTGACCTACTACAGAGACATCCTACGCAGTCAGTTGGGCGATGTCTATCTGCGCCATGGTCCATACTCTCGCAGGTCTGACTCAGGGGGACCTCTGCGCTCACCTTCCACTGCCATGGCTGCCGGGGGGTGGCAGCAGCGGCAGCAGCTCCATCAGCAGCAGCGTCAGTCTTCAGTCGCTAATGAGTAGCTTTCTACACCCGCATAGTGAATCTACTCATGAGCAGCAAGAAGACCTGGAGCAGGACCTGAACCAGCAGGTCATGTCATACCTTGACATGACAATACCAACACACCTTGAGGATCCGCTGGACTTCTGGGAAGCCAAACTTGACTTGTGGCCGCAACTAGCAGGGTTTGCCCTGCAAAATGGCAAATTTACCTCACTATATAAGCTAATGCCCCTCAGATTTACACAGGGGCTGCTCTATATTATGCTGCAAAATGGCAAATTTACCTCACAGTATAAGCTATTGCCCCTCAGATTTACACAGGGGCTGCTCTATATTATGCTGCAAAATGGAAAATGTACCTCACAATATAAGCTATTGCCCCTCAGATTTACACAGGGGCTGCTCTATATTATGCTGCAAAATGGAAAATGTACCTCACAATATAAGCTATTGCCCCTCAGATTTACACAGGGCCTGCTCTATATTATGCTGCAAAATGGCAAATTTACCTCACAGTATAAGCTGTTGCCCCTCAGATTTACACAGGGGCTGCTCTATATTATGCTGCAAAATGGCAAATTTACCTCACAATATGAGATTTTCAGACAGTGCCTGCTGTATAAAATGGCAATTTTACCTCACAATATAAACTATTGCTCCTCAGATTTACACAGGGATTTAGGTTGATATATATAATAGTGCAAAACTGCAAATTTACCTCACAATACTGTAAAAACTATTGCTCCTCAGATTTACACAGTGGGCTTCTCTATATAATGGTGCAAAATGGTGAATTTACCTCACTATATAATCTATTACAGCTCTATATTAAAAAAAATAAATAAATAAAAAAAAGGGCCTGTAGAAGCTTATTTAGTATAACAGATAGGGTGACATGTGCTGGTTTGGGATGCCCATGTGGGCTAGTGTTTTGGCAGCAGAACAAAAACCAATTCAAAATGCAATACTTTGATTAAGCTGAGGAAGGATCAACAAGCGTATTTAGTATAACAGATAGGCTGCCTAGTGCAGGTTTGGGATGCCCTGCGGCCTGGTTTTTTTTGTTAAAGGCAGACCAAAAATCAATTCAAAATGCAATACTTTGATTCAGCTGAGGAAGGATCAACAAGCGTATTTAGTATAACAGATAGGCTGCCTAATGCAGGTTTGGGATGCCCTGCAGCCTGGTGTTTTTTTGTTAAAGGCAGACCAAAAACCAATTCAAAATACAATACTTTGATTAAGCTGAGGAGGATGAACAAGCGTATTTAGTATAACAGATAGGCTGCTAAGTGCAGGTTTGGGATACCCAGGTGGACTGGTGTTTTTTTGTTAAAGGCAGAACAAAAACCAATTCAAAATGCAATACTTTGATTCAGCTGAGGAAGGATCGGCAAGCGTATTTAGTATAACAGATAGGCTGCCTAATGCAGGTTTGGGATGCCCTGCGGCCTGGTGTTTTTTTTGTTAAAGGCAGACCAAAAACCAATTCAAAATGCAATACTTTGATTCAGCTGAGGAAGGACCAGCAAGCGTATTTAGTATAACAGATAGGCTGCCTAGTGCAGGTTTGGGATGCCCTGCGGCCTGGTGTTTTTTTTGTTAAAGGCGGACCAAAAACCAATTCAAAATGCAATACTTAGATTCAGCTGAGGAAGCATCAACAAGCATATTTAGTATAACAGATAGGCTGCCTAATGCAGGTTTGGGATGCCCTGCGGCCTGGTGTTTTTTATGTTAAAGGCAGACCAAAAACCAATTCAAAACGCAAAACTTTGATTCAGCTGAGGAAGGATCAACAAGCGTATTTAGTATAACAGATAGGCTGCCTAATGTAGGCAGACCAAAAAATATTTAAACTAATCCAGTTATATATTATGATAAATGCTTGTGTGTAACAGATAGGGTCAAATAAGCCACTACATAGATGGCATGCACAGTGGCAAGGCAGATTTACAGCACAAAGAACTGAAATTGAATGAAAACTGATCTGGTTAATGAAAAAAAAAATTTTTCACTGTCACTTCTAAGCTGTCCCTGGCTGGATGGTTCCGGTTTTTCCCTATCTTTCCCTATCTTTCCCTGGCTCTGTCTACCTCTCTGTCTGCCTCTCTGACTCTCCCTACCTATCTCTAACTCTCTGTTCCTGTCTCTAACTAGCTGTGCTCTGGCCGCAATGCAAGGCTGAAATGCGCACAAGCAAGATGGGCGTCGCTTTATATGGCATGGTGACATCACCGGACTTCCTGGCTGCTGATAGGCTGCATGTGATTTACCCATGATACCTTGCTCCAGGGGGTATGTCTGGACATGTTCATCCACCATTTTAGAATGCCTGTAATTGAAATAAATGGAGTTTAAAGGAAAACTTCGATCGATCGAATCGCGGGGAAATTTGGATTCGTTCAGAATCGAATTTTCCATGAAATTCAGAACGAATCCGGGTTCGTCCGGATCGATTCGCTCATCCCTACCTCTGGCCAAGCAGTTCGGGCCAATTTGATTCAGACACATTTTGCAAAATTTTTGCTGCCTGTTTTTGTTTTGTGCCTGTAATGATTATTTGCTCCTCTAATTTTGCCTTGAAAATCTTTTATTATTTTTTGGTGTATCAACTAGTAATGAATTTCTAAAATATTCACACATGATCTGAGACTCATGCATTTTTTTTGCACTGTTTGTTTAGGAAAACCTTAAGTAATCTAAAAATAACCAAAACATTAATGCATCAACAACAGGTCAAGTCACATTCAATATTTTTTATTGAAAAATGAAAATTTGGAGTTGAAGGGCACTCGCATACTTCATGTACATACATAGTACAACATTAAAATACATTTGTGGCAAATAATGGCACCTAGCAATTGGCCACATCCAGGAGTTTTAAAGTAATGCACTCCAGGCCGAAGTTTCAATCTTAAATAAAATACACAGACATAGGGAGCAAGCATTTGCATGTCAATATTTGCCCCGTAATAAATAGGGCCACATACACACCCTCTCCTGCTTGGCCACATTTGCCACAGGCACAGGTGGAAAGCAGCCATACCTATGCCACATCCACGCCTGTAAGTCAGCGGCCCACCTAAACAAGAAGCCTCAGTCCAAATCCAAGTCCAGTACAATCTCTGCCAGGGTTCAAGGTAGTAGTTTGCCAGCCCAGAATGTCCCCCAATCATGCCTACAAACAGGATGAGCAAGAAGCAATGTAATTAGGCCAATGAATACTAAAAGGAAGGGGAGTCCTACTCAGTATTACGATGAGCACTGCCAGATATACTGGCGTCCAGCTAACCCCTATGAAATACTACAAAGACACACTTAAACCCGGTTAATCGCTGGAACTGGCCCAAAATCATAAAGCAGCCACATGGCCATTACACAACAATTTATTAATAGCAAAAGGTCATGGCACTGTACAAGGTACACAACATTTATAAAAAACACACAAAAGGTGAATCTAAAACACGGGGGCCCCCCCAGTCATGCAGCCACTACAGCCACACTCACTTCACAAACACTCCTCCTCCACTCAAGCTAAGAATGATTGTTAAAGTATATCTAACACTGCTAAGTGTAGTGGTATAATATTAATCACCACGCTGTATTCATCCAATGAACATGTACAAGTATTCACCACCTCAAACTGGCCATATGTTCATTTACAGGCCAGTATCTTGATAGCAACATACAGCTATATTCACGGTCTCAATAGCTGCCTCCATTGGCAATCCACTGGAAGGGGTTAACAAGATATGTGCACTCCACCGTTGCAGGCCTGTTATCACTGGAGACTCCCCTTTATTTCCACTTGATACCGCCGCTGCTCGTTAGAGCTGTATGGTCAGCACGTTGCCAGCCTGGCTAGTAGCCAAAGTGGGATACTTCAGTGTAACCGGACAACGCCGCTCGCTGTGTTAAACACAATAGTGATGGAAAACGCGCTTTGCATTAGGTACTTAGCTGCATTATGTAGTCCCGCATTCTTCCAATGGCGGATACTCTGTACAGCATCATAAGCCTCTGTATTTCAGCCCTGTGCACGGGCGCTGACAGTTCTCAGCTCTTAGACTTCCTTAGTCAGAGCGCGCAATAGTCACGTGGGTCGGCGAGCCGGCGGAATTCCGGTGACGTCAGCACACAGCGGGAGCTGAGAGTTGGAGGAGCGAGGAAGGTGGTGGGCCGGCCGTCCGCCGACACGTGTTTCGCTCCGCCCACCGGAGCTTCGTCAGGGTAGGGGGCGGGCATAGACGCAGGTCTTTTAAATGCTGGCAAGGCACGCCCCTTTGTCTCCTCAGGCCAATCACCATCATCCTAGACTTATCCATTCAGTCTTCAAAGCGGGGCCGCCCAGATTACTAGTCCCAGCCGTCATTAACCTTCTGTATGCCACATCACCCCTGTTCAATGCAATTATCAAGACATGCTAGGTGGGGCCACCTATTACTAAGCTCCTTTAGGAGCTACACTATACTGTTACTTCACACATGTATTATACATCTGCATAGGCCATGGCCAATGTCTACACAAACATTCTATCTACTATAAGCTCTCAAACACACAATCTTGCAGCGCATCATGCATACCCCTCCAGCTATATATTAAATCCAAAATCAATACTACTTTTATTCATTAACACTGATATACTAGTGTTATGTTGTAGCAAAAAGTATCAATGCAGGCACTTATAGCTGCCCCCCTACCTTCACTCACCGACCCTACCCAACCCGATTATTTTCCGGGGTACCTAAAAAGATTATCCCGTACCCACACTAAGTGCACTATATCCCTCTGCCCAGAGGTTCCTATCTTACTACAACGAATATTATCTAAATCAAGTCTGCTATTAATAAATTGTTGTGTAATGGCCATGTGGCTGCTTTATGATTTTGGGCCAGTTCCAGCGATTAACCGGGTTTAAGTGTGTCTTTGTAATTAGGCCAATGCCTGCAGCGCAACAGCTAGAGTGGCAGGTTCAGTGAGGCTTGAGCTCAGCCATTGGCTAGTGGGGTATCTCAGCACTCTAATGAGCTATATGGGCGAAAAGGCTCACAAGAAGGCTCACGAAAAAGGCTATACAAAAAGGCTATATTGGTAGCGCTCACCAGACAGGTCAATACAGTGGGGATGTAGAGGAAAGATGTGGAGATACAGGGGAAATAGGTGTTAAAATGGTTGATGCCCATAAAACCCTGGTGGTGGGCCTTGGAGGTGGCCCATCACCTGGGCATGTGTGGCATTCATAGTCTGCAACTGTTCCAACATGTTTCTATTGGTTGTTCAAACTTTATCCAGCATGGCACTGAAATTACTACTTAAGGTGGCCATGTGGGTGTTGCTAGTTCGAACTTCCTCGAGCATGGCTGTGAAATTAGTAGATAAGGTGGCCATGTGGCTGTTGGTCGACCTAAATTCTGTCAGCATGGTGTTTAATGTATTATTTAAGGTCTCTAATTGTGCATGATTCTGCTCTGTGGTTCTTTCAGTTAGTTGGCGCCTCTCATGGTGCCATGCTGACTCCATGATCGGCACGCACCTCCCCTGGGAAACTGGCCGACCAACAGCTACAGATGTGCTTGCCAAATCCTCTGCAGCAGACCTACCACTGGGAACTGTAGACTCAGTCTCTGCATGCTGTCCACGATGGGCTGGCAGCATGTGGGCAGTAGAGATGAGCGAACTCTTGAAAAATTTGATTCGACTGATTCGCAGAATTTTCTGACAAAAATCGTTTCGACCCGAATTTATTCGCGACGAATCGCTATTAAAAACGGCTATTTTTGAGCCTCCTAGAGCCTTGCTGTAACACGCATAGGATGCGTGCTGGGTTAGTGAAATAATACTGTAAATAATTATCACATGCAGATCAGAGGCATCGCTAATAGAATCGCAGAGCGGCACAATTGCAGAGAGCTGAAGTGGCATCACTATGAGGGGCCCCTATAGTGCCTGAAAAACACACCCTGGAGCTGGCAGCAGCAGGAGCCCAAAAATTAGCTGAATCACACCCTGGAGTGGCAAGCAGCAGCAGGAGCCCAAACATTGCTTTAAAGAGACACTGGAGTTGGCCGCAGGAGGCCAAAAATTGGATGAATCACACCCTGGAGTTGCAAGCAGCAGCAGGAGCACAAACATTGCTTTAAAGAGACACTGGAGTTGGCAGCAGGAGGCCAAAAATTGGATGAATCACACCCTGGAGTTGCAAGCAGCAGCAGGAGCCCAAACATAGCTTTAAAGAGACACTGGAGTTGGCAGCAGGAGGCAAAAAATTGGATGAATCACACCCTGGAGTTGCAAGCAGCAGCAGCAGCCCAAACATTGCTTGAAAGAGACACTGGAGTTGGCTTCAGGAGCCCAAAAATTGGATGAATCACACCCTGGAGTTGCAAGCAGCAGCAGGAGCCCAAACATAGCTTGAAAGAGACACTGCAGTTGGCAGCAGGAGCCCAAAAATTGGATGAATCACACCCTGGAGTTGCAAGAGCAGCAGTAGCCCAAACATAGCTTGAAAGAGACACTGGAGTTGGCAGCAGGAGCCCATAAATTGGATGAATCACACCCTGGAGTCGCAAGCAGCAGCAGCAGGAGCCCAAACATAGCTTGAAAGAGACACTGGAGTTGGCAGCAGTAGCCCAAAAATTGGCTGAATCACACCCTGGAGTTGCAAGCAGCAGCAGCAGCAGGAGCCCAAACATAGCTTGAATGACACCCTGGAGTTGCAGAAGTTGCAGAAAACATCTTAGGAGATTAGTGTGTGTGACCTTTTTATGGCCTGTCAGTGTATTTCTTACACACCTTTTGTGCTCAGTGAAAGCCACGGGTTTATTAAGATGTTTATTAAGATGCCAGGCTATTGGTCCGATTTAACATTAACAGTCAGGCATTAGTATTAGAGCCACATTGCAGTGCACTTCTTAGGCCAGAGCCACACATTTCCCCACATGTAGTATGATCTCCTATCCCTGTTGGTGGTCAATCCACAGGACACAGGTTACCTTAAACTAGACCAACAGCCTGGCACATTTGGAAAAGAAAGGTAGCGGACATTTTGGAGCTTCTTCTCCCAGAACCTCAGCCATGCTGCTGCCTGGATTCAGCTGACATAGCTGACAATGCACAGTAACAGGAAGACCAGAAGCACTTCCTGTTTGCAGGTGGCCTGCAAATGCACGAGAAGCATCTTGTTTTTAAAATTTACCACAGCAAGAGTTAGAAAAGGGTAAATTATGTGCAGCAATGTAAATTGCCCTGGGGAGGGGACATATGAGCACTGTTTGCTGTATTGGTCTGGTTTAAGTCATTTTTGACTGTTGATCCGCTTTAACCCTTTAACCCTTCTAGTGCCAGCTACGTGAGTCTCACGTAGCTGATTTGAAACCCCCACAGTAAAAAAAATATAACAGTCTCACGTAGCAGCCTCTACTCCACTTAAGTGCCAGCTACGTGAGACTCACGTAGCTGATTTGAAACCCCCACAGTAAAAAAAATATAACAGTAAAATACTCACCTGACCCCTCGTTGGATCCAGCCGGGTCTCCTCTTTAATTTGGTGCCATCCGATCCCCTGTGGGGGGTCCCCAAAATCCCCTAAAGCTCTGTTTCAGTTTGGGGGAGTCTGCTGGGCAGGAAAAGGTGTCTACCAATACATATGTGGTGCCGCTGTAACTGTGAGAAATTGGGGTTTCACACGCAATAAGATTTTATTGACAAACTTACATTTTTTATTACAAAAAAACACTTTTTTTTTTGCACATATTTCGCCAAAAAATATTGAGAATACACCTAAAAAATGACAAACAAGACATTTCATGTTAAAGCTCAGACTCTGCTGAAAAAAACAATATATCATTTTCCTGGGAAATCCCTTCAAAAATCACATTTGAACATGGGGAGTGCAAAATAGTGCAAAATGGTCTGGCAACAGAGTGTGACAAAAACTCCAGGTAGGCTGGCACTTAAACAGAAGAAAAGGAACATCCATTGAAATGTATAGGAGCAACAGGTAGCAACAGGTAATACCTGGCCCTCTGGAAGCCAGAGCTCCGGCGCTATACACTGAGCTGCCTGTAATGATGAATCGTAAGCTACATGGCGCCATTAGAGTCGCTCACCAGAATCGCTTTCATAATTGTAGTATTGCGTACAGCGCCCAGCGTTCACCAGACGCTGCCTGCCACTACGAGGCACTACCTGGCGCTATCCCTTGATGAATAAACCCCTATGTCATTCAGCAAACACCTCTCATTTTTGTCTATGGGAATCCCCAGCCATTCAGATGTTTGGTGGGAGTACGCATGCTGCGGAGGATGTGGCAGCCTCCCCATTCAAAACAATGTGAGCCATTTGCTGACCAGAAAGAGGTGAGTGAATAGAAATGTTCTGAGGGGTTTCAAACAGGGCGACTGGAACAAAATTGGAAGTCGAATTCGCAGGTTTTGTTCCACAAAAGTCATATTTGATGTGGATTCCTAGGGGGATCCCAGGTCAAAATCACTGTGTATTTCCTGCCAGATCCCCCTCACTCACCAAGTCGCAATCCAGCACTGTAATCAGTCATGGCACAGGCATCCCCTGCTTCCCTGTTGTGCACGCCACCGCCCCACTTCCTATCCCATACTGGATTACAGCATAGATCATGGCTAGGTGCAGAGGCTTGGGTTGGAGGTACACAGCAATTTTAACTGCTGGAATCCCAAATCAGAATCCCCCCTAGAAATCCAGACCAAAAGTCAAATATGACCTTAGGTCCAATTTTATATTAACCCTTTAAATGCCAGGCACGTACTTTCTACGTGGTTGCTTCTCCTACCATTAAGTGGCAAGCACGTAGAAACTACGTGCCTGGCGTTTTCTCCTGCTAGTGTAAAAATAGAAATAAAAAAAAAACTTACCCCTGGTATCCGTGTAAAGCTGGGGGTCTCCTCTTCCTGGGGGGGCATCCGATCCCTCCCCCGTAGTCCTCCGTCTTTAGGAGGGGGCCCGAAACTGGCTGCCCCCCTCCGTTTTTGCAGTTGACACTGGGCCTGTGAAAGAAAAAAAAATGACAGTCACTCACCTCCTCACCCGATCCCTCCGTCCGGCTCTTCTCTTCACCGGGGGGGGGGGGGGTCTGATCCCCTGGGCTACGCAGGCTTCGTCCCGCTCCTCCTATACCCTCACCCAGCTCTGGCATCTGTCAGATGCCGGTGGTGATTGGAGGAGGGCGTGTGAGAGGCGAGGAGGCTCCGATCGGAGCCTTCTTGCCTCTCACCCGCCCTGCGCAGATCGCTATCGGCATCTGTCAGTGACAGCGGCGAGGGACGCAGGATCGGAGGTGAGTAAAGTAAAAAAAAAAATAAAGATCATTTTTTTCTGTGTGTGTGTCAGTGTCTTTTCTTTTTTTTTTTACATTTAACCCCTTGTGAACTGGTAAGGGGTCCATGAGACCCCCCTGGGGGATGGCAAGTCACCTGCAGCTAGCGGGTGACTTGCCATTAACCCTCGGAACCCCCATTACCTGCCTCCCCAAAGCCCAGGGGGGGGCAGAAGAGCCATGTGCTATGCAGGCTTGTAGCCTGCAGGGCCAGGGGCCACAAAAGCCGGCCCCTGCGCCCTGGTCCTACAAGCCCTGCAGTGCTGGTCCCGGGCTGGTTACTTCGGGTAAGGGGGACCCCATGTCATCTTTTTTTGATTTTTAAGGGTTTTTAACCCTAAAAAATCCACCAAAAAAATGCCCGGACCCCCCGGGAGGGGGGACTCTATGTCATTTTTTTTTTCTCGATTTAACACTTTGTAGTGTGGACGGTAGTTGCATTTTATTTGTAAATGTTATAAAGTACTTGTTTCAGTTAGGAGGGTCTCCTGGGCAGGAACGGGGGGCTACCGATAAATATGTGGTACCGTTCTAATCAGTAGAAATGGGCTTTCACATGCAATATGGTTTTCTTTAATAGAATACATTTTTTATTTAAAATAAAGGAGACAATTTTCTAAAGAAAAAGTATTTATTTTTTTTTACTTAATAATATTGTAAAAAACAGAATAAAATTTACAAACAAGACATTTATTGTTAAAGCCTAAACTCTGCTGCAAAAAAATATATCTATAATTTCCTGAAAATTCCAGCAAAAATTGCGCAAAACATGGCACAAAATGGGGAAAAATGACCTGTCAACAGAGGGTGACAAAATCTCAAGTAGGCTGGAAATTAAAAGGGTTAAAAGTAGCTATGCGTGTTGGGTATTGTTCTGTTCGGATGACCTTGCGCTTTCAGACTTAGCTTGTTTTTTCTTGTTTGCATATTTATATTTTAGAAAAAGGTGTTTTTTATTCAGCTTTTTTAGACATTTTTTAGGGAATCCCTGCGCAACCAAAGAATTCTTTGAGGGATTAATTCCAGAAAGATGAGCCCACTACAACAAGCTGGGTACGCTTAGAAAGCTTAACATGTGTACTTTCAGGGAATATATGGTTTATGGGGGATATTCCAAATGTAACAACAGGGTTGTTTTCGTTGAAAAATCGCAAGGTGTGCACTTTGTCTGCAGAGCTGAAATTTTCAAGTAAAATTACCGTTATGCACATGCTTTACTTTGGGGTGTTTGGCAACTCTTCCCTTGACAGTAGCAATGCATGTTTGGTACCGTCCTGATCGGAGGATGTTGCTTTTTCAGATTAAACTTGTTTTTTCTTGTTTGTATATAGTTTTTTCAGGAAATGTGGCTTTGATTCTGCTTTTTTATTCTATTTTTAGGGAAACTCTTTGAAACCAAAGAATAAATTGAGGGATTACTTCCAGAAAACTATGGCCACATCAACAAGCCTGGTACACCTAGAAAGCTTGAGGTGTGTACTTCCAGAGAATATATAGTTTGTGGGGGGTATTTCAATTGTAAAGGGTTTTTTTCTGGAAAAACTGCAAGGTGCGCATAGCATAGTTGTATTTTATCTGAAAATCCCCTGTTTCAGTTTGGGGGCGTGTTCTGGGCAGGAAAGGGTGTCTACCAACACATGTGTGGTATCGCTGTAACCGGAAGAAATTGGGGTTTCACACGCAATAAGATTTTGTTAACAAACGTACATTTTTTATTACAAAAAAAACTACAAATTGTAAAAAATAGATTTTTTTAAAATTTTGTTGCACATATTTCACTCACAAATATTGAGAATACACCTAAAAATGACAAACAAGACATTTCATGTTAAAGCCCAGACTATGCTGAAAAAAACAATATATCATTTTCCTGGGAAATCCCTGGAAATCCCTTCAAAAATCACATTTGAACATGGGGAGCGCAAAATAGTGCAAAATAGTCTGGCAACAAAGGGTGACAAAAATTCCAGGTAGGCTGGCACTTAAAGGGTTAAAAAAGAATAATTGCAGTAAGGGCGCTCAAATTATAATTTGAGTTGTATTATGTAAATGTTATTATTTTACTATTAATACTGTTTATTACATTTGCATGACACATACTGTATGATTGTTTGCTTTGAATCTCTATAGCAATGGCCCAGCTGCCACTCAGTTGGCTCTTAAAGCAGATCAACAGTCCAAAAATGACCAGGCCAACACAACAAACAGTGCTCATATGCCCCTCCCCAGGGTAATTTACATTGCTGAACATAAAAAATCATTTATCTTTTACTAACCCCTGCTGTAGTAAATTTTAGAAACAAAATGGCAGTTCATGGATATGCAGGCCACCTGCAAACAGGAAGTGCTGCTGGGCTTCCTGTTACTGTGCATTGTCAGTTATGTCAGCTGAATCCAGGCAGCAGCATAGCTGGGATGCTGGGAGAGGAACCTCCAAAACGGCCGCTACCTTTCAATTCCAACTGTGCCAAGCTGTTGGTTTGGTTTAAAGTGGACCAGAACCCAGGATTTTGACTATACTGGGTTTTGGTCCTTTCCTCGGGGGCACCCCAATCGGGGGTGTCCCGCTGTGTGAAACCCCCCTAAATCTCCGCTGCCAACTCACCTCTTCCCGGTCCCACGGTGCGTCTAAGAGCAACGGCTCTGACGGCCACATCCTCTGCATCCCTCTAACAACACGCTCCCTATTAGAGGGAGACGGAGGATGCAGCCGTCAGAGCCACTGCTCTTGGACGCGCCATGGGACCGGGATAAGGTGAGTCCATTCGGGCGTCCTGGGGGGTTTCACACAGCGGGGCACCCCAGATCGGGGTGCTCCTGGGGAAAGGACCAAAACCCAGGATATTCAAAACTTTTGACTATCCTGGGTTTTGGACCACTTTAAGAAGATTTTTTTCCTCTGCAGTTCACCAAGGTAAAATTGCCTAAGTGTGGCATTGATGTAAGTACGAGCAAGTTTAAATACTTAAGAATCATCAGGATTTCAGCATATCTAATTGTATAGTGACCTAAATTTCTAAATGAATGCAAGAGAGACTGAAAAGCCCTGTGGCTAAAGGAAGGATCTGCTTGATGCTGAAATGAGGCTTAGCAAACTTGGGAGCATTTGTGAAGGAAAAAAAATGCACTGCTTGTAACATTATAAAACATAACTTGCTAGGAGAAAATAGGCGATTATTTGGCACATCACACATGGACTAATATTCCTCAGGGCCGGATTAAGAATCTGGTGGAGGCCCCTGGGCACAGAATCTGGTGGAGGCCCCTGGGCACAGAATCTGGTGGAGGTCCCTGGGCACAGAATCTGGTGGAGGCCCCTGGACACAGAATCTGCTGGAGGTCCCTGGGCACAGAATCTGGTGGAGGCTCCAGATACAATATTTTTTTCCCTTTCGCCTCCATTCAGTTCTGATAGCCTCTCAGACATGCAGCCGGCCGCATCCCTGTTCACCTCTAGCTGGGAAAACCAGCACCAGCCACTCACATGCATGGTGTGAGTATATATTTATAGCGGGGACGCGGCCCATGCACCCATGCTTTGGATTGTGGCGAGGTAAGTTTATGCGGCTATCCAAGGGGGTATCATACGGTTAGGCATCCCAAATCAAAATGCCCCAGGGTGAGGGAATAGGCTGGCCCTGGAGTCTATTAGACTCTAGGACAGGCAAAATGTGCCAGTATTCCTTTTTAATGACCAAATGCAGTCCTGGAGTCCATAAAACTCTAGGGCCACTTGATTCCAGCTCCCAAGTCCCCCTGGATCCCTATTGCATGTGTGGCTGGGGGCAGCATCTCTTTTTTGGGCTGTGCGCGGCCATGCCCTCTGTAATTGGGTGGCTGCATTGGCTGCACACACCCCAGGGATGCGGGGGGGGGGGGGGCGGTTTTAATGCTGCTTCAGTTTAAATCATTGTATATGTTGTTCCCAAGCTTTTGCTGTAATGTGTTATATCTTCCCTCTGTACATTCATAAGCTGCCCCTGTCACCCACCCATCCCTCCATCCGTACTTATCCCTAGCCTTCCCCTTTCACTATTCCCTCCATCCGCACTTATCCCCAGCCTTCCCCTTTCACTAATCCCTCCATCCGCACTTAACCCCAGCCTTCCCCTTTCACTAATCCCTTCATCCGCACTTATCCAGAGCCTTCCCCTTTCACTATTCCCTTCATCCGCACTAATCCCCAGCCTGCCCCTTTCACTATTCCCTCCATCCGCACCTATCCCCAGCCTTCCCCTTTCACTATTCCCTTCATCCGCACTTATCCCCAGCCTTCCCCTTTCACTATTCCCTTCATCCGCACTTATCCCCAGCCTTCCCCTTTCACTATTCCCTTCAACCGCCCTTATCCCCAGCCTGCCCCTTTCACTGTTCCCTCCATCCGCACTTATCCCCAGCCTGCCCCTTTCACTATTCCCTCAATCCGCACTTATTCCCAGCCTGCCCGTTTCACTATTCCCTCCATCTGCACTTATTCCCAGCCTGCCCCTTTCACTATTCCCTCCATCCACACCTATCCCCAGCCTGCCCCTTTCACTATTCCCTCCATCCGCACTTATCCCCAGCCTGCCCCTTTCACTATTCCCTCCATCCGCGCTTATCCCCAGCCTGCCGCTGTCACTATTTCCTCCATCCGCACTTATCCCCAGCCTGCCCCTTTCACTATTCCCGCCATCCACACTAATCCCAAGCCTTCCCCTTTCACTATTCCCTCCATCCGCACTTATCCCCAGCCTGCCCCTTTCACAATTCCCTCCATCCGCACTGATTCCCAGTCTGCCCCTTTCACTATTCCCTCCATCCGCACTTATCCCCAGCCTGCCCCTTTCACTATTCCCGCCATCCACACTAATCCCAAGCCTTCCCCTTTCATTATTCCCTCCATCCGCACTTATCCCCAGCCTGTCCCTTTCACTATTCCCTCCATCCGCACTTATCCCCAGCCTGTCCCTTTCACAATTCCCTCCATCCGCACTGATTCCCAGTCTGCCCCTTTCACTGTTCCCTCCATCCGCACTTATAGCCAGCCTGCCCCTTTCACTATTCCCTCCATCCGCACTTATTCCCAGCCTGTCCCTTTCACAATTCCCTCCATCCGCACTGATTCCCAGTCTGCCCCTTTCACTGTTCCCTCCATCCGCACTTATAGCCAGCCTGCCCCTTTCACTATTCCCTCCATCCGCACTTATTCCCAGCCTGCCCCTTTCACTATTCCCTCCATCTGCACTTATTCCCAGCCTGCCCCTTTCACTATTCCCACCATCCGCACCTATCCCCAGCCTGCCCCTTTCACTATTCCTTCCATCCGCACTTATCCCCAGCCTGCCCCTTTCACTATTCTCTCCATCCGCGCTTATCCCCAGCCTGCCGCTGTCACTATTTTCTCCATCCGCACTTATCCCCAGCCTGCCCCTTTCACTATTCCCGCCATCCACACTAATCCCAAGCCTTCCCCTTTCACTATTCCCTCCATTCGCACTTATCCCCAGCCTGCCCCTTTTACAATTCCCTCCATCCGCACTGATCCCCAGCCTGCCCCTTTCACTATTCCCTCCATCTGCACTTATCCCCAGCCTGCCCCTTTCACTATTCCCGCCATCCACACTAATCCCAAGCCTTCCCCTTTCACTATTCCCTCCATCCGCATTTATCCCCAGCCTGCCCCTTTCACTGTTCCCTCCATCCGCACTTATCCCCAGCCTGCCCCTTGCACTATTCCCTCAATCCGCACTTATTCCCAGCCTGCCCCTTTCACTATTCCCTCCATCTGCACTTATTTCCAGCCTGCCCCTTTAACAATTCCCTCCATCCGCACTTATTCTCAGCCTGCCCCTTTCACTATTCCCTCCATCCGCACCGATCCCCAGCCTGCCTCTTTCACTATTCCCTTCATCCGCACTTATCCCCAGCCTGCCCCTTTCACTATTCCCTCCATCCGCGCTTATCCCCAGCCTGCCGCTGTCACTATTTCCTCCATCCGCACTTATCCCCAGCCTGCCCCTTTCACTATTCCCGCCATCCACACTAATCCCAAGCCTTCCCCTTTCACTATTCCCTCCATCCGCACTTATTCCCAGCCTGCCCCTTTCACAATTCCCTCCATCCGCACTGATCCCCAGCCTGCCCCTTTCACTATTCCCTCCATCCGCACTTATCCCCAGACTGCCCCTTTCACTATTTTCTCCATCCGCACTTATTCCCAGCCTTCCCCTTTCACTATTCCTTCCATCCGCACTTATCCCCAGACTGCCCCTTTCACTATTTTCTCCATCCGCACTTATTCCCAGCCTTCCCCTTTCACTATTCCTTCCATCCGCACTTATCCCCAGCCTGCCCCTTTCAGTATTCCCTCCATCCGTACTGATGCCCAGCCTTCCCCTTTCACTAATCCCTCCAGCTACACTTATCCCCAGCCTGCACCTTTCACTATTCTCTCCATACGCACTAATCCCAAGCCTTCCCCTATCACTATTCCCTCCATCTGCACTTATCCAGAGCCTGCCCCTTTCACTATTCCCTCCATCCGCACTTATCCCCAGCCTGCCCCTTTCACTATTTTCTCCATCCGCACTTATTCCCAGCCTTCCCCTTTCACTATTCCCTCATCCGCACTTATCCCCAGCCTGCCCCTGTCACTATTCCCTCCATCCGCACTTATCCCCAGCCTGCCCCTTTCACTATTCCCTCCATCCGCACTTATACCCAGCCTGCCCCTTTCACTATTCCCTCCATCCGCACTTATCCCCAGCCTGCCCCTTTCACTATTCCCTCCGTCCGCAAATATCCCCAGCCTGCCCCTTTTACTATTCCCTACATCCCTTTTAATCCCCAGCTTGCCCCTGTCACTATTGCCTCCATCCGCACTTATCTCCAGCCTGCCCCTTTCACTATTCCCTCCATCCGCACTTATCCCCAGCCTGTCCCTTTCACTATTCCCTCCATTCGCACTTATCCCCAGCCTGCCCCTTTCATTATTACCTCCATCCGCACTTATCCTCAGCCTGCCCCTTTCACTATTCCCTCCATCCGCACTTATTCCCAGCCTGCCCCTTTCACTATTCCCTCCATCCGCACATATCCAGAGCCTGCTCCTTTCACTTTTCCCTCCATCCGCACTTATTCCCAGCCTGCCCCTTTCACTATTCCTTCCATCCGCACTTATCCCCAGCCTGTCCCTTTCACTATTCCCTCCATTCGCACTTATCCCCAGCCTGCCCCTTTCATAATTACCTCAATCCGCACTTATCCTCAGCCTGCCCCTTTCACTATTCCCTCCATCCGCACCTATCCCCAGCCTGCCCCTTTCACTATTCCCGCCATCCACACTAATCCCAAGCCTTCCCCTTTCACTATTCCCTCCATCCGCACTTATTCCCAGCCTGCCCCTTTCACAATTCCCTCCATCCGCACTGATCCCCAGCCTGCCCCTTTCACTATTCCCTCCATCCGCACTTATCCCCAGACTGCCCCTTTCACTATTTTCTCCATCCGCACTTATTCCCAGCCTTCCCCTTTCACTATTCCTTCCATCCGCACTTATCCCCAGCCTGCCCCTTTCAGTATTCCCTCCATCCGTACTGATGCCCAGCCTTCCCCTTTCACTAATCCCTCCAGCTACACTTATCCCCAGCCTGCACCTTTCACTATTCTCTCCATACGCACTAATCCCAAGCCTTCCCCTATCACTATTCCCTCCATCTGCACTTATCCAGAGCCTGCCCCTTTCACTATTCCCTCCATCCGCACTTATCCCCAGCCTGCCCCTTTCACTATTTTCTCCATCCGCACTTATTCCCAGCCTTCCCCTTTCACTATTCCCTCATCCGCACTTATCCCCAGCCTGCCCCTGTCACTATTCCCTCCATCCGCACTTATCCCCAGCCTGCCCCTTTCACTATTCCCTCCATCCGCACTTATACCCAGCCTGCCCCTTTCACTATTCCCTCCATCCGCACTTATCCCCAGCCTGCCCCTTTCACTATTCCCTCCGTCCGCAAATATCCCCAGCCTGCCCCTTTTACTATTCCCTACATCCCTTTTAATCCCCAGCTTGCCCCTGTCACTATTGCCTCCATCCGCACTTATCTCCAGCCTGCCCCTTTCACTATTCCCTCCATCCGCACTTATCCCCAGCCTGTCCCTTTCACTATTCCCTCCATTCGCACTTATCCCCAGCCTGCCCCTTTCATTATTACCTCCATCCGCACTTATCCTCAGCCTGCCCCTTTCACTATTCCCTCCATCCGCACTTATTCCCAGCCTGCCCCTTTCACTATTCCCTCCATCCGCACATATCCAGAGCCTGCTCCTTTCACTTTTCCCTCCATCCGCACTTATTCCCAGCCTGCCCCTTTCACTATTCCTTCCATCCGCACTTATCCCCAGCCTGTCCCTTTCACTATTCCCTCCATTCGCACTTATCCCCAGCCTGCCCCTTTCATAATTACCTCAATCCGCACTTATCCTCAGCCTGCCCCTTTCACTATTCCCTCCATCCGCACCTATCCCCAGCCTGCCCCTTTCACTATTCCCTCCATTCGCACTTATCCCCAGCCTGCCCCTTTCACTTTTCCCTCCATCTGCACTTATTCCCAGCCTGCCCCTTTCACTATTCCCTCCATCCGCACTTATCCCCAGCCTGTCCCTGTCACTATTTCCTCCATCCGCACTTATCCCCAGCCTGCCCCTTTCACTATTCCCGCCATCCACACTAATCCCCAGCCTTCCCCTTTCACTATTCCCTCCATCCGCAAATATCCCCAGCCTGCCCCTTTCACTATTCCCTACATCCCTTCTAATCCCCAGCCTGCCCCTGTCACTATTTCCTCCATCCGCACTGATCCCCAGCCTGCCCCTTTCACTATTCCCTCCATCCGCACTTATCCCCAGCCTTCCCCTTTCACTATTCACTCCATCCACACTTATCCACAGCCTTCCCCTTTCACTAATCCCTCCAGCGACACTTATCCCCAGCCTGCACCTTTCACTATTCCCTCCATACGCACTAATCCCAAGCCTTCCCCTTTCACTATTCCCTCCATCTGCACTTATCCAGAGCCTGCCCCTTTCACTATTCCCTCCATCCGCACTTATTCCCAGCCTGCCCCTTTCACTATTCCCTCCATCCGCACATATCCAGAGCCTGCCCCTGTCACTATTTCCTCCATCCGCACTTTTCCCCAGCCTGCCCCTTTCACTATACCCTCCATCCGCACTTATCCCCAGCCTGCCCCTTTCACTATTCCCTCCATCTGCACTTATCCCTAGCCTGCCCCTGTCACTATTTCCTGCATCCGCACTTTTCCCCAGCCTGCCCCTTTCACTATTTCCTCCATCTGCAAATATCCCCAGCCCGCCCTTTTCACTATTCCCTACATCCCTACTAATCCCCAGCCTTCCCCTGTCACTATTCCCTCCATCCGCACTGATCCCCAGCCTGCCCCTTTTCACTATTCCCTCCATCCACACTTATCCCCAGCCTGCCCCTCTCATTATTCCCTCCATCCACACTTATCCCCAGCCTACGCCTTTCACTATTCCCGCCATCCACACTAATCCCAAGCCTTCCCCTTTCACTATTCCCTCCATCCGCAAATATCCCCAGCCTGCCCCTTTCATTATTCCCTACATCCCTACTAATCCCCAGCCTGCCCCTGACACTATTCCCTCCATCTGCACTGATCCCCAGCCTGCATCTATCACTATTTCCTCCATCCGCACTTATCCCCAGCCTGCCCCTTTCACTATTCCCTCCATCCACACTTATCCCCAGCCTGTCCCTTTCACTATTCACTCCATCCACACTTATCCCCAGCCTTCCCCTTTCACTAATTCCTCCAGCCACAATTATCCCCAGCCTGCACCTTTCACTATTCCCTCCATACGCACTAATCCCAAGCCTTCCCCTTTCACTATTCCCTCCATCTGCACTTATCCAGAGCCTGCCCCTTTCACTATTCCCTCCATCCGCACTTATCCCCAGCCTGCCCCTTTCACTATTTCTTCCATCCGCACTTATTCCCAGCCTTCCCGTTTCACTATTCCCTCCATCCGCACTTATCTCCAGCCTGCCCCTTTAATTTTTCCCTCCATTCGCACTTATCCCCAGCCTGCCCCTTTCACTATTCCCTCCATCCGCACTTATCCCCAGTCTGCCCCTTTTACTATTCCCTCCGTCCGCAAATATCCCCAGCCTGCCCCTTTCACTATTCCCTACATCCCTACTAATCCCCAGCCTGCCCCTGTCACTATTCCCTCCATCCGCACTGATCCCCAGCCTGCCCCTTTCACTTTTCCCTCCATCCACACTTATCCACAGCCTGCCCCTGTCACTATTTCCTCCATTCGCACTTATCCCCAGCCTGCCCCTTTCACTGTTCCCTCCATCTGCACTTATCCCCAGCCTGCCCCGTCACTATTTCCTTCATCCGCACTAATCCCCAGCCTGGCCCTTTCACTATTCCCTCCATTTGCACTAATCCCAAGCCTTCCCCTTTCACTATTCCCTCCATCCGCACTTATTCCCAGCATGCCCCTTTCACTATTCCCTCCATTCGCACTGATCCCCAGCCTGCCCCTTTCATTATTCCCTCCATCCACACTTATCCTCAGCCTGCCCCTTTCCCTATTCCCTCCATCCGCACTTATTCCCAGCCTGCCCCTTTCACTATTCCCTCCATCCACACATATCCAGAGCCTGCCCCTTTCACTATTCCCTCCATTCGCACTTATCCCCAGCCTGCCCCTTTCACTTTTCCCTCCATCCACACTTATCCAGAGCCTGCCCCTTTCACTATTCCCTTCATCCGCACTTATCCTCAGCCTGCCCCTTTCACTATTCCCGCCATCCACACTAATCCCAGGCCTTCCCCTTTCACTATTCCCTCCATCCGCAAATATCCCCAGCCCGCCCCTTTCACTATTCCCTACATCCCTATTAATCCCCAGCCTGCCCCTGTCACTATTCCCTCCATCCGCACTGATCCTCAGTCTGCCCCTTTCACTATTCCCTCCATCCGCACTTATCCCCAGCCTGCCCCTTTCACTATTCCCTCCATCCACACTTATCCCAAGCCTGCCCCTTTCACTATTCCCTCCATCCACACTTATCCCCAGACTTCCCCTTTCACAAATCCCTCCATCCACACTTATCTCCAGCCTGCCCCTTTCAATATTCCCTCCATCCGCACTTATCCCCGGCCTGACCCTTTCACAATTCCCTCCATCCGCACTTATCCCCAGCCTGCCGCTTTCACTATTTCCTCATCTGCACTTATCCCAAGCCGGCCCCTGTCACTATTCCCTCCATCCGCACTTATCCCCAGTCTACCCCTTTCACTATTCCCTCCATCCGCACTTATACCCAGCCTGCCCCTTTCACTTTTCCCTCCATTCACATTTATCCCCAGCCTGCCCCTTTCACTATTCCCTCCATCTACACTTATCCCCAGCCTGCCCCTTTCACTATTCCGTCCATCCGCACTTATCCCCAGCCTGCCCCTGTCACTATTTCCTCCATCTACACTTATCCCCAGCCTGCCCCTTTCACTATTCCGTCCATCCGCACTTATCCCCAGCCTGCCCCTGTCACTATTTCCTCCATCAGCACTTATCCCCAGCCTGCCCCTTCTACTGTTTCCTCCATCTGCACTTATCCCCAGCCTGCCCCTTTCACTATTCCGTCCATCCGCACTTATCCCCAGCCTGCCCCTGTCACTATTCCCTCCATCAGCACTTATCCCCAGCCTGCCCCTTTCACTATTCACTCCATTCGCACCAATCCCAAGCCTTCCCCTTTCACTATTCCTTCCATCCGCACTTATTCCCAGCATTCCCCTTTCACTATTCCCTCCATCCGCACTTATCCCCAGCCTACCCCTTTCACTATTCCCTCCATGCGCACTTATCCAGAGCCTGCCCCTTTCACAAATCCCTCCAGCCACACTTATCTCCAGCCTGCCCCTTTCACTATTCACTCCATATGCACTAATCCCAAGCCTTCCCCTTTCACTATTCCCTCCATCCGCACTTATTCAGAGCCTGCCCCTTTCACTATTCCCTCCACCCGCACTTATCCCCAGCCTGCCCCTTTCACAATTCCCTCCATCCGCACTTATCCCCAGCCTGCCCCTTTCACTATTCCCTCCATCCGCACTTATCCCCAGCGCCTGCCTCTTTCACTATTCCCTCCATCCACACTTATCCCCAGCCTGCCCCTTTCACTATTCCCTCCATCCGCACTAATCCCCAGCCTTCCCCTTTCACTATTCCCTCCATCCGCACTTATCCCCAGCCTGCCCCTTTCACTATTCCCTCCATCCGCACTTATCCCCAGCCTGCCCCTTTCACTATTCCCTTCATCCACACTAATCACCATCCTGCCCCTTTCACTATTCCCTCCATCCACACTTATCACCAGCTGGAGACAGATTTTGGTGGGAGGCAAACTTGGGAGACGGTGCTGATGGTAACCCTGCAATACATTAACCTTATCTTACCTATCCCAAATGACACAATCATGAATAAATACATGGACAGGCGGGAGAGCGCACAGTGCAGGAAATGCTGCTCTGTGTGGCCATCACCCAAGCGCCAATGGCAGTGCTGGATTCCGGGCAAGGGAAGGCTTTTTTTGTTGTGACCCCCTCCCTGCCCTGCCTCAGTGCCAGGGGGAGGGGGCAGGGCAGGGAACTTGGACTGGACATCCACATGAATACAGGGCTAAGGGTTTTATTTTGGTACACTCAAATTTTCTCACCATTAAAGCAGATCAAAACCCTCCCATGGCGGCTAGCCATCCCATGTTTGGGATGGCCTGCTGTGCAAAACCCCTAGGGTTGCCATTAAACGTACCTTTCCTAGTGGCTCCTGGACCAAAACCCACACAGATAATTACCGGGTTGATCGATTCCCTCCCCTCAGGGGCATCCAAAATTGGGATGTCCCGCTGTGTGAATTCCCCCAGGTTGCCCCATACACTTACCTTGTTTCCCACCCAACGGCACATGAAGCTGCATCCCCCCTATCCCTCTAGCAGGGTACGTGCCTGCGCCAGGCATTTGTGAATGGCCTGTGTGGGAATGCTCCCTGTTAGAGGGAAGTTGAGGAATGCGGCCAGCAGGGCGCTCGGAGCCGCTGACCTTAGACGAAGGCTTAGATGACGTGACATCAGCGGCTCCGAGCACGCTGATTGGACTAGCAGCCGCGCATGCGCCATAGGACCGGGAAGAGGTGAGTTGGCATCGCCGATCTGAGCAATTTCACACAGTGGGGCACCCCCGATCAGGGTGCCTCGGGGGAAAGGACCAAATCCCAGGATAGTCAAAATCCTGGGTTTTGATCAACTTTAAGAAAGAAAAAGCGTTATAAAACAAAAATAGTCCCCCACTACATGTGAAATGTGTCTAAATCTATTTGTAAACACACACAGGACACAGTTTATGTATCATTTATTTACTTCTGTATAACAAAGAGCCTTTTAGCATAATCCAATGGCCAGAAACAAAGCACTTGATATTGTGGTGATATTGTGGTGTTATGAGCGATTATTCCTATAGGCCAGTGACTGCTCTTTAGAGCACATGCGCACTGCCAGAGGGGAAGCCCTATTGCTGCTCACTGGCTTACCTGCCCCAGTGCCACAACTTCCCTCAGCTGGTAGCAGTGATTTTAGCATGTAACATTGTGCTGCTCCAGCTTCCCATCCCCCAGCTGAGGGAAAGGGCCACTGAAACAGGTAAGCAAGTAACAGAGAGAGGAGCGGAAGCATTGCCACAAATGGGAGAGAGTTCACTTTATTTGGCTTCCTGGTTAGAAAATCAGTTTAATAGGAATTAGATCTACAATAGAGAAACAGCATGTGACACAAGTGCCTATCTTTATTTTTTGGCCAACGGATTATGAGCCTGCCCACCAACGCCAAGGTAGACTCTTTTTCGGGCAGGTCCTACACTACACTGCACTGGCCTATCCTAACTGATGCTAGCCATCGTGATCCCTACTTTACTAGTGCTGGATGCAGGTGTAGCTTTCCAAATCTAGTCCTAGATGTTCTAGCCTATGTGTGTGCCATCTACCCTACCTCTACAGTCATGGTCTTCAGTCAGGTCTGCGTCACTCTACAAGTGTCAGTAGGTGTGTCAGGGTGAGTCTGGATGGTGTCAGTGTATAAGTGTTAGCGTGTGTGTGTGGCACTGGTAGTCAGGACAAAGACAACACAGGACAAATACAAACACATATGCACCGATGGCCGGGTGTCGGTGGGGACAGGTGCCGATGACCGGGCCGGAGGAGACGTGGAGGCAGCTGGAGGCAGATGTTGGCTGGAGACAGATGTTGGCTGGAGACAGATGTTGGCTGGAGACAGATGTTGGCTGGAGGCAGATGTTGGCTGGAGGCAGATGTTGGCAGGAGGCTGACTGGGGAGATGGCGCTAAAAGCCTGGAATACACTACCCTTACCTAACATAACCCAAACGACGCAACAACTATTGTTATTTTAATTAATACTATATATATATAATACAATATGCTATAAATACATTAAATATATACAAATTATTATTAATACAATATATTTATAATGATATTTTCACCATTCCTGGAGATGGAATCAGGACACCGCGTTCACCTTCTATAATGATAATTTCACATTCCTGGAGATGGAATCAGGACACCGGCGTTCACCTTCAGACGCGGATGGGACGGTAATCTGGATGGGCATAATAGAAAGGTGCATAAAAACACTGAGTAGTGTTACCAGCCATGGCAAGATGACCTACCATGTGCCCAAGTGCACGATGGCGGCACAGTGGGCACTTCCGGCGGCGCTGGAGGCTGTTGCGGATGCACTTCTTGTGGAAGATGTGCAAGCAACTTACGATTCCCAAGGGCTCGTGCAGCTTGAAGTCCTCGAGACAGATGGAACAGCGTGTGCGGCACGTCTCACAAACCATGACCTCCAAATCCATGCGATTTCTACCTGACCGAAGCCACGGCAAGAGACCTGTAAAGAAAAAGATTGTTTAGCCAGGCATTCATTTACATATTCTGAGCATTATAAATACTAAAGTATCTGTCTGCTTGCAGATCAGCTAGAAAAGCTGAATGGAGAACATTCTGCCGGTCGCATCTCTTCTCACCTCTAGCTGCAAGTGTGCCCGTGGCACCCACTTAGAAATGCCTGGCGGGGATACAGTAAAGGGGACTGTACACCCAGAAAATAAATAAAGGGATGCTCATCCGTTGTCAGTCACAGTGCCTGTGTCTGCTAAACTCCCTTTACTGTTTGAATTGCAAACACAATCACTGTGACTGACATGAGAGGCAGCAGGAGCGTGCCAGGACACCAAGGGACCCAATCTTGGAGAATACCTCACAAGGAGGACACAGGTAAGTATGCTTTTTTAATGTATGCCATTACAATCCCCTAAGCGCATGATTTTTTTATTGACTGTGATATGCTTGCTTTATTTAAATTAATATGTATATATAGCTGACATTTTCTGGGGGTGGATTATGCCATTGATGTGGTTAGTAGTTAAAGAGTACAAAAACCCAATATTTTCACTCACTTGTGTTATTAGGGTTTTAGTCCAAGTTATCTTTATAGGGAAAAGTGATAACCAATAATGCTCTTGCACTTTATATACATGATGCCAGGGATATAGCACTGGGGGCTGGGTTGCCTTGGCTTGTGGGTAAAGTGGGGCTGGGTACAGGGGGCTGAGAGGGAGACTAAGGGGGTAGGGATTGAATGTGGGTGTTAAAATCAGCAGCCCAATTGGCCCTAAAGCAGTGCGTCCCACTGGGCATTGTCCCAGGTGTCCCTATGGCCAGTCCGCCCCTGACCAGGAGCACAATAATGTGCAAGTCTGCCTGGCGAACCTGATTGGCCACATGATTGGTTATCATTGGAGGAAGTGGTGATGGCTGCCTGGTCTGCAGGTTTGGCAGGCAGGGAATGTGCAGCCCTGCGGCATCACAGATCCGGATGTCTCCATGCTAAGGGGTGAGGCTTTTATTCATTTAACTTCTCTTTAAACACAGAACAGGCTATCACCCTTCCTTTTTCTAAAATCTACTAAAATATTAAAGCTTTTTTTTAAATCAAAATACTACTTATAATCACTATTTATAATCACTACTAATAAATTCTCTTCATGTACCTGTCACACTGAGCCCTGCTGGAGACAGGCTTACTTTACACAGCCAGGCTCATGATGACAGTGACAGGCTTACTGTTCCTGTATGTACAAATGTGTAAGGGGCTGATTTACATCAGATAAATGCTCTAAATCTAATTTTACATGTAATATGTTTTGTTGGGTCCTTTAAATGGCCGGGTCCTCAGCAGGGTGACAGGCTTATGTACTGGAAGTGTGAGCAGAACAGAAAAACAGTTATGGCTGCCTGGGAGGCTATAATGACAGTTGGTGCAGTTGGTATGGGCTTTGAAATGCCAGAACCACAGGACAGCCTGGTTCATTAGCTGCTCTAAAATCTCTAAAAAAAAGATTTTTAGAAGAAAAATGAAACTGGAGAAGAAAGGAAGAAGATATTTGTGATGCTACGGAGCCTAAGTTTGCTCTCTGATGAGCAGCCACCATAATTCTAAGCCAGGCCCCTATTAGGATGTATGGACTGCTTCATTTACATTGGATCTATGGATGCTTTTTGTTGGCCAGCACAACAGGACAGCCTGGTTCATTATCTGCTCTAAATAGATTTTTGGAAGAAAAATGGAACTGAAGAAGAAAGGAAGAAGATTTTGTGATGCTACGGAGCCTAAATTTGCTCTCTGATGAGCAGCCACCGTAATTCTAAGCCAGGCCCCTATTAGGATATATGGACTGCTTCATTTACATTGGATCTATGGATGCTTTTTGTTGGCCAGCACAACAGGACAGCCTGGTTCCTTAGCTGCTCTAAAATAAATTTTTGGAAGAAAAATGGAACTGGAGAAGAAAGGAAGAAGATTTTGTGATGCTACGGAGCCTAGGTTTTCTCTCTGATGAGCAGCCACTGGAATTGTAAGCCAGGCCCCTATTAGGAAATATAGAATGCTTCATTTACATTGGATGCATGGATGCTGAAAACTGTAAGTCTGTTTAATTTTATGTTTAAATAGGTTTTTTGGTGTTTTGGGGAAACTGTATTACAGGTTTGGCCATATCAGTAATATTGGGACACATGATCCATGCCCCTATTAGAAATAACATTACATGGCATGCATATGTGTTTTTTTTCTTACCAGAAATACTGTAAATCAGTTTAATGGTAGGCTTAATATTGTTTTTAGTTGTTTTGGGAAATATTTCCCACACTATTGGGTTGATTCAAAGAAACATGTAACAGCTTGGATTTGGCTCACGATCATCCTATTTTTCACGTCCGCTCGTGCGTTCGTATGAACTTGCGAGTGATTCAATAAGCAAATACGTTTCTATCCTAAAAGATACGTCCGTTCGTATGATATCTCCCGAACTTGCCTCAGTCAGTTGCCAATCGTAAAAATCACGTTCATGTGCTCACCTGTTGCGGCGGCAGCCTGTTTTGTCGGCGGCTTCCATCGTCCAGCTCTTCCAATTACTTGCGTTTGCCTCTGGTTTTCATTGGTTTTTGGCCTCTTAGATTCGTGCGTTCTTATGTATATAAGATCTTGCGCATGCGCACCCTCAACCAGAAACTTACATAAACCCCGTAGCGGCTGCATCCAACTTCATTTCTCGGTCCATAAAACTTACCTAAACCCCTTAGCGCTTGCATCCAACTTCATTTCTCGCTCCCTCAAACTTACCTAAACCCCTTAGCGGCTGCATCCAACTTCATTTCTCGCTCCCTCAAACTTACCTAAACCCCGTAGCGCCTGCATCCAACTTCATTTCTCGGTCCCTCAAACTTACCTAAACCCCTTAGCGCTTGCATCCAACTTCATTTCTCGCTCCGTCAAACTTACCTAAACCCCTTAGCGGCTGCATCCAACTTCATTTCTCGCTCCCTCAAACTTACCTAAACCCCTTAGCGGCTGCATCCAACTTCATTTCTCGGTCCCTCAAACTTACCTAAACCCTTTAGCGCTTGCATCCAACTTCATTTCTCGGTCCCTCAAACTTACCTAAACCCCTTAGCGCTTGCATCCAACTTCATTTCTCGCTCCCTCAAACTTACCTAAACCCCTTAGCGGCTGCATCCAACTTCATTTCTCGCTCCCTCAAACTTACCTAAACCCCTTAGCGGCTGCATCCAACTTCATTTCTCGGTCCCTCAAACTTACCTAAACCCTTTAGCGCTTGCATCCAACTTCATTTCTCGCTCCCTCAAACTTACCTAAACCCCTTAGCGGCTGCATCCAACTTCATTTCTCGCTCCCTCAAACTTACCTAAACCCCGTAGCGCCTGCATCCAACTTCATTTCTCGCTCCCTCAAACTTACCTAAACCCCTTAGCGGCTGCATCCAACTTCATTTCTCGGTCCCTCAAACTTACCTAAACCCTTTAGCGCTTGCATCCAACTTCATTTCTCGCTCCCTCAAACTTACCTAAACCCCTTAGCGGCTGCATCCAACTTCATTTCTCGCTCCCTCAAACTTACCTAAACCCCTTAGCGGCTGCATCCAACTTCATTTCTCGCTCCCTCAAACTTACCTAAACCCCTTAGCGGCTGCATCCAACTTCATTTCTCGCTCCCTCAAACTTACCTAAACCCCTTAGCGCTTGCATCCAACTTCATTTCTCGGTCCCTCAAACTTACCTAAACCCCGTAGCGGCTGCATCCCACTTCATTTCTCGGTCCATAAAACGTAAGAAAATCACATAATTTACATATGTCTATATGTTTCTAAGTGTGTTGTTTCTGGTTTGTGTAATTTTTTGGGTGTGTGCATATTAGAAAAGACACATTTAGGAAGGCTTCAAATATAATTTATTTAAAATTTTTTCTTTGTTTGTTTTGGAATAAAATTCCAAATTTTTTTTTATAGTTTTGGTTTTTTTTTTTAAACCTTTTTTTTTTTTTGGCCTCGGTAAAACATATATAATTTTTTTATTTGTTTTTAACAGTAAAACACTTTTTTTTTATTTTGTGGGTTTTTTTCTGAAAAAAATATATATTTTTTTTTTTTAAAAACAATAAAAAACTTTCTAAAATTTTAACAACTTTAAAAACAAGTTAAACAAAGGAGCCAGGACCAAGGGCACTATTCATCATCCTCTTCTTCATCTGTTGGCCCCAACGTCGCCTGTATGGCCAGCAGCTCGGCCACCAACTCCTTCATTCGTTTTTTTTTTCCCGCCAAGGTTTTGGGGATCATCCCTGTAACCAATAGAGAAAGAAACATAAATAGGAGTCCCAGACCGGTTTGTATGCTGGAAATAGATTTAGGGTTAATCAAATACATGTAAATGCATGACATATGTCCTTCTTCAAAGGGATACAGTTAATGCATTTCCCACAGGTAAGTGTTTAAACTCCTTAAACCGGACATTCAACATTATTTAATGAAAAACAAAAACTATTCACAAATGATTCTGCCCCACCTCAAAGTTAGTTAGGCTTTTTTGGGGATTACAGCGCCGCCATCTGGACTCTGAAGCATAACACTTAATGAGGAGTGGAGAGTTGGATAAAGTACAGGGGAGTAGGTTACAGTGGTGCGTTGGGAATCCAGAGCATAGCTGGGTTGAGGGAAAGGTCATCACTCACACAATGCATGGCAGCACCTTCCTTTTTTCAATCTGGATCCCATGCTGCCTGTAAATATTGTGCATTCCATATTCCCCAATATTGGTTTTGTTCTGTCTAATAACATGCATTAGATGGGTGAAGGGTGTTTTTCCATGTTTCTAATCTGTAGGTACAGTGTGATGGCTAAGTCTTTGGTTCTTAATACTAGTTTGGGTCCTCTTTAAGCTAACGAAGTGCCCACATGAAAGTGTGAACTACACTTTGGCTACGCCTTTAGTTATGTGTGTGTTATTAGCTAAGCAAACATTAATATGAATAATGGCATGGAGACTTACGGAGTTGGTGGCCGACAGATGGCTGGTTGGGGCCAACAGGCTGCCCTTGGTCCTGGCTCGGCTGTGAAGAAGTCCCTGGAGAAACATGTGACATTTGGTTAGTATTTGTAGATAGTCACTATCCCCAACATATCTGGCTCCCAGTCTGGCTGACATCACTCACCTTCGCCAGGATCGACTTCAAGCATCTCTGCTGCCTCCTCCTCCACTATCTCACCCGCTCCTGAAGCTTCTACAAATACATAATAAAGGATAACTTAGTTTTTGGCCTGCCATGTATATCTTTGTGCCTATACATGAAGAGTGACATACCAGAGCCTTCCCCATGCGTGGCCAGGTATGACTCCACGCCCACGCGCCTTGGCCCCTCCTCTGTGGTAAGGTCCAGGGGCTGGTCTGAGGAGGCCACAGAGGAGGGGTAGGTCCGTCGCCCGGGAGATCCACCACCTTCACTCACAGATGCAGAGTCATGCAGCACTGGTCGGCCTGTACGTCTCCGGGTGCGGCGAATTCTGAAATCCATTTCCAACACTACCAAAGAAAAGTCATTATAAATAAAGGCATAACTTAGACATTTGGAACATATACCATGCAATTGCTTAGTACTTACTTGGGAAATGGATCCCAAAAAACCTCCGCACCCGGGGCATGTGCAGACGCTTCAGGTCCGACCAATGCTGCATTATCTGGGTGTGAGTGAAGGTGGTGCTGGTCACACGGTGTATCTCCGCGATGATCTCCCGGGCGATGTCCCTTTTCTCGCACACATTGGGCGCGAAGTCATACCGGCGCTGAAGCATGATCTGAAAAACATAATGGACACAGAGCTTGTACTTTTACACACAGACCCATATGTGTTGCATCACAAGTTGAGTATTTAATGTCATTAACACACACATTTCGAATGGCCGCCATTTTTGGGGAGTGGCTTAAAGAGGACGTTGACTGTGATTGACAGTCTGGTCTTATGTTATATGTATCACACACCATGTACATACAGATAATAGCCAACATCAACAATCAGGCCACCTGCATCTATGGCATGTTAGGATGTTTTAAAGATCCAAGATGTAGCCTAATGCTTAGGCTTTTGGCCCACGTGTGTGGCTTCCCGTTGTGTTTTTATGGCTTAGGAAAACAGTGTTCCGCAAACATCCGCATCAAGGTCCGAGACAGGCCAGGTTTGACAGCTCGCCCCGCTACTCCACAGGTTAATTAACTGTTGCTAAGCCGGAGCAATTGGCCGAATTAGGACATCAGCATAGACAGGTGAAAACGTGGCCAGGCTCGGCCCTTGAGGATGAAGTGTGAGGAGCCAGTGATTAAACATTAAGAGACCCCAAACTACTTCCCAACGCATCATTTACATTTAGGCCATCATTGACTATTCTATTAAAATGCACAGGCAGCCACTTACCAGCATGAGGATCTCTTCCTGTTGACGGGTGAAGATAGTGGGCGCCATCTTTAGTCTTCTTCCAGGCAGCAGATAAGTGAAACCCCAGCGGTTTCCTGGTTCCGCACGAACGTACGTCCGTACGAGCGCGTAGTCGTGCGCATAGGCGTCAGACGCTGGGCGCATGATTTAAAGGTCCCTGCACCCAAAGCTCATTCTCTTTGAGCTTTTGGACAAAATGGCACCAAAAAAGGCAGCAGCTAAACGCGGCCAGCAAAGCCAGACCTCTGAGGGCCCAACAACCAGGTCCCAGCAACGACCGAAGAAGCTAAGGTCCCAGAAGGCCCAGAAGGCAAGTACCACCTCGGCCCCACCAAGGGACACTGGACCCTCCCTTTCCCAAAAAAGGGCCCCAAAGGCACGTGCCCCTGCGGCCAAAAAACAGGCCACAGCAGCCACCACCACCTCTGCCCCCAGAAGAGGCCGCCCAAGGGAGCCCACACCACCCATGCTTTCAAGCCGGGCACTTAGCCAACCCAGGCCCCACAGCAGTGCCCGAAGCCCCTCCAGCCCACACAGAAGGGCCCGAAGCCCCTCCAGCCCGCACAGAAGGGCCCGAAGCCCCTCCAGCCCGCACAGAAGGGCCCGAAGCCCCTCCAGGCCGCGCAGAAGGGCCCGAAGCCCATCCAGGGCCAGAAGCCCCTACAGGGCCCGAACCCCATCCAGGGCCAGAAGAACCCCATCCAGGGCCAGAAGCCCAGCCAGGGCCAGAAGCCCCTACAGGGCCCGAACCCCATCCAGGGCCAGAAGAACCCCATCCAGGGCCAGAAGCCCAGCCAGGGCCAGAAGCCCCTACAGGGCCCGAACCCCATCCAGGGCCAGAAGAACCCCATCCAGGGCCAGAAGCCCAGCCAGGGCCAGAAGCCCCTACAGGGCCCGAACCCCATCCAGGGCCAGAAGAACCCCATCCAGGGCCAGAAGCCCAGCCAGGGCCAGAAGCCCCTACAGGGCCCGAACCCCATCCAGGGCCAGAAGAACCCCATCCAGGGCCAGAAGCCCCTACAGGGCCCGAACCCCATCCAGGGCCAGAAGAACCCCATCCAGGGCCAGAAGCCCAGCCAGGGCCAGAAGCCCCTACAGGGCCCGAACCCCATCCAGGGCCAGAAGAACCCCATCCAGGGCCCGAACCCCATCCAGGGCCAGAAGCCCCTACAGGGCCCGAACCCCATCCAGGGCCAGAAGAACCCCATCCAGGGCCAGAAGCCCCTACAGGGCCCGAACCCCATCCAGGGCCAGAAGCCCCTACAGGGCCCGAACCCCATCCAGGGCCAGAAGCCCCCGACCTGGCACCAGCCGGGAACAGAGCCCCCGACCTGGCACCAGCCGGGAACCTAGCCCCCCAAGAGGGCCCCGAATTGCAACCATGACCACATCTACACCTGGAAGTTCGGTGGCCAGCCACGCCAGAACACCCAGTCCCTTGGCCAGTCCAGTCCAGTCATTGGGAAGCCACCAATCCGGCCATTCCCCTACCCAGCCCCAGGCCATAATGTCACCACATGTGTCTGCACACATGGAGGAGCAGCCAAGCCAACCATCTGGCCGCACATTGCGCCGCGGCCAGTTGAGTGGGAGATTCTCCCATGACCAAAATATGGCATTGGCTAGTGGCCTTACATTATACTATGACGAGCTATATGGGAGCAAATCCAAACACACCACCAAGCAGCGCAAGATGGCATTGTTTGAAACCATCCTCCGACAAGTAAATGCAGCGGGGGAAGAGAGGAAAGATGTGTCCCAAATTCAGAAGAAAATCTCTGATCTGAAGTATGCTGTACGGCAAAAAGAAATTAAAAGGCATAATTACAGGTAAATAAATGTTTTCGCTAAATATAATGTTTGGGATGTGCTGTATGCCCCTTTTCTGAATACCAAACGATTTTCTCTTTTCAGCATGAAAACTGGAGGTGGCTTTCCATCTAAATTGGAGTTTACCCCTGCTGAGGAGATTGTGCTTGGACTTCTCCATCCGGTCGCGGTCGGTGGACATGCTGGTCTAAGGGACACAGACTCCCCGACCCGTACCCACGGTGAGTACTATTAAATCTGCATGTTTGCCTGTTTGCTAAATAATCTACAGTTCACTAGTAACAAGATAACGGGATGCCCCTATGGTTTGCCTTGCTTGGCCTCGCACTACTGTGGCTGTTTGTGTCCTCTTTTGGTCCCTGTGAATCACACATTTAGGCCCACAGCCATTATGGCAAAGATCAAATGTCCAATTGTATTGTTAAAGTCATGAAGTTTCGCAAGATAAGTGAGATATTTAGAATCAATCACAAAACACACATCATTATGTATGGGTTGCCTTTTGGTTGTGTGAGTTGTGTTTGAGTTAACTATTTAATTAGCCACCCACAAACATATGTGACCAAGAGCAGCGAGACTCAACTGGCGGCCCGGGGTCCCAATGCGGACCTTGGCAACACATTCAAGGACCCCTGCCCAGACAGCCCTGCACTCAGTTACTTCTGTGTTGACGTGCTCAGAGCTGCCCCCTTGATCGGCCATGTAGTGGTTGGTCTCCTGCCCAATGTCATGGCTCCGTGAAACATAGCATTGCAATATGAAGTACTGCCCAGGAAGTGGCATTGCAAGGTACACAGTAACTTATTTAAATTTTCACTGGCCACAATCGTGTCCCGCTGCCCCTGCTCTGGCCCATGTGCCACAGTCCCCCCATGCCCCCCCCCCACATAAGCCCCATACATTTGTAACAGATTGGCTCCATCCATCACATCACCATCAATACGTTAACTCCCCCCTTTAGACATCCAATCCCTGTCCCCTCAGCTCTGGCCCATCCAGCCCAGCAAGGGCAAGCAGCCTTTATTAGTTTGCACTTTGAAAGCTCCAGCCCCTCCACCAGTGTCTTTATTTTTAACTAGACACCCCCTGCGTCAGCACCATGGCCAGACATTCACCTCTCACCACATACCTTTAAATGGGCGTTTCAAACAATTGTTTGAGTACCCCGGACCTAGCGAATGGTAGGCTAAATCCAAAAATGTGCCCTGAAAGTTGGATGCTGAATGGGTACACTTCATGACTTAGAACTGAGGTCACTTAGCAGTTTGTCCGAGCCATTGCACCTCTGTAAACTTGCGTGGGTTTGAACAAAGGTCACCATTGCTCTAGAGTTGAATAATATTACAAATAGAGCTATATTTGATTACCTATCCAAAAAAAGGTTATGTGTGTGTGTTTACGTGGTATTTTTTACTCTTCTTCAGCCCAGCATGATCCCTCAGCAAGGGTAAACTCACCCCCCAGTTTGGTTATGCCTACCAGGTCCGTACAGCATCGGAGCCCAGATCAGAGATTTTCGGTAAGTTTATTTAGTAGCATAAATAATAACAAGTGCTTAAGAATGTGTTAAACTGTTGAAATCCTACATTGGGACGCAAACTTAGCCTTTTTTTTTTTGATATGTCCCTACAGACCCGCACACTCATGGAAGAGATCCAGGACATGGAGGAAGATGATGATGTCTCCGTACAGGGCACGTCGGATGAACTCCCCCTGGGTCCCAATTTGGAACTGCTCGATAATGTTTCTCTGGCCAATCCTCAGCAGCAGAGTGAATCTCCATCCATTGTGCTTGCACATGGGGAGACTGACACTACAGTCCCCAGTGTTCACTCTGCTGCTGAGGATTTGCAAAGCAGGCCGGTTGCTGTTGAGGGTACGACACCACGCGGCAGGGCACGCCCAAGAGCCAGGGTAATTGTGCGGCGGACGCCATTACGCCGCCCCACAATTTCCCAGGGGAGGCAGAGTGCCCTGCTTCAATTATGGACCCAACAAAGGGACTCTTATGACGCCCAGCTCGTTACAGAGCGTGAGCAAAGGCATGCAGACATGGTGAACATCCATACCAGTCTACAGGGCATCCTCGCGGAGTTGCGTACCCTCAACAGCAACGTGGCCAATTCAAGTAATGGCATCCAGTCAGCCATGGCTGAGATGACCAATATGCAGAGAAACATTGTGGAGCAGTTTCAAATTCACAATGCTGCCATGGCCCAGGCTAGGTCCCATTCCCATGGACCTCCACCTGGACCTCCACCTGGGTATTATGGGCAGCCACCCTATTAAGCCATGGGTGTGTGGGACATCTTTTCTCTTAACCCCCACTGTATTTACTTGTCCTTTGAGGTTTCAAACAATCCATTTTGTGTTGCTCTGGCAGGTTGTGTTTTGTATTTGCTCCCATATAGCTCCTTAGAGTAATGCTTAAGGCCACTAGCCAATGCCATAGGTCTATGTGGAGTTTATCTGGCCACTTATGGCTTTACCTATGTATTTGGTTGGTGCTCCTCCTGTTTGCAGACATGTTTGTGTGACATTATGGCCATGCCCAAATATCCCTGGGCACAGGCAATATTAATGACTGGACTAGGCTGGCCTTTGGACTGGGTGTTCTTGTTTGGTTGTGCCACTCACTTCCAGGTGTAGATGTGCTCGATGTTTTTTTTAATGTTATCCATTTGTTACCACAGATGTATGTGGACTGATTTCTGTTAACCACTATAATTTTTCATTTGCTAAGTAAAACAAAAATTTAACTTCCAATACTTGTGGCGTTTTTAGTGGGAAGACTTTTGTAACAGCTTGGCCTAAACCAGATAATTTTGGTTGGAAGAGGTGTAACAATGCACAGCGAAAGCTAAGGAAACTACATGAAATACATTAGGCAACAATTAAGGTCGAAATGTTTTACTTAGAGGTAATGCCACATTAGGGCAAAACAACATATGTTTCCAAAAGGATAACACAGACATACAGAATGGTGAGACAGGGAAAAAACTTAACTAAAATGCTGGCTGATCAGGTTGGCTCTAACAGATTGGCCAGACTCACTGGGGGGCCCCTCAAAATTCTCGGCTTCATCCTCGACGGCTGAAGAGGGCAGGCTGTCCACATAACGTGGGACACGTTCCAGGATGGCAAAATTGTGCAAAACAGCACATGCCATTATAATGTCGATCACTTTCTTGGGATCATATTGCAGGGCCCCCCCAGTATGGTCAAGGCAACGAAAACGTGTCTTCAGCAGACCAAAGGCCCTCTCCACAACAGCCCGGGTCTTGCGATGCGCACGGTTATACGCTTCCTGAGAGGCATCCTGGGGCCGCAGCACAGGCGTCATGAGCCAGGGTAGAAGTGGGTACCCGGAATCACCTTAAACAGAGAATTAAATGTAATCAAAATTAAAAAGGCAACACAACCAACACCAAAAATTTCACAGATATCATAATGATGTAAGGTAAAGTGTTCCGCCAAAAAAACAGGGCACATTAGGGCCCCCAAAAATTGCACTAAGGTATAACCTAAATAAAAATGGCACTTCTATATACCAATTAATTAACAAACATCTGCACGGCCAAGGGTATTTGTATTTTACATATATTTGTAGTTTTCAGACATGTTACAATTAGGATGCTGCTGAGGGCCTATCCACATTTCTCTGGAAACTACAATGTATGCAGTTTAAGTCCACTTTGACATTTAACGACCAATAGTACAAAAGGAGCCAAATGTCAAAGATCCCTAGCCACATTTCACTGGAAACTACAATGTATGCAGTTTAAGTCCACTTTGACATTTAACGACCAATAGTACAAAAGGAGCCAAATGTCAAAGATCCCTAGCCACATTTCACTGGAAACTACAATGTATGCAGTTTAAGTCCACTTTGACATTTAACGACCAATAGTACAAAAGGAGCCAAATGTCAAAGAACCTTGGGTATAAACTCCAAACCAATATATTTAGGCACAAGGAACTTACAGACATCCTAACTAAAGGGAAAACATTCTGAAGGCCAAAGCGATACAAGGATTTTTTGGGTAAGTTCCTAATATATGAGCCAAGAAAAAGGCAGTTGGACGCTTCTGTCAAGTTTTCCAAAACAAACATATCAACAAATACAAGATTAATGACACATTTAATAACACACAAATAGGACACACTTACCAAGCAGCCATGCCCCCGAAAATTCACCTGCCTCAAATCTCCGAAACAACCCAGATCGCCGGAGGATATAGGAGTCGTGGGACGATCCGGGGTAGCCGGCAAGGACACTCATAAACCGCATATCCGGACCAACCACGGCCTGGACATTAAGTGAGTGTCCCATTTTACGATTCCTTAAGGCAAAAACATACAAAAAGGGAAATTGATATTTGACCCAAAATAATAAATTAAACACAAAACATGTCTGCACTCTATTGGGAAATACTAATGAAAAGCCGAGATAAAGCAGCTACACAAATGAGGGATAAACAAATATGCTGCCGCAAAGGAAAACAGGTGACATGACACGTTGGGCAACATAATAACCAATCTCAATACCTATATATATACTCGTCGGCTGCCCTAGGTACGAGTGCCACATGTGTGCAGTCAATTGCACCAATAACGTTGGGCATGTCGGCCACATTATAAAACCCAAGCTTAATGGCGTTTCTGGCTGCCATATCATCAGGAAAATAAATATATTTTTGAGTTATGGCAGCCATGCCTTCCAAAAATTTAGATAGTGCGCGGCTCAGCGTAGGCTGTGACATCCCCACGGAGAGGGCACCCAGCCTCTGGAACGAGCCGTTCGCCAAAAATTGCAGGCAGCCAAGCATCTTGGTCATACCTGAAATTGCATGCCCCTTCCTTGTGGTGCGGGCTAACCATGGCCGCAGCTCACTATATAATTTATGGAGGGAAGCGCGATTAAGCCTGGTCAGCTCGAACAGCTCAACATCATTCATGCTATCGATGTTCATGCGACGACGCAGGGGCAATCTGCTCTCAGACATCTCGATCAACTCAATGCCAAAAAGCATAAGCCCTTGATGTGCCACAAACTCGCTCCGCTCCATCCTACTCCCGAGGCCAAATAGCTGCCGGCAAACATTTCGTAAAGCAGCTCTTTAATGGGCTTCAAAACAATTAGCAATCACCTCTCTGAATTGGGCGCAAGCCCATGTGAAGGACGTAAAAAATAGGATCGGACGCAAATAATACGATTTGGACGGGAAAAACACACGAACTAACGCAAATAATACGATTTGGACGGGAAAAACACACGAACTAACGCAAATTATACGATTCTCGTACGAAATGCGTATGTTCATATACGTCTATGCGCGAACGATCGTACGAATACGAAATGGCCAAAAAAACCAGAAAAAATGACAAACACCCACCCAAACTTACGATTCTCGATACGAAATCACTTAACTTTTGCTCTTTGAATCGAGGGGTATGAGTTGGGAGGCCGAAGTGACAGTTGGTCCACGCCCCCATTAGAAAGCACATACTGGGTCATTTACATTGGATGCATGGAGTGCCTGTGTTTTTTTTTTTTACCAATACAATACTGTAATTTTGTTCAATTTTACATTGAATGTTTTTTGGGGTTTATGTGGATATTTATTACAGTTTGGCCATACCGTTACGAAATGCGCCGGCTGGGGCTGGGGTTAGGCGCTGGGGTGGCTGGCCTTCCTGTTGGTAATGTAAAAATTATCTATGGCACAAATGTTTATGGATTTGACTCTCTTTTTTCACACACTTGGCTGTCCTCATAGATATTATAGCAAGTTTAGCACTGTATAAGCACTTTATTGCATTATTTTGCACACACAAATCTTGTTTGATGCACTTTACTTATGAATCTAAATATTGAGAATATTGATTATAAGATAGAATTTACTTGGGGTATATTAGGTGTATATATTCATGTACAGGAGTTTCAGCCAAAATTCAAAATCCCCCCCCCCAAAAAAAAAAAAAAATTCCCAAAGTTAAATTTTTTGAATTGCAACTGTCAAATCCCAACTGTCAAATCCCAACTGTCAAGTCCCAACTGTCAAAATCCCCAAGATTCAAAATTCCACCCCCCAAAAATTTTTTTAGTTCTGTCAAAATGTCCCCAAAATTTTTTTGTCAAAATCCCCAAAATGTTGCTTCTAAATTCCTGTCAAAATTTCCCCCCCCCCCCCCAAAAAAAAAAAGTTTTTTTATTTTTTGCTCCAACTGGCAAATTCCAACTTTCAAAATCTGCCAAATTTTGTTTTTTACTCCCAACTGTCAAAATTCAAAATCCCCCCCCCCCCTGTCAACCCCCCCTCCAAAAAAAATTAGTTCCTACTGTCAAAATTCCCAAAATGTTGTTTTTGAATTCCAACTGTCAAAATCCCCAAGATTTTTGTTTTTTAAATTCAACTGTCAAAATTTCCCCCCAAAATGCATTTTTTTACTTCCCACTGTCAAATTTGCAAAAAAAGGAAAGAAATGTAAAAATTAGAATTAAGGCGTAGGGTGTATGTGCTGGTGTAGCTGGTGCAGCTAAGCTATGAATATTAAACAATGAATAAAGATAAAGACACTTACCACTGATTCCAAGAGACTGGGTGTAGATTTGGAGTTGGGCCGCCTCCCGGGAGGTCATGGTTGCTGAAGATACCTGGAAAATATAAGCAAAAGAGACAGAGACACACAGAGACAGAGAGAAGTCACGTTCCTGCAGGAGAGCACGCAGCAGAGGTCTTGCCACCAGAAGCTAAAGCAGCAAGTGACATCACCAGTGAGGCTGCAGTCACATGACCATGGGTGCTAATTTGCATTAAAGGGCCAGCCTACCTATTTTGCACTATACATGTTTAACTGTGATTGAATGTAACCTCACTGCCTGTTATTGGGGGACTCTGCCACTCAGTGTGTTTTGGGGGGTTTCTGCCTCACAGCTTGTTATTGGGGGACTCTGCCACTCAGTGTGCTTTAGGGGGGTTTCTGCCTCACAGCCTGTTATGGTTGGTATTTGCAACTGTGTGTGTTATGGGAGTTCTGAGGAGTTATGAGGGGTTTCTGCCACTCAGCCTGTTATAGGGGGTTCTACCACTTACCATGTTATGGGGAGGTCGCAGATACCAGGCCGGACATGCTACAGAAGGGCCAGTGTAACCAGAAAAGTTCCAGGGCATTTATTACCCCAGTCTGCCCCTGGGTGTGGTGAGCGTGAGGAAAATAAATGCATCCTTTGCATGCCTCAGCTAGACTTTGCAGGGGGTTGTCATGGCGACTGTCTGGTCAGAGAGCTGAGAGTGGGCTGGAGGTTAGTTTATGAGGCTGGTTGTTCTGTCCTGGCCCTGACCCTAAATATGTTATGGGGGTGTTTTGCCACTTAATGTGTTATGGGGGGCTCTGCCACTCAGCATGTTATGGGGGGTTTCTGCCACTCAGCATGTTATTGGGGGGTCACATACACCAGGCCGGACATGCTGCAGAAGGGCCAGTGTGGCCAGAAAAGCCCCAGGGCATTTATTTACCCCAGTCTGCCCCGGGTGTGGTGAGCGTGATGTAAATAAATGCATCCCTTGTGTGCTAGACCTTGCAGGGGGTTGTCATGGCGACTGCCTGGTGAGAGAGCTGAGAGTGGGCCGGAGGTTAGTTTATGAGGCTGTTCTGTCCTGGCCCTGACCCTGTATATGAGGCTAATGTATGGCGACTCACTGGCAGCAGCAGCAGCAGACTCACTCACTGTCCGGGAAAGCTGATGCCATGCTGGGTATTGTAGTGCCACACAAATGTAAAAGAGAGATTTCCATCACCCTGCAGCCTATCAGAGATTAAAGATCTGCAGTTCCCTTCCCATAGCTGCAATCTTCTGCTGAGCACACACCATACAATGAGAGGAAACTGGGAAAGCTCACACAATCCACAAGGCTGGTGCTGGATAATGAATGAACCACAAGTGTATCGGCAAACAGCAACTATTCCAAATTTATTTATATATTACAACACAAAACAAAGTTAAAAACAAGGCATGCGGACCCAAACTGCTCCATATGCCTTCACCACATCCTGGTCTAACAGTGCATGTGTAAACAACTATATCTATTAAAGGGGACCAAAACCCACATTTTTACCTAGCATCCCCCTATGAGGAGGACCTTTTGCCAATTTTCACTGCTCCTGCTTCACTCAATCCCAGATAATGGCGCCTGTTTTAGCTGTAAAGCTCCGCCTCCTCCATTTATTGCCACTGCTGTGTGTGGCGATGATGTCATTACCACACCTATGACTGATCTCCTGCCATCTCACACCAAGGGACAGTAAAAAAATCAGTGTTCCAGGACAATTCGAAAAGAGCAAAAATATCCATTTTTAGTTCTACACCCTAAGAAGGGAATATCGGCAGGGGCTTTGGCCAAATGTATTTCACAAGTTCAGTGGGTTTTGGTCCGCTTTGACTATCAATAAATAAAACAATCATGTGCTCTGGGCTATGGGGACCCAAGGTAAAGTGACCATGACCAAAAGCAATGCAAACAATGTGCAGATATTCACCAAAATAAAGCCAATGTGACTAAAAGAGATCAAACAACAATAAATAAGTACATGTGAAAGTATCAGCAAATCTTAGAAGTCATGAGGGAGACAGCTGGGCCTGATTTTGGTCATTTTACCTCACTCAGCCCAGGGTACATGATTGTATGTTACCATTATTTATTGATATTTAATAGATAGAACTGTTTACACATGCACATGGCACTAATTGTTTACAATGGGGAGTGAGAGTGGCCGCATCCCCTGCATCCTTGGGCTGTGCGCCCGCTCCCGCCACAGCCATTCAGATAGTTGAGTCCAGTGAAAAGCAGCAGCTGGTTGGGGTCATTGGACTGGGTATCAGGGGAAATGTATTACATGAAAAGGGAGGATGAGCCTGACTAGGGCCGGATTAAGAGTGGTGGATGTTCTGGGGACAGAATCTGGTGGAGGCTCCAGATACAGTATTTTTTGCTCTGATAGCCTCTCAGACATGCAGCCGGCCACATCTCTGCTCACCTCTAGCTGGGAACACAAGCACCAGCCACTCACATGCATGACATGAGTATAAAGATATAGTGGCGCGGCACATGCACCCATGCTTTGGATTGTGGCTAGGTAAGTTTATGCGGCTGTCCAAGGGGTATTATACGGTGAGGCATTCCAAATCAAGATGCCCCAGGGTGAGAGAATAGGCTGGCCCTGGAGTCTATTAGACTCTAGGACAGGCAAAATGTGCCAGTGTTCCACATTAAGGACCAAATGCAGTCCTGGAGTCCATAAGACTCCAGGGCCACTTGATTCCTGCTCCCAAGTTCCCCTGGATCCCCATTGCATGTGTGGCTGGGGGCAGCATCTCTTTTTGGGCTATGCGCAGCCATGCCCTCTGTAACTGGGAGGCTGCTATGGCTGCACACACCCCAGGGATCCGGGGGGGGGGGGGCTGTGCACCAAGTTTGGCCGGGGTTCCATTAATATGTGCTGCCAGAGAAGCTGATTGGAGGAGAACACGAGCAAGGTATGAATTACTAGTGATTGGCAGGTTTTACACAGTGGGGCATCCCAAATTGGGATGCCACAAAACCACCGGTCTACTTTAAAGCGAAACAAACCCCAAGAATTTGACTACCAGGTTTTGTTCCATGCCAGAATCGGGATGCCCCGCAGTGTGAAACCCCCCAGTTCACCCACTACAACTCACCTTTCCATGCTCCAAAGGCACATGTGTGGGCTCTTGTTCAGTGATGTCCATCTGCCGTGACTGCGGCATTCAGCAAGCGGCTCCCATAGACTTGGATAGATCTGAATGGCTGGGACGGGAGCACGTTCATGGCGCCGGTGATGCAGGGGATGCGGCTTGTGCTCTCTCCATTTAAACCAATGAGAGCAGTCTGCGAATGACATAGTCAGGCCGGCGGCTCTCATTGAACGAGAGCCTGTACATGTGCTGTTGGAGCCCTGGAGTTGTAGTGGCCGAAATAGGGGGGTTTCACACTTGGGATGCCCCTGGAAGAAAAAACCAGCAGCCGACCCTGGAATGTTTTAGATTCCAGGCTTGCCACTGATGGGTTTTGTTATGCTTTAAAGTGGACCAAAACCTAGGTTTTTGACAATCCTGGGTTTTGGTCCCTTCCCCCAAGGCATCCAGAATCGTCACGCCCCGCTATGTGAAACCCCCCAGGTTGAAATAACACACTTTTTCCAGTCCAATCAGCAGGCGCATCCCCGCTACCCTCTGGCAGAGAGCATGCCTGCACCGGCTATTCACTATTGCCTGGCTGGGTCACATGTCCTGCTAAAGTGATAGCAGGAAGAAGGTAAGTATACAGGGTTTCACACAGCAGGGCATCCCAATTCTGGATGTCCCAGGAGGCTCATGGCCATGAGGTTTGGTAGCCTAGTGGGTGTGTGTAGTGAGTGGGCAGGTAGGTTGGCTGGTGGGTGGGTAGGTTGGTAGATGGGTAGTGGGCAGGCACGTGGGTCAGGAACACTTTCAATTTAATACTTTTACATCTTCTGGTGTGATGTCACCTACCTGCCACCGTTACCGCCGCTCTTCCTCCCAGTCCCACAATGTCACTGGTCAGCCTGTAGCTCCGTCTTCTCCTGGCCGCTGCCGACACTCCTCACAAGTTCTTCCTGTCCCCGCCGGCTTCTCCCCTGCCTGTCGCATTTCCCGCACGAGCTTCCTCCTCTTCACACTGTGCACTCTGAAGAGGAAGAGAAAGCGCTAGCTATGGCTCGGGGGACGGCTCTGAGTGGAGGAACAATCTATTATTTGTGTTGTTCTGCCCTGCGGGCTGCGGAGGTTGGTGGTGGCCCCCCTCTTACAGGAATGTGGTGGAGACCCCGGGGCATGCGCCCCTAATTTGATATAAAAATATACTGACTCTGTAACAGAAACGGGACAGTATTTTCCGCCCTATAAGATGGACCTGCCCATAGGACGCACCTAGGATTTGGAGGATTGGAGGAGAAAAAAAAAATCTAAACCAAATGTTTCCCAAGAACCAAATAATAGGCAAGGTGCAGAATCCAACCATTACAGGTAGATTGGCATTGTCCCTCACTTCCCCCATGGCCAGTGTGGCATTCTCCCTTCACTTACCCCATAGGCAGTGTGGCATTCCCCCTATCCCATTCCCATAGGCAGTGTGGCATTCCCCCCTCCCATTCGCATAGGTAGGTTGGCATTCTAACCTCCCATATGCAGTGTGACATTCCCCCCCCATTCCCCATATAGGCAGTGTGGCATCCCCCCTCCCATAAGCAGTGTGGCACCCCCCTCCCATTCCCATAGGCAGGTTGCCATTCCCCCTCCCAATCACATATAGGCAGGTTGGCATTCCCCCCCTCCTATTCCCCATATAGGCAGTGTGGCGTTCCCCCCCTCCTATTCCCCATATAGGCAGTGTGGCACTTCCTCCTCCCATTCCCATTGGCAGTGTGGCATCCCCCCTCCCATAAGCAGTGTGGCATTTCCCCCTCCCCTTCCCGATAGGCAGTGTGGCATTCACCCTCCCAATCACCATATAGGCAGGTTGGCAGTGCCCCCTCCTATTCCCCATATAGGCAGTGTGGCATTTCCTCCTCCCATTCCCATAGGCAGAGTGGCATTCCCCCCTCATCTGTAAACTCACCTTTCTGCTGTCCCCGCTGTCTTTGCTGTATCTCTGTGTGCAGGCGCTACAGAGAAGGCGGCGGATACAGCGAAGACAGCTGGGACAGCGCAAGCCGAGTGGAAAGGATGGAAAGGTGAGTTGACTTCCCCCCCTACATTCGCCCAATAAGACGCACTAACATTTTCCCTTATCGTGTGTTTAGTAGGGCAAAAAAATACAAACAAAACTGTGGATGGAAGCGATCATTTAGGGAGCCTCTGAGAAAATGAGCTGGGCTCAACCCACAGACACATAAAGTTCATTTTTGCTTTTATAACATTCATTTTTGCAAGCCTCTGGTCATGTGATTTAGCCGGCAGACGACAGAAGTTGCATTTCAAAAGTCAGACAGGAAATACATTTAGCTATGGTCTGGAGGTCCGGTGTGGCTGGCATGCCTGGAAAAAACAACAAATGTATTGGGAGTCTAAACAATTTAAGTGGACCAATCCTTCTTCCACCCAACCCAAGATTCTTTTCACTACAGGGCCAGGTGTAAATCCTCTTCCTTGGGGGCATCCTGATTTGAGGTGACCCACATTGTGAAACCCCTGTGGGTTGCTGCCATTAATCCCACAATGCTGCTACCAGTATCCCTGGAATCCCTCCCTGTGCTGCACCTAACCATGCCCATGGTATCTTAATGGTTGGTGCAGCATGCACATCTGGAGGGGTGTGGCCAGTGGCTAAGCTCCATTTAGCTTTTCCAGGTTGCTCTGATGTATGAGTGGCTTAGATGCACCTTAGGTTTTGGGGAGGTAAGGCATTCCATGGGGTTTCACACAGCTAGGGATCCCAAACTGGCTCTTTTGTCAACGAGCCCACATAAACCTTCAACTGTCCCTGGTAAATTCATTTTTAATAAAAGAAAAATGACCCTACCTTTTCGCTTTGCAGACAGACATGTTTTGCTCTTAAAACAGATTTAAAGTCAGGAAGACTGATTTATGAAGAATGCCCGTCAGCGCCATTTACGTCTATTCCGTCCACTTATCTTTTATTTCATGATCACTCAATTTTCCTCTCTCCCGTCTGCCTCTCTTTTCAGCTTCTAAACATCTTCCTCTCTTTATACTTTCCCTTCTTTCTTTTCAGTTTCTCTCTCTCTCTCTCTCTCTCGCTCTTTCTTTATTCTTTCTTTCTAGCTTTCTTTTTCATTCTATCTTTTTGTTCTATATTTCTTTCTATCTTATCTTCTGCTCTGCTTTTCTAGCTCTAATCAACTCTCTAGCTTTCTCTCTCTTTCTCCTCCAATCTCCCATTTTCCCACATTACGTCAGTGTCTCGTTCTCTTTCTCACTTTCCATTTCATCTTGTGTTTTTTATCCTATCTTTTTTTAAATATTTTTCCTCCTTTCTCTTTTTCACTTCCCTTTATCCTCTCTCTTCTTATTACATTAGTTTTTTCTTCTTTTCGATTATTTCTACATTTCCTCTTTTTTTCTCTCTTTTCCATCTTCAGTATGCAATTTTCTGCAATTCTTTTTTTCTTGTGCCATTTCTCTGTCTCCCTCTATTCCATGTTTCCTCTGTTGTCTGTGAGGGGCATCCTGAAATCTTGCACTGGGCGACACTGACCATAAGGCTGGCCCTATACATGATCTTAGGCACAGAGAAGCTTCATACATATAGTTACATATGCAGTGCTATGGAAAAGTATTCATACCCCTAGGACATATTTTATGTTACCCAGAAATGTAAATGTATTTTATTGAGATTTTATGTCAGAGAGCAACACAAAAAAAACTGAAAAGTGTGATGTGCAGAGACCACTTTGTAGGACCCCCTTTAGGTGCAATTACAGCTGCAAGTCTGCTTGTAAAGGCCTCTACATCTAGAATCTGACATTTTGCCAGTTCTTCTTTCCAGTATATCTCTAGATCAGTGTGATTAGATGGATTGGATTTGTGAACAGCAAATTTTAAGTCATGGCAAAGATCCTCCAAACATAGAACACTGCTACTAATAGGGCCACTCACAACTGTTCAGAAGGTATGTAAATGTTTGTGAAACAGCTGGCCAAATCTTGAAACATCAAAAACATTCAAAAAGATTGTTTTTAACTTAAAGCGGACCAACACCCAGGGGGGATCGGCCCGGGAATCTATAAGATTCCCGGGCCGATCAGATCCCTCCCTGCGGGGCATCCGAAATCGGGATGTCCCGCGGGGTGAAACCCCCCAGGAAGCCCACAATCCTACCCATTCCGCGTTCCAGCAGCGCATGCGGGTTCGCCGCCTCCCGCGCGTCTCTCTAGCAGGGCGTGCTCCCGCGCTGGCCGTTTGTGAATGGCCGGCGCGGGTGGGCTCCCTGTAAGAGGGACACGCGGGAGGCGGTGGCGGACGTGCGCTGCTTGTCCATCGCTGCCTCTCGCTTGTCGTTCGCTGGTGATTGGACGAGCGAGTCACGTGGGAGCGGGGTGAGGTGCGTTTTCGGGGCTTTCTGGGGGGTGTCACACAGCGGGGCACCCCCGATCAAATCCCAGGATAGTCAAAATCCTGGTTGTTGGTCCACTTTAAAACTAAATAAATATGTCAGGGACTCTACACGGGTCCAGGTGGCAATGGTGGAAACGGCCTAAAAGGTCTACATGCTGATGGGTTGTCTTCCTGGGTCCACCTTGGACCTGCTGAAAGTGCTGCTTTGGCTGCGGGTTTGCCTGCATTTTGAGGGGTCATGTTATCACGCAGAGGCAAACCGGAAGTGCACAAAGCGAAACTGAAAGCAGAACAGTCATAGCAGAGCTTCTATAACCGTGTGTTTAACAATGAAAGTTATATTGTATTTAGGAGATCACTAGGTAGCAAAAGGTGTGAACGATAAAAAGCAGCCGCAACATTTAACATAGAACGCTGCACGGGAACAGATGTGGCACCATTCCTGAATGCCCGAAAGGTGGATCCGGAGCCTAGATTTATGACAATAGAACACAGCGCTGGCGTTGGCGCTTTAGAACTGGGTGCTTGATACAGAATTTAAAACCACTATAAAACAGCCACATTTGAGGACACTCGAACTCAGCGAAAATGGGCTGACATTGGGGACATGCAAACACTTGAGGTAGGCACAAATACACAAGTTTATAAAATAAAAAAATAAGGTTATTGTGTGCAAAATACATTCCAAGCAGACCTAGGATACACTGCCAGTTGGTTCTTGACCAAAAAATGAAAAAACGCTATGTAGAAGTTGTACAGATAACATCACTAAAAATTACAACGGACCATGGGAGAACGCCACAGAGCGTCTGATAGCATTTGGCGCTGCAGGACAAACAGCGCCAACGCTTTGATTACACCTGGAGCTAGTCTTAGTAGAGCACTACCTGACGCTATTAGATGACATTCTGGCTGTCATAAATATGGCTTTCAGCGCGTGCACCGGTAAAACACCTCCCGCTACGTGGCATTAGCAGTTCTTAAATATACCCCACAATCCCTCTAGCAGCAGGTTATTCAGTGTGTGTGTTTAGATAACCTAATACACAAGCTGCTCGTGTTTCTGAGGCATCTATCTCTCAGTTTGTGTGGGTGCTGCTGGCACAGCTCTCCCCTCATGCTTATGTGTGTGACAAAATGGCTGCTTTTTTCTTTTCGCCCACTTTAATGTTCTGGGTTCCTAAAAAATAAATCTGGTAGAAAAGGATAACAGTTTTCAGGTTCGTATTGGCCCACAGGGTTACAAGGAATTCTCTCCAGTGTGCCCTTGGTCCCAGGGACCCTTTTGAGGGTTTTTAATACCACAACCATTTGTGGCATTCAAAAGTGCATGCACATAGACACAATACAGTCTGTCATAATGTTTCTGTACACCAACCCAAAGTGTAAGCTTGTAATACTTGCATTGAAATACGGGGTGGGCCCCCAGAGTCAGATCTACTGGTGGACCCCAGACATTGCAGTCAAACACACAGTATTGCTGTATTTACAAGAAATATATTGTCTCCACTGTCAAAAAGAAAAATCATCGACTAATGTCAGAATGTTTTATGATTACTCCCCTTCCTATGTTCTATCCCATAAAGAGCTCTTGCACACATATTTAATCTTTTTCATATTATGGAAGGCAGTCAGTGGACAGAGACACCTACAGTGAAGGAAGAACTATCATCATATATACAATAAATATGGAAGGAAAAGATATAAAGGCATGAGAGGAAGAATCAAGAGGAGATCAATAAGGGTAAGTGAGAATCAATAGAGACAGCTCGCTCTGCAGTTCTCCCCTGAATCATTATCTTGAAAGCAGATCAGGAAATGCGGCTGTGTTATCTGACATCTCTCAGTGGTGGCTGTAACCTAAATCAGCAGAAGAATAATATAAGGGAATGAAAAGACATTGTTATTAAGAAGCATAAAGCTCTTTAATAAATGAATAATAGCAGCAATAGTCAGTGTTTTATGAATGAGCAAAGAAATAGTCATGTCAATAGGTATGATAATGCAACTGGTAATGTGATGTAATACTGCTTCATAAAAAGACATAAGAACAGCGAATACCCTGAATACTCAGTATTGCATGCAGGGGGTTAGGGTTGGTCTTTTATTGAGGCATTGTGGCTGCTCTCCTCAGGGGTGCCAGTAGAAGACAATCCTTCATTTGGAAACACCAGCTCTTGAAGTGTTTTTTCATTTAAGGTGTGGGTCTAACAGCGGGCGGGCGGGCATACTAGATGGGTGAGCATCCCAAAATCTGGATGCCTGGGTGGGTGGGGGGGGGGGCGGAGGTTACAGCAGGCCTTTAGTCACTTTTGCAATAAATATGCCAATTTGTATTTTTGATGATAGGTCCACTTACAAGTTCTTTACAGTGGACCTGTAAATTAGCCTTTAGTCTGGTCTAAGTGTGTCTCTGCATATGGCTGGCAATGCGCCCTCTTCTGCAGGCTTTCTTCTGTTTTGGCTTATTGCTTATTGCTACATTACTTTAGCACAACATTATTCTTCCTCTGTGTTACTTATTCAACAGTCTTACAAAACTAGTTTTCGTAAACATCTTTCTTGCTCTACATAATTTAGTACTTGTTTCTGCTCCAGGCTGCTTTAGGTGGGTGACAAAATTGTGACAATATTGCGGTAAAAATAACATGTCTAAGACTTTTAATTTTCATATAAAGAACAGTAGATGAACTACAGAATAATGGATTATATATAGCAGTGTATTATCAAGAAGGCTCAGGGGTGGAGGGTTATGGTGATTCTATTGGAATGAATGTGTGTGTGTGTGTGTGTGTGTGTGTGTGTGTGTGTGTGTGTGTGTGTGTAGGGAGTGCAATGAAGGACCAATGGGTGGATGGACAGGAAGCAGTTAAACTTACATTTGCCCCTGTCTGCCAGTCCTTCAATGGCCAGCACTCCATACACACACACAAAAAGAAAACTCCATACCTTACAGCACTCCTGCGCCACTGATCACACTGCTGCAGCCCTAGCTCCACCAGGTGGACATGACCAATTTACAGCCAGCATCCATTCTTTGATGCTGGACATAAAAAAGTGGGAGCGCTGTAATGCGCTGTAATGTAAGGTATAGAGTTTTCTCCTTACACACGGGAGGAGCCACAGTGTCTGAGGGATTGGAGGGGAGATTCTGTCACACTGCCTGTGACAGAGGGATTGGGAAATTCTAGGGCTCTGCCACAATGCCTGTTATAGATGGATTGAGGGTGGGGAAACCTGCCACACTTCCTGTTATAGAGGGATTGGGGGGACTTTGCCAGACTGCCTGTTATAAAGTAACTGGGGGGGGGGGGGATTCTGCAACTATGAATGTTATAGGGGGATTTGGAGGAGATTCTGACATAATGCCTGTTATGGATGGATTGGGAGTGGGTGGTTCTTCCACACAGCCTTTTATAGAGGTATTGGGGTGATTCTGCCACACTGACTTTTATAGAGGAATTGGGGGATTGGCCTTCAACACTGTGACGGGTGGATCTGCCACACTGCCTGTTATAGAGGGATTGGGGGGGAATTCTGCCACACTGCCTATTATAGAAGGATCGGGAGGGAGTATTCTGCCATGCTCCCTGTTATAGAGGGATTGGGGGATGGATTCTTCCACACTGCCTGTTATAGGGTAATTGGGAGGAATCTGCAACATTGCCTGTTATAGAGGAATTGGGGGGGGGGTTCTGCCACACTGCCTGTTATAGAGGGATTGGGGGATTCTGCCACACTTCCTGTTATAGTGCAATGGGGGGGGGGATCTGCCACACTGCATGTTATAGAGGGTTAGGAGATTCTGTCACACCCCCTTTTAAAGAGGGATTGGAGGGCTCTGACACACCAACTGTTATAGAGGGTTTAGGGGGATTCTGCCACACTACTTTTAAAGAGGACTGGGGGGTTTGACACTCTGCCTGTTAGAGAGGGATGGGGTAATTCTGCCACACTCCCTGTTATAGATAGATTGGGGTGGGGAAATGGGCCACACTGCCTGTTATAAAGGGGTTCAGGGGTTCTGCCTCAACCCTGTTATACTGTTATAGAGAGATTGGGGGATTCTGCCACACATTGTGCTATATAGGGATTGGAGGGATCTGTCATGCTGCCTGTTATAGGAGGATTCTGCCAAAGTGGCCATTATGGGGTGATTGGGGGGTTCTATCATACTGCCTGTCATTGGATTCTTGGGGGAGGGGGATTCTGCAAACTACCTGCTGTTATTAGGTTCTGTGAGGGGGTTATTTTAACACACCATTTGGTTCAGAATTTTTTCTGAATATTTTTTTTCTTCTAAATCCTATGTGCGCCTTATGGTGTGAAAAAATATGGTAACTCATTTTGGGAACACTCTAACTACAGTTCAGGGCAAAATCTACAACAGAATTCAAAATTCAAAAAATTGGAGGGAAAGACATTTTGAATCATGCTTTTTAATCACCTCTACTGTCTGAGGGTTTTCTTTGTTTGGGTCTTCTATGGTCCAAACTGTCAGGGTGGTATACAGTGGATGACATTGAAGGACTATGGCCTTGATTCAGTGAATTTCCTGTAAAATATATCACAGAAAATGTTATTTCACACCTTAAAATAAAGCATGAGATAAAATAATTAGGCACTCAAAGGGCAGAAAAACATTACAGGAGTTTAGAAATAAATGCAATAAATAAATGCAATAAATAAAACCCTTAAGCTTCACTCCGTGATTATATGATTGACTCTATAATAAGCAAACGAGAAAGGTTGTCACATGCGATCCTTACACTAACTTAATGTACGGCCCGATCGTCAGTCACATCCGCATTCACGATGATGAGCAGCTCCCCCACCATCAGTTACAGTGACTCTGACACTCCCTTCACTGTAATGGAGGGGGTATGTTAAGACCTTGCATGCTGCTCCACTGGAGTGTATAGGGGGAGTGCGCTAGCATCTCTGTAGCTGATTGCTGGGGGGTGGCTTGCCATCATAAATGCAAATGTGACTGATGTGACTGATCGTGACAGCAGCCCTGGCTGCTGCAGCCACAGGTAGCGCTCACTCCCCCTTCGCTTCTATCCAAGTCGCCAGTCTATATAGTCTAACCTGGTCCTCTAACACCTGGGGGACCCACCTCTCCTAGGACAGCCCGCACATCGGGCCCAGGCAGTGCAGGACTTGTAATCAGGTAAGCAATACAACCCTGGACTATGAGCGATCATTGGCAGGGAACAAAAAATTATATATTTTTTTTGAGGCCCCACAATGACTTTAAAGTGTACCTATACCCAGACAAGAAGATTATGTCATCACTTTCTATCCCCAGCCCAGTGCCCCAATACAGCCTGCGTATCTTTTCTTTACTAAACCTTTGCCCAGTATTCATAAAAACACTAACAGGAAGCTGTGTGGTGTCGATTGGCATGCCATATGCTAATTCATTCACTTCCAAGGTAAACTGCCACATAATCGCAGTTATTAAAACTGATAAGGCTGACCCTCAAAGCTGAGCTGTGTTTAACTGAATGCATCGACGTTGGACAGCCTGGGAGCAATATGGCCAACCATTCAAACTGCAGACTGACCCTGGTTTGTGTATTTATGAATATTGGCCAAAGTCTATAGTACAAAAAAAATCATGGGCTAGTTTGGGGCACTAGGCTGGGGATAGGCCAGAAGGTTCTTCGTCAAAGGACTTCTAAACATACCAAATGTAATTGTAGCAGGACACTTGAAGTGTGCAAAACTGCTATCATATTAAATGTATGCTATATAAGGTATATATATATATATATATATATATATATGTCACGGACCGGGTGGAGCGGACTCAGGTGTGGATCCGCTTTAACCGTGGGACCGATGGCGGGTACCGTGTCAGGGGAGCGGAGTCTAAGGGGCCACCGGTATTCACCAGAGCCCACCGCAAGGCAGGTTGGTCTTGTGCGGCGAGTGACCCCCAGGTCGCTACCCCCCAACAGCGGCCCAGTCCCACAGTCAGCCGAGGTTCAGCGAGGTACACAAGTGGCAGGCAAAAGACGTAGTAAGTACAGGCAGAGATCAGGGCTGGCAGCACAGGTTCGCAGTAAAGGTGAGTAGCCGAGGTCGGGGCAGGCAGCAAAGGTTCAGAATCGGGGACAGGCAGAGGTCGGTACACGGGTGAGCAATCCAAGAATGTCTGACTTTCAACAAGCATGGAGAGACCAAGATCTGGCACTGAAGGAAGGAAGTGCCTCTTTAAATACGGGAAGAGGATGTAGGATTGGATGACCAAACACCAATCAGTGCTGTACAGGCCCTTTAAATCTCAGGAATCCAGTGCGCTCGCCCTCTAGTGGACGGAGACGTGCGCGCACCTGAGCATGTGAGGAGGAAGCATGGGGGGAATGGCGGCAGCTGGATGCAGCCATGAGGGAAGTGCTGCAAGATGGATGAAGGCTGCATGCAGCCATGGAGGTAAGTGACTTGCTGTGAGACGGGCGTGCCGCGCTCGCCCTAACAGTACCCCCCCTTGGGTTTCCCCCTCTTCTTGGGACCCAGAAAGTCAGAGATGAGACTACGGTCTAGAATATTCTCTTCGGGCTCCCAAGATCTTTCTTCAGGTCCACAGCCTTCCCAGTCGACTAAAAAATATCTTTTACCCCTGGAGATCTTAGAGGCCAGGATCTCTTTCACCGTAAAGGCATCCTCAGTACCAGAGATTGGGGCAGGCACCAATGTTTCAGGAGAGAATCGATTGACAATAACTGGCTTCAACAGGGAAACGTGGAAAGAATTGGGAATTCGCAGTGATGTTGGTAGGTATAGACACAAGTCTTAAAGGAGCCACAGCACTCAACCCTGTTAGCTTGCGGGCCAGCCTATAATCTGTCTCTAAACTTGGTTAAAAACAGAGGACTCGGTCACACAAATCTGCAGAAGTATGCTTAAGCTGCACCACTACGCCAAAGTGCCTCTGTGGGGTGCAGTCCTAACTCTAATCTCTGAGAGCCCATCTGGGACATACAGTGCAATAGATAAATTGGGAGCAGGCTTACCTGAGGTTGCCCTAAACCTCTAAAGTGCAAGCCATGGGGTGTTGGTAGGTATAGCTTATAACAAACTGGATTGATCTGTTGTTTGATCTTATAAGGACCCAGGTAACGGGGGCCCAATTTGTAGCTAGGAATTTTGAAGCGGATATATTTCGCCGACAGCCACACCTTATCTCCTGGAGAATAGACAGGCGGAGCTCTTCTCCTCTTATCAGCGCTAATTTTCATACGGGCGGAAGCTTGACAAAGGGCACGTTGGGTCTCTTGCCAGATGGTAGTGAGAAATCCTGTGTGATGTCATCCACGGCGGGTACTCCAGAGGACGTGGACAAGGGCAGAGGCGGAAGAAGCTGCCGACCGTATACTACCAAGAATGGGAACTTCCTCGTTGACTCAGAATCCTTGAAATTATACGAGAATTCCGCCCAGGGCAGAAGAACGACCCAATCGTCTTGACGGGCAGAAACAAAATGGCGAAGATAATGCCCAAGAATCTGATTAACTCTTTCCACCTGGCCGTTTGACTGGGGGTGATAAGCAGAGGAAAAGTCCAGTTTAATTTTCATTTGTTTACAAAGGGCTCTCCAGAACTTGGAAACAAACTGCACACCTCTGTCAGACACAATGTGTGTAGGAAGCCCATGAAGCCGAAAGATATGCATCAGGAAGTATTTCGCCAACTGAGGAGCCGACGGGAGGCCAGGCAAAGGAACAAAGTGCGCCATCTTAGAAAACCTATCCACTACCACCCAAATAACAGTATTGCCATGCGAAGAAGGGAGGTCAGTAATAAAGTCCATAGCAATGTGTGTCCATGGGGTATCTGGAATAGGCAGAGGGAGGAGTAGGCCAGCAGGTCTTTGGCGAGGAGTCTTGTCACGTGCACAGATGGTACAGGCCTGAATTAATTCCATCACATCCTTTTGTAAGGAAGGCCACCAATAGTATCTAGAAATGATAGCACAGGCTTTTCTGATGCCGGAATGGCCGGCTACATGTGAAGAATGGCCCCATCTTAATATTTTGCGACGTTGGCGAGCTTGGCACGAAAGTCTTTCCCGGCGGTGCCTGTACAAAGGCAGCGGGTGCGGAGTGGACAAGGCATTCAGGCGAGATAATATGTTGGGGAGTGGATTCAACACCAGAGATGTCTGAGGAGCGAGAAAGGGCGTCCGCCCTGATGTTCTTGGCGGCTGGCCGGAAGTGGATTTGAAAGTTGAAACGGGCGAAAAACAACGACCAACGAGCTTGTCGTGGGTTCAGTCGCTGGGCAGTTTCTAAATAAGACAGATTTTTATGGTCAGTATAGATGGACACCTGATGTGCGGAACCTTCTAAGAGATGTCTCCACTCCTCCAATGCCAACTTGATGGCGAGTAACTCCCAGTCTCCAATGGAGTAATTTATTTCAGCCGGAGAAAAGGTCTTCGAAAAGAACCCGCAGGTGAGAATTCTGCCAGTAGAAGATTTTTGAGTGAGCACAGCTCCGGCTCCAATGGAGGAGGCATCTACTTCAAGGGCAAAAGGCCTAGATGGATCTGGCCTAGACAGCACCGGAGCAGAGGAGAAGGCTATTTTTAAGGCAATGAAGGCCTCTTCCGCCTGAGGAGGCCAAGACTTAGAATTGGCGTTTTTCTTCGTGAGAGCCACAATGGGTGCCACTACAGTAGAAAAGTGGGGAATAAACTGTCGATAGTAATTGGCGAAGCCCAGGAAGCGTTGAATAGCCCGTAGGCCAATAGGACTTGGCCAGTCCAAAACTGCTTTCAATTTGCTGGGGTCCATCTGGAGACCACGAGCAGAGACAATATATCCAAGAAAGGGTAAGGTGGTTTGATCAAAAAGACACTTCTCCAACTTGGCGTAAAGGTGGTGTTGACGGAGGCGAGACAGAACTTGCCGGACGTGACGGTGATGTTCTTCCAGATTAGTAGAAAAGATGAGTATATCATCCAAATATACAACTACACAGGAGTAAAGCAAGTCCCGAAAAATGTAATTTACGTATTCCTGGAATACAGCGGGTGCATTGCAAAGACCAAAGGGCATCACTAAATACTCGAAGTGGCCATCGCGGGTATTGAAGGCTGTCTTCCATTCATCGCCCTCACGTATACGTATCAAATTATAGGCCCCTCGCAGATCAAGTTTGGTGAAAACCTTGGCACCACGCAGACGGTCAAATAATTCAGCAATCAAAGGCAAAGGGTAACGATTTTGATGGTAATCTTATTGAGGCCACGGTAATCAATACAGGGGCGTAGAGAGCCATCTTTTTTTGCCACGAAGAAGAAACCCGCGCCTGCTGGAGAGGAAGACTTCCGTATAAACCCTCTTTGCAGATTTTCTTGAATATACTCCGACATAGCTTGTGTCTCCGGAACCGAGAGGGGGTAAATACGACTACGAGGTGGAGTGGTACCCGGCAAGAGGTCTATAGGGCAATCGTAAGGGCGATGAGGCGGAAGTACCTCCGCTTGTTTTTTGCAGAATACATAGGAAAAGGACCGGTAGACCTCAGGCAGGCCAAGTAAGGGGGCTGAAGCAGGAATAGGTCGAACAGGAACAGACCTCAAACACCTCTTAAAGCATGCCGCACCCCAAGTCTTGATGTCGCCGGTGTTCCAATCAAGCGTGGGATCATGACGTCGAAGCCAAGGTAAGCCGAGAAGAATCTGAGATGTACAATTAGGGAGGACGTAGAACTCAATACTCTCTTGATGGAAAAGTCCAACCTTTAGAAGAAGGGGAACGGTGCGATAACGCACGGTACAGTCCAGCCTGTCACCATTGACTAAGGCGATAAATAAGGGCTTTGCGAGGCGGTTCACAGAGATATTATATTTATTAATCAAGGAGGCCTCTATAAAGTTTCCTGCAGAGCCCGAATCCAAAAAGGCGGACAAAAAGAGGTGGTAGGTGCGATGGTAAGTTGCACAGAAACCGTGAGACGTGGAGAGGAAGCACATACACCCAGGGACGCCTCTCCCACATCCACTAGGTGCGCCCGTTTCCCTGACGAGGAGGGCAAATAGGACAGTCTTTCAAATAATGCTCAGAGCCAGCACAGTACAAACAAAGATTCTCGTTCCTTCTACGAGTTCTCTCCAACTGGGTCAGGCGGGATCGGTCGACCTGCATGGCCTCCTCACTGGGAGGTACATGCGTGGACAAAGGGTGTTGAAACACAGGGGCCAGACGGGATGCCCTCCTAGGGCGCTGAGTATCTCTTTCTTGGCGGAATTCCTCACGCCTTTCAATAAAACGCACATCAATGCGTGTGGCCAAATGGATGAGATCAGTGAGAGATGAAGGCAAGTCACGTGCAGCTAGAGCATCTTTAATTTTACTAGAAAGTCCTTTCTTGAAGCAGGCACACAAGGCCTCATTATTCCAAGACAGTTCGGAAGCTAAGGTACGGAACCGGATGGCGTATTCACCAACGGATTCAGCAGATGAAGCCCGGGCAGGCTCCTCAAAGACCTGGCGAAATTCTGAAACAAAGGTGTGAATACTAGAAGTGACAGGGTCGTTGCGATCCCACAAAGGAGTGGCCCAGGCCAAGGCCTTTCCAGAAAGCAAACTAATGACAAAGGCCACCTTAGCTCGTTCAGTGGGGAATTGATCCGCCAACAACTCTAAATGTAGAGAGCACTGGGCAAGGAAGCCTCGGCATAACTTGGCATCCCCGTCATATTTAGCCGGCAAGGAGAGACAGATTCTAGCTGTAGATGCTACAGGAGTCTGTGGCGGCAAAGCTGGGGCCGGTGGTGGCACTTGCTGTTGCTGAATCGATAGTAACTGCTGCATCATAGCCGAGAGCTGATTAATTTGGCGGGACTGCATAGCCACAATAGCAGGCAATTCAGTGGCATCAGGCAGCGGCACCTCAGCGGGATCCATGGCTGGATATTACTGTCACGGACCGGGTGGAGCGGACTCGCGTGTGGATCCGCTTTAACCGTGGGACCGATGGCGGGTACCGTGTCAGGGGAGCGGAGTCTAAGGGGCCACCGGTATTCACCAGAGCCCACCGCAAGGCAGGTTGGTCTTGTGCGGCGAGTGACCCCCAGGTCGCTACCCCCCAACAGCGGCCCAGTCCCACAGTCAGCCGAGATTCAGCGAGGTACACAAGTGGCAGGCAAAAGGCGTAGTAAGTACAGGCAGAGATCAGGGCTGGCAGCACAGGTTCGCATTAAAGGTGAGTAGCCGAGGTCGGGGCAGGCAGCAAAGGTTCAGAATCGGGGACAGGCAGAGGTCGGTACACGGGTGAGCAATCCAAGAATGTCTGACTTTCAACAAGCATGGAGAGACCAAGATCCGGCACTGAAGGAAGGAAGTGCCTCTTTAAATAGGGGAAGAGGATGCAGGATTGGATGACCAAACACCAATCAGTGCTGTACAGGCCCTTTAAATCTCAGGAATCCAGTGCGCTCGCCCTCTGGTGGACAGAGACGTGCGCGCACCTGAGCATGTGAGGAGGAAGCATGGGGGGAAGGGCGGCAGCTGGATGCAGCCATGAGGGAAGTGCTGCAAGATGGAGGTAAGTGACTTGCTGTGAGACGGGCGTGCAGCGCTCGCCCTAACTATATATATATATATATATATATATATATATATATATATATATATTTTTTTTTTTTTTTTTTTTGAAGATGTTGCTTTTTTAAAAAATTCAAGAAGGCAAACTGATGGTAGTGTCTGCAATGCTACAGATGTGATCCTCATTGGCACCTTGCACATGTTTTTACCTGTCATTTTGTTTGTAAGTAGATTGCTGGGTTACCTGTTGGGACCTAGTAGACCATTTCCCCAACACGGTGGCTTGGTAAACGGGGCTCAAAAAACATATATTGACCTCGCCTTAAATAATTTCTAACCATTGTTGTAACTAAAATTCATAAATGTTTATTAATAGTCCTCCTTAGAAAAACATTTTACATTTGAATATACATGATTAAAAAAGGGCTCCTCACCAGGGCCCAAAGGTACAAGAAAAAAAGATCAGCAGATCTAAATACATTACAGCCTCAGATCGCATGAATAATTCATTCCGGCCTTGAAATATAAGTCCCCTGCTGGACAAACTAGTTTCGCTCTTTGAGCTTCTTCAGTGTCTACAAGGGCCAATCAGAATTGTTGTTATAGATTATTTCATTTGGGCATCAGAGCCACAACAAAATATGAAAAATAGCCAAGAAGTGAACTATAAAATTATTTGTCCTATTGGAACAATATTTACATTTTAATAGCAATATCCATATATCATATAAATTGAAATTACCTTATGAGTGCAGGGCAATCACTTGGGCATTGGATAACTTGATTTGATTCAATTGCTTGTAGTGATTTTTTAAGATGGTCACTTGTGCAAGATGGATTTTGGCAATTATCGCATGTATTAGGCTGAAGGATGTATAAATCATTATATGCAATGAGTAACCGCCTCTAAGATTTAAATAACGTAGAGTAAAAAAGAGGTGAGGTACCAAAGATCCTCATTGTGACCTAGGGAGTGATTGTTCACCAGTGGGGTTGGAGGTAGTATACCTTCTTTGCAGAGATATATGTTACAGGACCCTTTATTCCCATAGAGGGTAAACACCCTTATACGTGTAAATAAATATATGGCACACTGTGCTCATTAGCGTTATATACGAAGGAACTATATGGTGTGAACAATGAAGTTTAGGGGGTACCTGCTGATGATCCAAATGAATGAATAACCGAACCTCCTCGGGTGCCAGTTAGATGCCGGCAAAGACAATCCTCCCATCTGGTACCGGCAAGCGGGGCTCGTCCGCTGTGTCCCCGCCAGCCGCAGGAAGAACACTGTCGGCTTTCCAGGTGATGCCGCACGGCCGTCCTACCTCATCCTCCACCGCCGCCGCCTAGCGCGGTTTAAATGGACGTGGAGGGGAGAAACCGCTTCCGGCCTCCGGAACGCATACTTCATCCGGCACAGCATCCGGAAGTTGTGCGCGCTCCAGTGGAGGACAGAAGCGTTACGGCACCCGGCCGTATCAACAAAACCCCATCGCGGCATTCGCCGCATACAAAAGTAGGACTCAGCTTATCCAAAAGAACCAAGAAACCAAGTGTATTCACATACCGGGATAGATCACTGAAACCCTGAAATATAGGTAATATGTAGAGGAGGCTGTTTCACAGCGTTCCTCCTAGGTACTGATCTGAACTATTAGTATTGTGTTATATTCAGTATTGATAAAAATGTGAATTCCCATTCACTTAGTGTGTAGAGGAAGCTGTTTCACCGCGTTCCTCCTCGGTGGTAATGTAAACTGTTAATATTGTTTTATGTTCTGTATTACTGAAAATGTGGATTCACCCATGGACATAGCTGTAGATTATGGGGATGATACGGCTGCCACCCCACTACTTGGAAATACAAATCACCCCCAGTCACTCGAGATGGATTGGTGAACCTATTATGTCACCTCTGAAAATTAGTAAATCATTCAGGAATCACCAATGTCCCTAGGATGCCCTGCACTCTTACATCTGAAAATTTGAATATCTAGGGAAAAACAGATATCAATACAACAAACACAATAGTGAAAAGGACAAGCGAAAACTTTTATACCCTGAAACATTCAATTTGATAGCTGTCAACATAATAAATTGAACCAATTTGGACATACGCCAAAATATGGAAGGGGTAAGGGTAACTTTTGAATAAGAAGGTAAGAAACCTACAAAAAGGGTACAAAGCTGATCGATTCGTTTAGGCCCGGGGGGCAATGGGCCCTAAAATGATAGATCCATCTAGTCTCTCTTTGAAGAGTAATTTTCTCTATGTCGCCCCCCCTTATATTGACATGGATGCGATCTAGCCCTACCACTTTCAAGCCTTCAGGGTTTTTATTGTGGTGCGCAGAAAAGTGCCTTCCTATGGGTGTCTTAGGATTCCCTGATCGTATGTCATATGTGTGCTCATATATGCGTGTCTTGAGTTGGCGGTTTGTCTTGCCAATATAAAATCGTTGACATGGACAAATCAAGGCATATATAACATGGGGCGTTTTGCAATTGACATAGTGTTTGAGTTTCACTAAAGGTCTGTTTCCAACAGTGAGGGTTTTAGATGTTAGTATATACTTGCACATAGTACAGCTCTGGCACTGATATGTGCCTACAGTTGTACAACACTGTTTCTCAGGTGTGGCATTGAAATGGCTATGTACCAGATGGTCTCTCAGATTCTTAGTTCTTCTGTATACAAACGAGGGGTTCCTAGGGATGAAAGGAGCCAAGTTCTGGTCATTTGTAAGTATATGCCAATGACGTCTAAATATGGCTTTGATTTCCGCATGATGTTCCGTATACGTACTAATCATGGCAAGAGGGGTATGCTGACTAAGAATTTTGGGTTTATATAACAGGTCTTGACGTGACCTGGCTTTCGCCTTCTTATAGGCTCTCCTTAGAATACGGGAATTGTAACCCCTCGCACTTAGGCGAATTCTAATATTAGCCGCTTCTTGCTCAAAATCTGAATCTAATGTGCAATTGCGTCTCGCACGCAAATATTCACCGTATGGAATACTTGACACTAAATGCTTAGGGTGGGCACTAGAGGCCCGAAGTATATTGTTGGCGGCCGTTTCTTTACGATAAAAATCGGTTATGACGTGGCCTGTGTGGTCAATGGCAATAGATAGATCCAGGAATTTGACACTCTGTGCACTATACTCGCAGGTGAATTTTAAATTCAATTGGTTGGTATTTAAGATGGAAACCAGTTGACCTAACAGGTTCTCGGGGCCTGTCCAGATGATAAAAATATCATCTATGTACCTGTGCCACGTAGCTATGTGGCACAGGTACTCTGTCAGTTCATCGTCCCCCCACAACCTCCTCTCCCACCCTCCCAGGTACAGATTTGCATATGAGGGGGCACAAGTGGTCCCCATAGCAGTTCCCTGTACCTGGTGGTATAGTTGCTGGTCAAAGAAGAAGAAGTTTGTAACCCTGTCATATTGTGTTTTAACAATATTTTTATAGAATCTACATTTCCATTGAGCAGCACATTGTTTCTGAGATTAACAGTAACAGTATGCCTTTGACTAATCAACGCGACACTTCATGCTTATCACACTAATACACACTGAAAAACTGTTCATGGTTGATCATAGCGCTGATTTTTTAAATAATAGTGGTGTTCTCCATCTGTTAGACATATTAGCACAATAATCACATGGGATGGGAATTGTTTGAGTTTCTAAGTGGTTAGTGTTTATACCTGTCCCCAAAATAACATGAAAAAAATGCTGAAATTGATACTGTAAAAAAATAACACAGTGGCCCTATATGAGAATGCTCAGAAAGTCACCCGTTTCTGGCGTCAGGTCTTCTGGTGTCCCACTGCTTCCTACAAGTAATAAATGGAGTAGAAGTGGTCCAATCACTATGAGTGACAAGGGGGCACGGCCATGTCCGCCATAATGTCTCCGGGGTATTGTGCATGCTGTGGGTCTCGATAACAGAAATGGAGAAAAGGTGAGTCTTTATCATTTTAATAGGTATAGAAGTATTGATTTATTTTTGTTCTTTGACTAGAGATGGGCTTAAGGTGGACCAAAACCCAAGCCCCAACGGCCCTAGAATCTATAAGACCCAGGACCAAAACCAAGGATAGTTAAAATACCAGGTTTTGTCCACCTTGATGCTTTTCTACAGGGCTGGCCTTGGGGTGTGAGAGATGGGCAGGCAGCACACAGCGCCCATTAAGAGGGGGGCTGCCACTGTGTTTTGTTTTTAGAATTTTTTACTATTTTTACATTTTCTTTATACTGCTTGGGTGCTGTTCTGGCCCCCTGCTGAATTTTGCCACCCCTGCCTGCCGCTGTTGCCCACACTACTGTGTTGTCAAACTCGCTATATTGCCGAAAATGGGGGTAGTTAGTTAAATGGCATTGGAGGGCACAGGGCACATATGTAGGGTTCTTTAGGGTGTAGTTTACACTAAAAATGAACTGCCATTATGCAGCCATGCGGCTCCCACCCCAGGATCCTACTGTTTTTTTGGGATAAGGAATCCTTTGAATACAGGTCGGTCGCTCATATTGTAGGTAGGGAGTAGCATGTGGCTGCTATACCTGCAATTGTGATTTTTTTTTTTTTGGGGGGGGGGGCAGGGGGGTTAAAGCTGACCAAAAGTTAAAATATACTAATACACTTTTGGTCTGCTTGAATTTGTCCTAGTAGACACCCCGATTAGGGATGCCCACAGAGAAAAAGCCCATGCAACTCTTTAATCTGTTTGTAACAAGTGAACCCCAACTGCTAACTGTCCCCTGCATATGGTTATAACACCACAAATACTGTAAGCTGTAGCCTTCCATGTTGCATGAGTTAGATATTAAAATAAGATAAAAACATAATGAGTTAATGTATTGCAAGCTGCTGACAGATATGTGGATCCACGGGTTCCACAAGAGCCCTATCAAGGGCCCAAGTAACACATGTTTTATTTGGGCCCTAGGTCCATGCCCCCTTGTTCTGCCCAGGCTGACATTTGCATTAGAAACAGAAGCTGCAGACACATGAATCTTTGGGTTGCCAGTGTATCCACTGCTCTGATCCAGTGTTGAACACTGTGGCACATACATCACAGACATGGCAGTTGTGTCACATCTGTTTTCTGCATAACCTTCATTTTGAATTCTGGTATCTCTTGTTTGTAATAGGCTATACTCTATATTTTTTAATTTCGGGTTTCTTACATGGCGATGGAAAATGGTGGTGCTATATAAACAATAATGTTAATAAAAAGTAATTGGAATTATACCTATACTAACCTCACACTACAGCATCTGATCCAGTGCAATAGTGTTTTTTTGTTTTTCAGCTCTAGTTTACACCTTTTCTTTATGCCCCTTTTGTACATCTCCTTGTTTTCATTGTACTAGAAAGGAAATACAAGAAAGATTACAGATTACTTCAGCGGGTCATTTTACTATATATATTTGTTTTAAACTGCATATAGGCTTTAAGCTCAGCAAATGGTGCAGAGTGCACTTCTTAGTATATGTAAATCAGATAAAATATTAGTTATCTGACTGGCTTTCTCAATTAAGAATGACTTGTCTTCTAGAAGCAAAGGGTAGTAGCTCCAACACACACCGTCTCGCTGCTAAAAACAACATGGAGGTAAGATGTTAATTGCATAAGTGTGAATGGAACTATGAGGTGTTATTAAGCTGTCTTGGGGGGGTTTAACACAGCTTTGTATGAGACAGAAACTAAGGGCCTGATTTATCAAAGCAATATGCTGGTAAACTCCAATTTGAGTCATATGGTGTGCTGGTTTTATATGCAAACTACATTTATAATTCACTAATCCGTCAGTGCACAGAGGTGCAGCGCTTTCAGTAAGCCTGCTTTTTGGAGCACATCTTGCTAGTTCAATAGGATATAATAGGCAAATGATCCTGCATTATGTTTTACCAGTTTTGCTTATTGTTTTAAACTACATTTTGTATGTTTCTTTTGGAACATGAGCACAAAAGTAGGTGCAATTAAGTTACTGCTACTGTTACTGATTTATCACATCATGAGAAATGTGTGTTTTGTGTGTGTCAGATTGAGCCAGTTCAAAAGCATCCAATATGTATGGATCGGCTATATTGGAGCACACAAGCTTACATTGCCACACCCTAAGTAGATACTGTCTCATTGTTGGCTAAGGCCCCATGAGTCACAGCTCCCCCCCTTTATTCAAGCTAGGTTGAATGGTTATTTTTAACCTTAGTTAGTTTTAACCTCTGTTAAATCAGTCTCACCCAGTATCCAAGATGCAAATGTGACCGTCATCAAATGATGTCCTGTGTCATTCAGACAGAAGAAGATGCACACCTGGCCGCTCAAGGCCCGAGAAGATGGCTCTACTTCTCTGCTGGTATAACACCCCATAGCTCTGGTGTAGCTAATGCAATCAGCACCCTACTTCCATGTTGTTTATGGTAAACAGAGAGTGTGGATTGGGGCTACTACTTATTGCTGCTAGATAGCCGAACAAGTAAAAAACGGATGTTGAATGTCTAGTAAATTGTTTTACTATATTTGTACTATGGAACTAGTACTACCAGTGAATCCCGGAGATGTACACTAGTTTTGTAGCTATACAAATGTGCATCATTGGTTCTGATGAAAAAATGTTATTATTCAAATATGCTTTTGTTACATTTCTGTCAAAGATAGGTAGTCTGATGTGCCCACTCATGTTAGTGAACATTTGATATGCTCTAATGAGTAATGATAAATGAGATGTGACATGAAGTGTAGAATCAGTGATGAGGAAGAAGCACAAATGGTCCTGGTGAGCTCCTTGCAGAAATGGATACGGGTCAGGGGACAGACAAGGGTATGGGCTTTACAGTTGGACACAAACCAGAATTATACACAAATATTGTTGGCATAATATATCAAGACACAGTTCACAAGAGGTGATACTTAAAGAGAAATTTAAACTAATTATTGTCCATTGAAGTATAAGAGAATAATACGGACAGGAAAGTAGAATAGAAAATGCAGTTTAGATTAAAGAGAGACTTATTTCTACAGTTAAGCTTTCTCACAGATTGCAAGTACTGAAATTCTGGAAAGCATTTCCTGCTACTCAGTGATACAATATTTATTAGTAAATAATAATTTACATATTTTTCCCAATTTTGCCATGACAGTAATGTTTCTGCAGCACATTTAATGTATATTTTCCAGCTCTATATCCTAACTGACTAAAGGCAGATTAAAGCTATTCCCTTGACTATATAGGAGTGAAATTTCTGCTCCAGTTACTGAAAAATGTGGGAAGCTAAAATACAATGGACAGAATTCCTATAGAAAACACAGATGTTTGCACACTCTGAATTGATTTCCATTAATAAGAGACCTTCAAAGCTTTCACCTTAAATGCCATAAAATATATTTCACCTTCATAGACTTTAATGGAGTGGCAATATTATTGAACTATTGAATGATTAAACACAGGTATATAACCAATATTTTTTAAAACTAATTCTCCATAAATAATGTAGACCCATAGCACTGAACCCTGATGATTATTCATTTTCAATAAAAAAAACATATTATTTAGATCTAGCTTGCAGAATTTATGAGGTAAACAGATTTGAGCCAGAGAGAGATTCCTTAATACTGAAGTGAATTTATACTCTAAAAGCAGACCTCCATTCTGTCAGGCATTTATGTGCCAGGGTGGGACAGGGACACTAAAATAACATTACCTCCTTAAACAATTTGTGAGCCCTGCATTAGAAATACTGACTTTTACTTAGCAGTGCTGCATCCTTAGACCTAGACCCTATCGATGTGGATAAAGACAGCTGCCAGCAATACTGCCTGCAGCCTCCCCAGAGGGTGGAGACTGGGGAAGCTTAGAGAGGGGAGGGAGGTCATATTTACATACATTTAAACACAAGAAGAAGAATTATGAACTACTACATAGAAATTTTGTATAGTGCCTTATCTAACTACAGTGTATACTGGGTTCATTTATGAGTTTAAGAAGTGAACAGAAAGTATCTCCGCTCACTTGTTCTAGCAGTAAGGACCCAGTTACATTGCCGCAAGGGTAGTAGCTGGACGAGAGCATGACCTGGTTGGTTTGGATCTTTGAAAGTGTGTTCTGCTAACTTCTTGAACTTTCTGGAATGTAAGCTTTTATTGCATGACAAAGGCAACCCTATCGATCTCTCTAAGGATTGTATTGCCCTTTGTTGTCTTTGTTCATCTTGTCTGAAGTCACCACAAACTTTACAGGAAAGGTTGATTTATTTACATGGATGTAAAGAAACCTCATCCATTTGATGCATTTTTTTCAGTACCGTGGTGGTGATGTTCTCACACCTAAGGCCTTTGGTGTTTTTTATGCCAATGAAGGTTGTTTCCTCCACTCTAGGTACCTTATGCCCATTCATTTAGATTGAGGATGGAACTGATGGAGTTTGCCTAAAGTCTATCCCTATCTCAAATGTTTAAAGAAATACCAGGTACTGTACTTAGCCTTTTCACTTCTGTAGGGTGCTAATTGTATTGAATGAGCTCTTGGACTGTATTGTTGACATGAGATGTGTGGTAGTCAGGGAAACTTTAATACACCTGAGTGTGATAGTGGCCTAAATACAGTATGTGCCATAAACATGTTGAATTAATTATAATATCGCCATTATTTCCTTTGCAATATTATCAATTATTTTGCTGCAAAAACCTCTAACATTTAGAATTACCAGAAATATTTTCAAATATGATGGAAATTAAGACATTTGCATGGGCAAGGGTATTCATAAATCTACTTCTCCAGTAGCTAGCAACATTGTAATATCTTTTCTAAAAAACGCAATATTTGGAAGCAGGCCCAATTCGAAAAATATTTTATAGTGAGCAGACACATTGATTACATGGCTTTTACAGTAAGTGATAAGCCTATGTTTGGCAACACATTGATATCTTCCTAGTAGAGGCACTATAGATAGTAACAGCCTCACAGGGAGCATGGGTGGCTCTGCTTATAGGCTCATCAGCCCTCCATTGATTGCCTTTGCATTTTCTCTCTGTGTCCTCCCCTTCCATGTCTCCAACCTGGCCCGTTGCTAAGCAGGCTATGGAAACTACTAAAAGTCATACGCCCTGGAAATCCCATTATGTTTAGGTTGCAAATGCTGCCGCAGAAAGCTTATCACATTGCTCTCTTCTATTGTGAGTTCAAAACAAAGAAAAATATTAACTGAATTATTTTTCCTTTATCTCTAGCATGACTCAAGTGATGGTGGGGATATATATATATATATATATATATATATATATATATATTAGAAACACACACATATATTCTGTGATCTGATGATTATACACATATCTGCTCCTACTTTGCAGGTTTACCAGGTATTTCCAACCTTTTATATATAATGAGGGTCATTTACAAAACTATTTTCCAACCCTTGATAGTGTGCACAGTAGTATTTTATTAAAAAAAAAATGTCAAAAAGTGTTTTTTTCAGTTTGCAGTGTCTCCGGGGCAGGAACGGGGGCTACTCATGCATATGTGGTATCCTAATTGGGAGAAATTAGGCTTTTGCATGCAATATTTGTTTTTTTCAAGAAAATAATTTTGCTAGTTGAATTAAACTAGGTTAAATTTTAAAAACATAATTTTTAATTTTTTTCATATATCACTCAAAAATATTTTAAAAGCACAACAAGACATTTTATGGTAAAGCTCAATCTCTGACAAAAAATGAAATTTTCCTGGAAATTCCAGCAAAAAGTTAAGCAAAGCATAAAATCCCGAAAAATGGCCTGTCAACAGAGTGTGACATAATCTCAAGTAGGCTGGCAAGTACCTCTGCATGTTCTGTTCAGATGAACTCAGATTTAGCTTGTTTTTTCTTGTTTGCATATTGATATTTTAGAACAATGTGATTTTTATCTGGCTTTTTTATTAATTTTTAAGGGAAACCCCGTGTAACCAGTGAATTTCTTGAGGGGTTGCATCCAGAAAACTGCACCCATGGCAACAAGCCTGAAACACCTAGAAAGCATGATATGTGTTCTTCGAAGGGAATATATAATTTGTGGTGGGGGGGGGATTTCAAATATAAAGGGTTGTTTTTCTTGAAAAACTGGAAGCTGTGCATAGAAGTTGTATTGTATTTAGTTTGAAACTGTTTTAAAGCGCTGTTTAAGTTTGGGGTGTGGCCTAGTCAAGAAAAGGGTGTCTAGCAATGCTTATTTGATACCATTGTAACTAGGAGGAATGGGGATTTTACATGCTATGCTTTTCCTAATAAATACATTTTTTTATAAAAAAAAAAGCTACAAGCTACATATTTCACCCAAAAATATTGTGTAAGCACTAAAAATATTATGAACATGACATTTTACATTGAAGCCCAAACTCCACCAAAAAAAATATATATCATTTTCCTGGGAAATCCATGGACATTCTTACAAAAATCACAGTTTCACATGTATAGCATAAAAATTGTCTGGCCATAGATGATAACTAGAGAAAGCCGAACCTGATTCACAAAGTTTGGGTTCGTACCCAAACCCGAATGCGGACTTCAGCAAGTCAATGTTCAAGTTTGGCGTCCGGCCCCAATGCAGAAAAGCTGGTTGATGGGCACAGAGGGTTCTCTCACCTCAGCCCACAATCTGCGGCAGTGGCAGTGGCGTCTGAATTTATCCCCAGTGGGGGCTACAAAATGATGGCCGCCAGCTCCCATCAGTGAGGACACTTCTAGTGCTGGCAAAGTTCAAATGCTATTCCCATGCTGCCGCTGAGGTAAAGAAGATCGCAGGCTGAGGTACAACAGACGTTGCTTTCTGTTCTGTGTCTGGCTTGGTGCTGGGACAGATAGCACCCTGGGACAGATAGCAGTTCTTGGGACACGCTGTAGACAAAAGCTGGGACTAGCTGAGCTTATTTTTCTGCCACAACAGGCTTCACTGGCTGGGTCATGTTATCTTATACTATATTTTAACCCTTTAAGTGCCAGCCTACCTGGAGTTTTTGTTACGCTTTGTTGCCAGACCATTTTTCCCTATTTTGCACTATGCATGTTTAACTGTGATTTTTGAAGTGATTTCCAGGGATTTCCCAGGAAAATTATATATTGTTTTTTTTTTTCAGAGTCTGGGCTTTAACATAAAATCAATTTTTTACAATTTGTAGTGTTTTTTGTAATAAAAAATGTAAGTTTGTCAATAAAATCTTATTGCGTGTGAAATCCCAATTTCCTCCGGTTACAACGGTACCACATATGTATTGGTAGACACCCTTTCCTTCCCAGGAGACTCCCCCAAACTGAAACAGCACTTTAGGAGATTTTTAGATCAAATACAGCCATGCTAAGTGCTATGTGCACCTTGCAGTTTTTTAATAAAAACAACCCTTTACATTTGAAATACCCCCCACAAACTATATATTCTCTGGAAATACACACTTCAAGCTTTCTAGGCGTACCAGGCTTGTTGATGTTGCCACAGTTTTCTGGAAGTTCTCCCTCAATGTATTCTTTGGTTACACAGAGCTTCCCTAAAAATGGATAAAAAAAAGCAGGATCAAAACCACATTTTCCTAAAAAAAAACTATATGCAAACAAGAAAAAACAAGTTAATCTGAAAAAGCAACATCCCCCGAACCGAACGATATCCAACATGCATAGCTACTGTCAAAAGAAGAGTTGCCAAACACCAAAAAGTGCGCACCTTGCGCTTTTTTTACCAAAACAACCCTTTACATTTGGAAGACCCCCATACATTCCTTGAAAGTACACATGATAAGCTTTCTAAGCGTACCCAGCATGTTGTAGTAGGCCCATCTTTCTGAAAGTAATCCCTCAAAGAATTCTTTGGTCGCACAGAGTTCCCTTAAAAAATGTATAACAAAGCAGAATAAAAAAAGAATTTTCCTAAAATATCAATATGCAAACAAGAAAAAACAAGTTAAATCTAAAAGTGCAAGGTCCCCCGAGCAGAACGATACCCAACATGCATAGGTACTTTTAACCCTTTTAACTGCCAGCCTACTTGAGATTTTGTCACCCTCTCTTGACAGGTCATTTTTAACCATTTTGCGCTATGCTTAACTGTGATTTTTGCAGGTATTTCCAGGAAAATGATATATTTTATTTTTGTGGCAGAGTTTAGGCTTTAACATGAAATGTCTTGTTTGTAATTTTTTTACTGTTTTTTAAAATATTTTTTAGTAAATTAAACAAAACAAAATAAAAAATATTTTTTTTTGAAAATTGTCTCCTTTATTTCAAATAAAACCTTTTTTTTTTTTTAAAGAAAACCATATTGCATGTGAAAGCCCCATTTCTCCCGATTATAACGGTACCACATATGTATCGGTAGCCCCCCGTTACTGTTCAGAAGACCCCCACAAACTGAAAAGAACACTTTATAACATGTAAAAATAAAATACAACTACAATGCATTAAATAGAAGGAATACTTCTAGACGCCCCACATCATGGAAAACACCAAAATCAGAGGAGAGGGCCCCCGAACAAGCTAATAATGTGGGGATAGGCCAATTAGGGGCCCGCCCCCTCTAGTTCCCGGCACTGCTGAGGAACTTGTTCCTCATGCCCGTTTGCGAGGGGGAGGCGGAGCCTTTCAGCGCGCGGTCAGCGCTGGCCACGCCCCCCCTTCTTCGTCTCCCGCTCTGCTCTGAGTTACCTCAGGCAGAGGACGCAGCGCTTCTGGCACCTGGAGGCTCCGTGAGTGGCCCTGCAGGCCTTTTTTTTTTTTTTTTTTCTTTACACACTTGATTATATATATATATATATATATATATATATATATATATATATATAATATATGGAGGGATTTGAGACTCATACTGTCTTTTCTGTGTTTTTTAGGCTTAATCTTCAGGGGTTTTTAGGCTTCTCCCGGTCCTAGGGTACCTGGGTACTTTTACTATTCTTTTTACAAATCCTCCCACTTGGACAATATAAGGGCAATATAAGGGCATCCCGGGTTGCTTAATAGCGTAATTCCCTCACTCATAGCAACTTACTCAAGTTCACCTTATGGAGGCATCACTGGATTCCGGGCTTCCCTCGGGACAATCCCAGAAGTGCATGGGCTGTGGGGTATCCCTAACAGGGGATGATTTTTTCCTATGTATATCATGTGCACAGCTTACTATTACACGGCAGTCCGGACCCCAGGCTTCTGGGTCAGCGCCGCCGGCCTCATCCTCTCCCCCTCCCTTTGTGACCCGTGCCCCGTGTGATGTTGTCACGGGGGGGCAGGCGCAATCTGATGTATGTGCCAGATTGGCCAGTATTGAAAAGTTTATTTCTTCTGCGGTTGCCAAGAAAGCACCGGCTAAGAGGAAGCATTTATCACCGGTTAATCATTTTGAATATGATGATGATGCGGATGGCCTGGATTGGTCAGATTATTCCCCTCTTGAAGAAGGGGAGTTATGTGAGGATTCAGATATTTCTGATGATCAGCAAATTGTTGGCGCTGATTCCGATCGGAGGTCAGGGATTTCCTTGGACACTCCTAATGTTCTGACTCAGATGTTTGAGGTTCTGGCTATCTCGCCTCCGGCGGAGGTTCCTCAACAGCAAGGTGAGTTTTATGACAGGCCGCGCTTGGAATTTCCTAATCAAAAGCATTTTGATAATATTATTTCTAAGGAATGGGATCGGCCTGCCCGGCTCCCAGGCATTCCTCAGAGTTGGGATAATACGGTTAAGCGCTGGGCGTCCCCCCCCCCGAGGTGGACGCCCCAATTTTAGGGTTATCCAACTCAGCCGTGTTGAATAGCCCTGATTGTTCCTCTCTTAAAGATGGTGAGGATAAACGCATTGACCAGATGGCTTGTCATGGTTTTGCCAGTATTGGGGCAGCCATACGGCCTGTTTGTGCCTCATCGCTGTTGGCGGTGGCTACCAGAAAGGTGGTCAGGAATTTGTTATCCTCCTCCGGTTTGAATCCGGACAGTGATGAATTTCGTGATCTAAAACAATGTGAGGTATTTTTGTCCTTCATAGTAGCCGCTTTGGATGATTCCTTGATGATGAGTAGTAGAGCCTCTGCTCTAATGGTTACTATCAGGCGTTCAATTTGGTTACGCCAGTGGGTGGCTGATTTTGGGTCAAAAAAGTCACTGACGGCTCTTCCCTTTGTTGGGTTACAGCTCTTTGGAGACAAATTGGACGCTGTAGCCAAAGGCGGAAGGCTACCTCAACGCAAGAAGCAACGACGCCCCTTTCGAGGAGCGGCTTCCTTCACCCCTTCATTTCGGGGATCTAGAGCGGGATGAGGTTTCGCCTTCCCTTCTACAAGAGGAGATTCCTGGAATAGGGGCAGAGGACGCGCCCGTTCAGGATACAATTGGGGCTCAAAACCCAAACCCGCGGCCAAGCCCGCTCAACAATGAGGGGGAGCCCTCACCCGTGCGGGTGGGGGGACGGCTGCAACACTTCTTCGGTCTCACCACAGCTCCAAGAGTTTTCACCAAGGTGCTTGCTGGGGTGATGGCTCTCCTCAGAGCGCAGGGGATTCGCATAGTGCCGTATCTGGACGACCTTCTCATCATGGCACCGTCATTCAGCCAGGCAGAATTGGACACCAGGACGGTGATATCCACTCTGGAGAGGTTCGGCTGGGTGATCAACTACCCCAAGTCCTCACTCCACCCGTCCAGGACAGTATCCTTTCTGGGAATGTCTCTGGATACAGATCAGGCCAGAGTGTTCCTTCCTCAGTCCAAGGTTCTTCTGATTCAGGAGTTGGTTCGGTCACTCATGTCTATTCCTCGACCGTCCATCCGACTAGGGATGAGACTGGTGGGTTTGATGGTGGCCTCCTTCGAGGCAGTCCCCTTTGCTCAGTTTCACACAAGGACACTACAGCTCCATCTGTTGTCGGTCTGGAACAGGTCTCCTCAGTCGCTGGATCAATTCTTTCAGATGTCCCCCCGGGTTCACCGCTCGCTTCGGTGGTGGCTGGACTCAACCAACCTGCTGAGGGGCAGATCCTTTCGGACTCCTCAGTGGGAGATAGTCACCATGGATGCCAGCCTCTCAGGATGGGGAGGCTTTTGGAAGGATCTGCAAGTTCAGGGTTTGTGGGGTCCCCTGGAAGCTCACGAGCATATCAATGTTCTGGAATTAAGGGCCATCAGGTTGGTTCTTTGTCATTTGACTCATCAACTGCGAGGCTTGCCGGTCCAGGTCAGGTCGGACAATCGGACGGCGGTGGCCTACATCAATCACCAGGGAGGGACCCGCAGCATGAATGCTTTCAAGGAAGTGTCTCTGATTCTGGACTGGGCGGAGAGCCATGTCCCGTGCATCTCGGCAGTTTACATCCCGGGAGTGGAGAACATGGAGGCGGACTCTCTGAGCAGAATGTCAGTCCGCAAGGGGGAATGGTCTCTCAATCCCAAGGTCTTTCACTCAATTTGTCGCAGATGGGGGTCACCGGCGGTGGACCTCTTTGCCTCCCGTCACAATCACAAACTTCCGGCATTTGTGTCTCTGGCGAAGGACCCTCTGGCTCTCGCAACAGATGCCATGTCTCTGAACTGGAGGGATCTGGGTTTTCTGTATCTGTTCCCTCCGTTTCCCATGGTGGCCAGAGTAGTGCGCAAGCTTGCTCTGGAGAAAGCACCAGCAATCCTGGTGGCTCCAAGGTGGCCAAGACAGGTCTGGTTCGCAGACGTGGTAAGGTTGGCAGAAGATCAGTTTGTTCTGCCCCTGCTGCCAGATCTACTTACACAGGGTCTTCTTCGTTACCCCAATTTACCAACGCTGGCTTTGACGGCGTGGCTGCTGAAACCTCCATCTTGAAGGAGGAAGGTCTTTCCGATGCTGTGATTCGGACTCTTATTAGTGCTAGGAAAAGGTCCTCATCGTCTGTGTATTATAGGACTTGGAGGTCTTATATTGACTGGTGTGAATCTAGAGCTTTCCCTTGTAGGGAATTCTCTATTTCTAGAATTTTGGAGTTTTTGCAACATGGTCTGGACCTGGGGCTCCAACTCAGTACTCTGAAGGGACAGGTGTCTGCCCTGGCGGTGTTTTTCCAAAAGTCTTTTGCGCTTCATCCTTTGGTTAAGACTTTTTTCCAGGGGGTTACACATGTGCGGCCTCCTAGGAAGCCTATGATTCCAGTTTGGGATTTGAATTTGGTTCTTTCTGTTCTCCAGGGTCCCCCCTTTGAGCCTTTGCATGATATTCCATTGTCTTCCCTTACGCAGAAGGTGGCCTTTTTGGTAGCTATCACTTCTGTTAGACGTGTTTCTGAGTTGGCGGCTCTATCTATTCATGCTCCGTATTTTGAAAGACATCAGGACAAAGTGGTTTTCCGTTTTAAGACGGATTTCCTTCCTAAGGTAGTTTCGTCCTTTCATTTAAATCAGGATAAATGAATTCCCTCTCTGTGTCCTAATCCCAGCAATGACAAGGAGAGGGCCCTGCATTCTTTGGACGTGGTTTGTGTTGTGAAGTACTATTTGGTGGTAACGTCTGCCTTTCGCAAGACTGATGCATTTTTCGTGGTGCCTTTTGGGCCCAAGAAGGGTCTAGCACCCACAAAGTCTACCATCAGCAGGTGGATTCGTCAGGCCATTGTCGGGGCCTATTCTGCTAAGGGGAGAGATCCTCCCTTTCGTGTTACAGCTCATTCTACTCGTGCGGTTGGGGCTTCCTGGGCTTTTCAGCACCAGGCTGCTACTTGGTCTTCTGTTCACACTTTTTCAAAGTTTTACAAGGTTGATGTTCGGGCCTCAGTGGATGCTGTTTTTGGCCGCAAAGTTCTGCAGGCTGCAGTAGTTTAAGTTGTGCTTTATGCCTTGTTTTGGATCCCCACCCTTTATGGACACTGCTATTGGATGTCCCACACGTTATGAATATCTTGAAGCGGGGTGTGTGACATACTTAGAATAATACCATTTTGTGAATACTCACCTTGTAAAATGGGTATTATAAGTATGTCACACACCCCGCTTCAACCCGCCCTTTTGTATTCTGGATCCTTCATTTTGTGAACTTTGCGTTGTTATGACTTATATTTGGCTCTTCCTGGTCCCTTACCTTACTGCTTTCTTTATACTGGGTAATGAGTGGGAGGTCCCAGGTATTTATGGACTGGGAGGGGCTTTCTTTCCTCCAATCATCTCTGCAGATCGCCCTCTTCAGGTCAGTATACCCACACGTTATGAATATCTTGAAGCGGGGTGTGTGACATACTTATAATACCCATTTTACAAGGTGAGTATTCACAAAATGGTATTTTTACTTGAAAATTTCAGCTCTGCAGACAAAGTGCGCACCTTGCGATTTTTCAACCAAAACAACCCTTTACATTTGGAATATCCCCCATAAACCATATATTACCTGAAAGTACACATGTTACGCTTTCTAAGCGTACCCAACTTGTTGTAGTGGGCTCATCTTTCTGGAATTAATCCCTCAAAGAATTCTTTGGTTGCGCAGGGTTTCCCTAAAAAATTTATAAAAAAGCTGAATAAAAAACACCTTTTCCTAAAATATAAATATGCAAACCAGAAAAAACAAGCTAAGTCTGAAAGCGCAAGATCCCCTGAACAGAACAATACCCCACATGCATAGCTACTTTTAACCCTTTTAATTGCCAGCCTACTTGAGATTTTGTCACCCTCTGTTGACAGGTCATTTTTCCCATTTTGCGCCATGTTTGCGCCATTTTTGTTGGAATTTTCAGGAAAATTATATATATATTTTTTGCAGCAGAGTTTAGGCTTTAACATGACATGTCTTGTTTATAAATTTTATTTTGTTTTGTTTTTTACAATATTATTAAGTAAAAAAAAATAAATAAATAAATAATTTTTTTTTTAGAAAATTGACTCCTTTATTTTAAATAAAAAATATATTTTATTAAGGAAAACCATATTGCATGTGAAAGCCCCATTTCTACAGATTAGAACGGTACCACATATTTATCGGTAGCCCCCCGTTCCTGCCCAGGAGACCCCCCTAACTGAAACAAGTACTTTATAACATTTACAAATAAAATACAACTACCATCCACACTACAATGGGTTAAATCGAGAAAAAAAATGACATAGGGTCCCCCTTCCCGCGGGGGGGGGGGGGGGGGATTTTTAAGGGACCCCTTAGCAGTTCACAAGGGGTTAAATGTAAAAAAAACACAGACACACACAAAGAGAAAAAATTATTATTTTTTTTTTTTAAATACTTACCTCCCATCCATCCTGGAGCACTGTGTCCCTCTGCGATCACTGGCTTCTGCTCACCTGCTGGAAGCCTTTTATAGCTGCTGGATGACAGAACACAAAGGGTTAATTAAAAAAAAATGACATAGGATCCCCCCTCCCGGGGGGGGACCCCATTTTTTTTGATTTTTAAGGGTTAAAAACCCTTAGAAATCCCCCAAAAATTGACATGGGGTCCCCCCTATCCAAAGTAACCAGCCCGGGACCATCTATGGGGGCTTGTAGGAACAGAGTGGGGGGGCCAGCTTTTGTGGCCCCCCCACCCTGCAGCCTACGAGCCCACATAGCCTATGTGGGCCCGGGCTCTTCTGCCCCCCCCTGGGCTTTGGAGAGGCAGGTAATGGGGGTGCCGGGGGTTAATGGCAAGTCACCCGCTGCGGCAAGCGGGTGACTTGCCAGCCCCCAGCCTTGTGAGCTGGTATAAGGGGTCTCATGGACCCCTTACCAGTTCACAAGGGGTTAAATGTTAAATAAAAAAGACACAGACACATAAGAAAAAAAAATGATCTTTATTTTTTTTTTTTTAACTTTTTTTTTTTTACTCACCTCCGATCCTGTGTCCCCCGGCGATCTCTGATGCAAGTCTGCTCGCGTGTTTGGAAGAGAGAGCCTGGGGAGGGGGGGGGGCAATCACAGGCCTCTCCTCCTCCCCTGCTCTCTGCTCCAACCACCCGAGCAGACTGATTCAGAGTCTCGGGGGCTTGGACTGAAGAAGCCGGCTGCTGGTGACATCACAAAGGGGGCGGGGCTAGCAGTCGCAATGCAGGAAGTGGGGGGAGAGGGCATTTTCTGCCCTCTCCTCACCACCGAAGAGGCTGGGGGGGCGATCGGAGGCCCCCCCAGTGAAGAGAAGACCCGGCGGGAGGCAGCGTGGCCACAGGTAAGCAAATGTATTTTTTTTTTTTTTTTTACAGTTAGCAGCTGCTGCTGCCGAAGCAGGGGGGGGGGCAGCCTATTCCGGGGGCTCTCCTGGAGCCATCCGACCGCCTATGGGGGATCGGATGGCACCAAATTAAAGAGGAGACCCGGCCGGATCCAGTCAGGTGAGTGGTTTTGATTTTTATTTTTTTAACTAGCAGGGGGGGAAGTCAGGCACGTAGATTCTACGTGCTTGGCACTTAAGTGGAGTAGAAGCGAGCACGTAGAATCTACGTGCTTGGCACTGAAAGGGATAAAGGTTTAAATCAAGAGAAAAATTGGCATGGGGTTCCCCTTCCAAGGGGGGTAATCCCCATTTTTTTTAATTTTAAGGGGTAAAAACCCTTAAAAATTCCCATAAAAATGTCATGGGTTCCCCCCTACCCAGCATAACCAGCCCGGGGATCAGCTATGAAGAGCTTGTAGAACAGGGCGCAGGGGCCAGCTTTGGTGGCCCCCCGCCCTACCAAGTACAAGCCCGCACCGCCTAAATCAGGGCTTCGGGGAGGCAGGTAATAGGGGGGCCGGGGTTAATGGCAAGTCACCCCCTAGCCACAGGTGACTTGACAGCCCCCCAGCCTTGTGAACTGGTATAGGGGTTTCATGGACTCCTTACAAGTTCACAATGGGTTAAAGTGGACCAACACCCAGGGCTGATCGGCACGGGAATCTATAAGATTCCCAGACCGTTCTATTCCCTCCCCCCGGGGCATCCAAAATCGGGATGCCCCTCTGTGTGAAACCCCGCGGAACACCCGCTACCACTTACCTGAATCCCGGTCCTACGGCGCACGTGCGGGCCGCATCCCCGCTATCCCTCTAGCAGGGCGCGTTCTTGCACTGGCTATTTATGAATGGCCGGCTCGGGCACGCTCCCTGTTAGAGGGAAGTGGGGGATGCAGTCTCCAGCACTCTCAGAGTGGCTGAGCTTAGACGTCTCTTAGACGTCCATAACTCAGCCGCTCTGAGCGCGCTGATTGGACGAGCGGCCGCGCATGCACCATAGGATCGGGGTGAGATGAGTTATTGTGGGCAATTGGGAGGTTTCACAGAGCGGGGCATCCCCGATCGGGATGCCCCGGGGGAAAGGACCAATACCCAGGATAGTCAAAACCATGGGTGTTGGTCCACTTTAAATGTAAAAAAAAAACACAAACACACCACACCACAAAATGCTGGAAGCATTTTATACCTGCTGTGTAACAGGACATAAGCGGTTAATTTAAAAAAAAATCGACATAGGGTCCCCCCTCCCAGGGGGGGGGGGGGGACTCCATTTTTTTTTTTGAATTTTAAGGGTTAAAAACCCTTAAAAATCCCCCCAAAAATGACGTAGGGTCCCCCCTACCCAGCATTACCGACCCGGGCCAGCTATGGGGGCTTGTAGAACAGGGCGCAGGGGCCAGCGTTGGTGGCCCCTGGCCCTGTAGGCTACTAGCCCACATAGCCACTAAGTGGCCTGGGCCCTTCTGCCCCCCCCCCCCCGGCCGTTGGGAAGGCAGGTAATGGAGGGCTGGGGGTTAATGGCAAGTCACCCGCTAGCCACAGGTGACTTGCCAGACCCAGAGCCTTGTGAACTGGTATAAGGGGTCTCATGGACCCCTCCTTCCCCGGGCACCTCCTTCCCCGGGCACCGGTCACCGGCATCTGACAGCTGAGAGAGCTGAAGCCGGTGATCGGGGCCGGGATGACGTCATTAGCCCGCCGTCGGAGGAGCAGAGGGGAGAGAGCCTCCCGTGCTCTCTCCTGAAGAACGGTAAGTCCTGGGGGGGGGATCCCCCAGGTGAAGAGGAGGGACAGCGGGAGCCAGCGCACATGGAGGTAAGTGAATGTCATTTTTATTTTTTATTTTTTTTTTACAGTTAGCAGCTGCTGCTGCCGAAGCAGAGGGGGGGCTATTCCGGGGGCTCTCCTGGAGCCATCCGAGCCCCCACGGGGGATCGAATGGCACCAAATTAAAGAGGAGACCTGGCCGGATCCAACGAGGGGTCAGGTGCGTTTTTTTTTTTTTGCCCGCTAGCAGGGGTAAATACCAGGCACGTGAATTTTACGTGGCTGGCACTTAAGTGGAGGAGAAGCAACCACGTAAATTTTACGTGGCTGGCATTTAAAGGGTTAAATCAAGCAGTAGTATTTGGAAAGACGGATATCGTTTATCATTTGCCAATGGTAATTAGGCTTATCCTCTTTCTATAGGCAGGACAGGAAAGTCATTTATATTCATAGGATCTGCTTTATTCATTTGTTTAGCAGCATGAGTAAAACTTTGGAGTCAACTTCAGAGCAGTTATATGAAATGTCCAAATTTTAAAGAAATGTCCCATTTGCTATTTAGAGATGCAGCTGATTTCCAAAGCGTCTTAACTCGGCATGACTGAAAGATTTTTTTATCACCTCATGCTAGGAGGCTTTGAAATCTTCATTTCGCTATTAAGGTCTACCTAAGCACTGAGGAACGTAAGTCATTTCCCATGTTCTACTAAAATACTTTCACTCTGAAATAGGTTATCCCTATTGGCCCACTATGCAGTATTAAAGCATTTTAGATTATATAATTAGCCTTCTCGCCCTTTGTCCATTTGTTATGTGAAACTATAACATACCATAGGAGGTAAAATTTCAATAATCTGTAAAGAGATTTCATTTAGCATGTCGCCTGTATTTAGGTCGGTGCATATACTCTATTTATGTTATTACACCTGTGTCTTTTAGTGGGGACACAGACCACTGTGCAATGTGAGGCACAGGTCACTGGGCAAAATGGCAATTTGGCATCTTTTCTTTGAGTGATAGAGGATAGAGATGAGCCAACTTTTGAAAAATTCGATTCGACTGATTCGCCGAACTTTCCGGCAAAAATCGTTTCGACCCGAATTTATTTGCGATGAATCGCTATTAAAAACGGCTATTTCTGAGCCTCCTAGAGCCTCAATAGGGTTGTAAACCATTCTTCCTTGCTGTAACACGCATAGGACGCGTGCTGGGTTAGTGAAATAATACTGTAAATAATTATCACATGAAGATCGGAGGCATCGCTAATAGAATCGCAAAGCGGCACAATTGCAGAGAGTTGATGTGGCAACACTATGAGGGGCCCCTATAGTGCCTGAAAAACACACCCTGGAGCTGGCAGCAGCAGGAGCCCAAAAATTTGCTGATTCACACCCTGGAGTTGCAAGCCGCAGCAGCCGCCCAAACATTGGTTGAAAGAGACACTGGAGTTGGCAGCAGGAGCCCAAAAATTGGATGAATCACACCCTGGAGTTGAAAGCAGCAGCAGGAGCCCAAACATTGCTTTAAAGAGACACTGGAGCTGGCAGCAGGAGCCCAAAAATTTGCTGAATCACACCCTGGAGTTGCAAGCAGCAGCAGCAGGAGCCCAAACATAGCTTGAAAGAGACACTGGAGTTGGCAGCAGAAGCCCAAAAATTGGATGAATCACACCCTGGTGTTGAAGCAGCAGCAGGAGCCCAAACATTACTTTAAAGAGACACTGGAGTTGGCTGCAGGAGGCCAAACATTGGATGAATCACACCCTGGAGTCGCAAGCAGCAGCAGCAGGAGCCCAAACATTGCGTGAAAGAGACACTGGAGTTGGCTGCAGGAGCCCAAATATTGGATGAATCACACCCTGAAGTTGGCAGCAGCAGGAGCACAAACATAGCTTGAAAGAGACACTGGAGTTGGCAGCAGGAGCCCAAAAATTGGATGAGTCACACCCTGAAGTTGCAAGCAGCAGCAGGAGCCCAAACATAGCTTGAAAGAGACCCTGGAGTTGGCAGCAGGAGCCCAAAAATTGGATGAATCACACCCTGGAGTTGCAAGCAGCTGCAGCAGCAGCAGCAGCTCAAACATAGCTTGAAAGAGACACTGGAGTTGGCAGCAGGAGCCAAAAAAATGGATGAATCACACCCTGGAGTTGCAAGCAGCAGCAGCAGGAGCCCAAACATAGCTTGAAAGACACACTGAGTTGGCTGCAGGAGCCCAAAACTTGGATGAATCACACCCTGGAGTAGCAAGCAGCAGGAGCCCAAACATTGCTTGAAAGACACACTGGAGTTGGCAGCAGGAGCCCAATAATTGGATGAGTCACACCCTGGAGTTGCAAGCAGCAGCAGGAGCCCAAACATAGCTTGAAAGACACACTGGAGTTGGCAGCAGGAGCCCAAAAATTGGATGAATCACACCCTGGAGTTGCAAGCAGCAGCAGCAGCAGCAGCTCAAACATAGCTTGAAAGCGACACTGGAGTTGGCAGCAGGAGCCAAAAAATTGGATGAATCACACCCTGGAGTGCAAGCAGCAGCAGGAGCCCAAACATTGCTTTAAAGAGACACTGGAGTTGGCAGCAGGAGGCCAAAAACGGGATGAATCACACCCTGGAGTTGCAAGCAGCAGCAGGAGCCCAAACATAGCTTGAAAGGCACACTGGAGTTGGCAGCAGGAGCCCAAAAATTGGATGAATCACACCCTGGAGTTGCAAGCAGTAGCAGGAGCCCAAACATTACTTTAAAGAGACACTGGAGTTGGCTTCAGGAGCCCAAAAATTGGACGAATCACACCCTGGAGTTGCAAGCAGCAGCAGCAGCAACCCAAATATAGCTTGAAAGAGACACTGGAGTTGGCAGCAGGAGCCAATAAATTGGATGAATCACACCCTGGAGTTGTAAGCAGCAGCAGGAGCCCAAACATTGCTTTAAATAGACACTGGAGTTGGCAGCAGGAGCCCAAAAATTGGAGGAATCACACCCTGGAGTTGCAAGCAGCAGCAGGAGCCCAAACATTGCTTTAAAGAGACACTGGAGTTGGCAGCAGGAGCCCAAAAATTGGATGAATCACACCCTGGAGTTGCAAGCAGCAGCAGCAGGAGCCCAAACATAGCTTGAAAGAGACACTGGAGTTGGCAGCAGGAGCCCAAAAATTGGATGAATCACACCCTGGAGTCGCAAGCAGCAGCAGCAGCAGGAGACCAAACATAGCTTGAAAGAGACACTGGAATTGGCAGCAGGAGCCCAAAAATTGGATGAATCACACACTGGAGTTGCAAGCAGCAGCAGGAGCCCAAACATGACTTTAAAGAGACACTGGAGTTGGCTGCAGGAGGCCAAAAATTGGATGAATCACACCCTGGAGTTGCAAGCAGCAGCAGGAGCCCAAACATTGCGTGAAAGAGACACTGGAGTTGGCTGCAGGCGCCCAAAAATTGGATGAATCACACCCTGGTGTTGCAAGCAGCAGCAGGAGTCCAAACATAGCTTGGAAGACACACTGGAGTTGGCAGCAGGAGCCCAAAAATTGGATGAATCACACCCTGGAGTTGCAAGCAGCAGCAGGAGCCCAAACATTACTTTAAAGAGACACTGGAGTTGGCAGCAGGAGCCCAAAAATTGGATGAATCAAACCCTGGAGTTGCAAGCAGCAGCAGCAGCCCAAACATAGCTTTAAAGAGACACTGGAGTTGGCAGCAGGAGCCAAAAAATTGGATGAATCACACCCTGGTGTTGCAAGCAGCAGCAGGAGCCCAAACATTGCTTTAAAGAGACACTGGAGTTGGCAGCAGGAGCCCAAAAATTGGATGAATCACACCCTGGAGTTGCAAGCTGCAGCAGGAGCCCAAACATAGCTTGAAAGACACACTGGAGTTTGCAGCAGGAGCCCAAAAATTGGATGAATCACACCCTGGAGTCGCAAGCAGCAGCAGCAGGAGACCAAACATAGCTTGAAAGAGACACTGGAGTTGGCAACAGGAGCCCAAAAATTGGATGAATCACACCCTGGAGTTGCAAGCAGCAGCAGCAGCCCAAACATAGCATGAAAGAGACACTGGAGTTGGCAGCAGGAGCCCAAAAATTGGATGAATCACACCCTGGAGTGCAAGCAGCAGCAGCAGCAGCAGCTGCCCAAACATATCTTGAAAGAGACACTGGAGTTGGCAGCAGGAGCCCAAAAATTGGCTGAATGACACCCTGGAGTCGCAAGCAGCAGCAGCAGGAGCCCAAACATAGCTTGAAAGAGACACTGGAGCTGGCAGCAGGAGCCTAAAAATTGGCTGAATCACACCCTGGAGTTGCAAGCAGCTGCAGCAGCAGCAGGAGCCCAAACATAGCTTGAATGACACCCTGGAGTTGCAAGCAGCAGCAGGAGCCCAAACATAGCTTGAAAGACACCCTGGAGTTGGCAGCAGCAGTAGCAGGAGGCCAAAAATTGGCTGAAAGGCACACTCTGAAGTTGGCATCAGCAGGAGCACAAAAATTGTCTGGAAGGCACACCCTGAAGTTGGCATCAGCAGGAGCCCAAAAATTGGCCTAAAGACATAAATATGTTTTGCACCATTTGGAAAGTGTAAAACGTGGCACCATGCTGAATCTAATCGCATGCATCAGGCATTGGTGGGTGGAAATCCTGGCTGATCCATCCCTGATTAATTTTGACAAAGGTGAGTCTCTCCACATTTTTAGTTGACAGACGAGTTCTCCTCGCCGTAACTATGGCCCCCGCCGCACTAAACACCCGCTCAGATGACACGCTACTTGCCGGGCAGGACAGCTTTTCCAGGGCAAACTCTGCTAGTTGCAGCCACAAGCCAAGTTTGGCTGCCCAGAAGTCCAGCGGATCCTCAAGGTGTGTTGGCATGGTCATGGTCATGTCATGGTTATGTCAAGGTATGACATGACCTGCTGGTTGAGGTCCTGCTCCAGGTCTTCCTGCTGCTCATGAGTAGCCTTACTATGCAGGTGTAGAAAGCTACTCATTAGCAACTGAAGACTGAGGTTGCTGCTGATGGAGCTGCTGCTGCTGCTCCTGCCAACCCCCCCGAGCAGCCATGGCAGTGGAAGGTGAGCGCAGAGCTCCCCCCGAGTCAGACCTGTGAGAGTATGGACCATGGCGCAGATAGGCATCGGCCAACTGACTACGTAGAATGTCTTTGTAGTAGTTCAGTTTGTCCTCCCTCTCGGCGGCTTTAAAAAATGCCCCCATTTTGTGCCGGAAGGTGGACAGCCAGAAGTCATCACTACACAAGCATGTGAGCATGCTTCCTGCCATTTGCGCAAGTGACTCGGAGGGACTACCTGTCTCCATCTCCACTGCATACTGCCACGGTGTGTCCGGGTCCTCTGTCTCGCCTTCCTCAAAACCCTCTAGCTCCTCTGGCTGCTCCTGCTCCTCCTCTCCTGTCCGCTGACTAGATAAACCAGCCATTTCACCAAGCCTAAACTGTGCTTCACTGGGCCACTCCTCCTCCTCTTCCTCCTCCTCCTCCAGTTCAGCTCCAACGGGGTTCATGTGGCTGTAAGATGTAGAGGCCATGTCTCCAGTGCCCTGACCAGCCATGGTTTCCAAGATGTGCTGTAGTACATGAAGCAGTGGAATCACGTCGTTCATCCCGTAATCCTGCCGACTGACAAATAAAGTGGCTTCCTCAAAGGGCCTGAGCAAACGGCAGGTGTCACGTATGAGCTGCCACTGGTTGACATTGAAGTTACACTGGGGAGTCCCCCTATCTGCTTGGATCATCAGGAAATCCGTGATGGCTTTTCTCTGTTCCTATAGTCGATCCTGCATATGGAGGGTGGAATTTCAACGGTTGGAAACATCGCAAATCAGACTATGTTTGGGGATACCATTCTGACGCTGAAGCTCAAGAAGGGTGTGCTTGGCGGTTTAGGAGTGGCTGAACTGCATGCAAAGTTTCCTTTTCGTTGTTAGGATGTCTTGCAGATGGGGGAAGACTTCAGAAAATGCTTGACAGCTAGATTGAACACGTGTACCATGGCAGGACACATGGCTCAGGCTTCCTTGTCACAGCGCAGACAAGATGTTCTTCCCAATGTCAGTCACCATGGGTCCCATTTGCAGTTTTCGTGGAGTAAGCCATGATTTAATTTATTGATTTCTCATTTTTAGCAGTTCCTCCCATGTGTGGCTCTGTGGCTCAAGGCAAACCATGTGAAGAACAGCATGAAACCGCCGTGTCCTGCACACATGGTAGGCTGGTAGGGCAGTGGGAAAAAAATAAATAAAAAATAAATATTTAGAAAAAAACAAAATAAAAAAAATAAATAAATAAAAAAAATGGTACACAAAATATTAAAAAAAGACAATGGAAAAAAATATAAAAAAAAAATAAAAAAAATAAAAATAAAAATATATATGTTTTTAAAAAATACAAAATCTGAAAAAAATTCAAAAAAAAAATATCCCCCCCCAAAAAAAAATTTTTGATAAATTTTATATGTTACTCTTATTATGTTAGATGTTATTGTTGCTATGTTATATGTTATTATATGTTATTATTATAAATATGTTCAAATAAGATAAATGTTAACTAATAATATGTAATTGACAGTTAGCCTAGGAGCGTGGAGGCCACAGAGTGACCTGTCCATGTTGCTGTTGCAGTTGTGCAGGAACCACAATCACCCAGTGGGCCTTAAAGGATATGTATTGTCCCTGACTGTAGTTACAGCTCCAGACGTAGGCACTGCTGTGCACTTTGGTACACACTGACAGGCTAAAGGACTGCCCCACCTTCTGTTCAACAAAATTGTACAGGGCTGGTACTGCCTTCTTCGCAAAGAAATGACAGCATGGGACTCTCCACCTCGGCTCGGCACAAGCCATCAGTTCTCTGAAAGGTCCACCAACTCAAAAGGGAGGGACTGCAGCACCAGCAACTTATACAGGAGCACATTTAGCTTCTGTACGTTGGATGAGTGGGCACATACTGTTGTCTCTTGGACATGGCTTGGCCAATGAATTGCTGGCGGAATGACTGACTCGGATTAAGAGGAGGAAGAGCATCTGGAGCGACAGAGGATGGGTATGACACACAGGAGGTGGTGGAACCTTGGCTGGCTGGAACAGAGAGCGGCGTGCCACTGGGTAATGCAGCAGGCTGGACCACCACTTTGGAGCCAACTCTCCCAGGCCGCTTGATGGTGACGCTGCAAATGTTGACGCAGGGCTGTGGGTCCAACATTGAGACCCTGGCCACACTTCACCTTCTGCCTACACATCTTTCATATAGCCATGTTAACCTCTTGCGGATGCTTGATGAAAAACTGCCACATGGCCTTGTAGCTGATTTTTCCTACTGACAGTCCGCACTAATTCAATGCTGCTGCCATCGCCACCAACTCCAGGGATCCTCTTCCACTACCTCCTGGGAAGATAGCCTGCCGCGCAAGTGGTCTACCCCGAGCACATTTGCCTCCATACTTTCCCCTTCTGCCACCATGCTGGCCGCTAAATCTGTCACTCTCCATCACTCTAAGCCTTTAAAAGTGCCCTCAAAACTCACTGATGTCCTCCTCAGGTTCCTCAACAGTGTCTGCTTAAGAAGCCAAAATGCTTGCAACACCACCTCCCACGCCACTCTCCTCATCATTACTTGCCCGCCTAGTGGAAGAAGCGGCGAGTGTCTCCTCCACTTCTTGGCTGGGCAGTAGCTGCTGATTTTTCTGATTATCAGATCGTCCTCACTGAATAGTGGAGCTGAACCCTAAGCATAAGACATAACCGACAGTTGACTGGGGGTGTCAGATGTCACTTGTGATGCAGTGGATGATCGTGTTAACCAATGGATGATGGCAGATGGGCTGCTGGTCAAGACACGACCACTAGCTGATCCCGGGAGATCAGTCCTCTCACTGAGACTCCTGCTGCCACTCACCCCTAGTCTGCTGCAACCTCTGCTTGATGAATTTAGGCCTCTGCAACTTCTACTCTTACTTTTTATTAATATTCTTCGGATAAGATATCTGTGCCAAAAATCTGTATATGTTCTCTTAATGCTGCTGCCAACTCCAGGGTGTGTCTTTCTGGCAATTTTGGGCTCCTGCTGCTGCTGCTTGCAACTCCAGTGTGTCTTTAGGCCAATTTGTGGGCTCCTGCTGCCAACTCCAGTGTGTCTTTCAAGCAATGTTTGGGCTCCTGCTGTTCCTGCTGCCAACTCCAGTGTCTCTTTCAAGCAATGTTTGGGCTCCTGCTGCTCCTGCTGCCAACTCCAGTGTGTCTTTCAAGCAATGTTTGGGCTCCTGCTGCTCCTGCTGCCAACTCCAGTGTGTCTTTCAAGCAATGTTTGGGCTCCTGCTGCTCCTGCTGCCAACTCCAGTGTCTCTTTCAAGTAATGTTTGGGCTCCTGCTGCTCCTGCTGCCAACTCCAGTGTGTCTTTCAAGCAATGTTTGGGCTCCTGCTGCTCCTGCTGCCAACTCCAGTGTGTCTTTCAAGCAATGTTTGGGCTCCTGCTGCTCCTGCTGCCAACTCCAGTGTCTCTTAAGCAATGTTTGGGCTCCTGCTGCTGCTGCTTGCAACTCCAGGGTGTGATTCATCCAATTTTTGGCCTCCTGCAGCCAACTCCAGTGTCTTTTTAAAGCAATGTTTGTGCTCCTGCTGCTGCTTGTAACTCCAGGGTGTGATTCATCCAATTTTTGGGCTCCTGCAGCCAACTCCAGTGTCCCTTTAAAGCAATGTTAGGGCTCCTGTAGCTGCTGCTGCTGCTGCTTGCAACTCCAGGGTGTGAATCAGCTAATTTTTGGGCTCCTGCTGCTGCCAGCTAAGGCACTATAGGGGCCCCTCATAGTGATGCCACTTCAACTCTCTGCAATTGTGCCGCTCTGCGATTCTATTAGCGATGCCTCTGATCTGCATGTGATAATTATTTACAGTATTATTTCACTAACCCAGCACCCATCCTATGCGTGTTACAGCAAGGCAGAATGGTTTACAACCCTATTGAGGCTCTAGGAGGCTCAGAAATAGCCGTTTTTAATAGCGATTCATCGCGAATAAATTCGGGTCGAACCGATTTTTGTCGGAAATCAGTCGAATCGAATTTTTCGCTCATCTCTATTAATAATGATAACTTGCTATATACTTTTGTGACCACATACCACCAAGACCTGCTATTGTTCAGCTAATAAACAGAACTTAAAATGTTCCGGCCTTTATGTCACTATAGTTTTTTTATATGAAGGAAAGCCATGTTATCTTGCTTGCAATGCCATATGCACTTGGTGACCTCAAATTTAGGTCAATGAGCAGCAGTTGAGAGCACTAGAAAACACAAAAGCGCATTTGTGAAGGGGTATGCAAGTAATACATGCATATAACAACACATGGGTTTCCTAAACCCCCCCAAACAGTAGTACTATACCCTGTGGTCCATGCTGTTATAGAGGGCACTTGGTAACACTCTTGATGTCATTTCTAGGTGGGTTATGTAGCTTGTGTCCTGACATGTGTATTGATGCGCAGTATGTTGCTGTGATAAGTATAAACCATGGGTCTTGTAAAGAGAATGGTAGGCTAAATCATTGTGACATGTTCCTCATTAAGCTAAAAACTCTCTTTGCTCATTAAAAGAGCAAAGTCTGCATATTTATCAACCAACTCAAGGAAAGGAAGTCCACAGCTATAATCAGTCAATAACCCCAGAGAATCAGTGGTGCACAAAATGCTGCCATGAAAGAAATGACAATGCTTACCACATCCTATGCATAACTTGCCAACATCTCTTCGATGACAAAGGTATTTTATTTAGTTTTATCTAACAGTAATCTCTCTAGTGTTTTGCTAGCATGACATCAGTGGACCTGTCACCGTATAATGAGCACTAGAGGCAGCACAGTGCTACAACACAGTAATCAGTGAGAGCTCGTGGTGAAACAGTATACTGACCATGAGCCAGTAGCCGAGACAAACAGAAAGAAAGAGATAATAGTAAGAGATAAGCAAACGTAACAAAAGTTCCGTTTGCCAAACTTTTCCAAGAAGTCTGGTTCGGTTCCATGTGGTAAAACGCATGGTATTCACTGGCCATGGAGAATTAGCATACCAATCACCCATGGCCTAATTAGCATTTCAATAGCCTGTGGCTGTCTTTGATAGTTTAAAGCACATAAAAATGGGGAGAACATGGTTGGCGTCCCTGGAAAAAGAAAAGAAAGGCATCACAAGGAGTAGACCTGCAGTTGTTTAAGCCTGGCAGTAGCGAGCAGGCCCTCAAAAAATTGTCCCATTTGTAATGGGGGTAGCAGCGGGATTGGCACCCTTACATTTTAGCTGAAGAAGAAACAACGGCTTTTTACAAGCGCTGAAAAATGTGCCCATTTTGGGCATCACTGGATTGACCTGAGTTTGTGTTGGCCTGGTAGTAGCAGAGGGTGGCAGGCTGGCAGCGGAGGCACTGTTGGTGGTAGTAGTAGTAGCAGCATTAGCACAGGCTACAGCTGTTAAAGAAAGACTTGGCCATGGCACAGGATACCTGTGGTGGTTGTGTAGGCCTGTCAGCAATGGGCAAGCCCTCAAAAATTGTCCCACTTGTAATGGGGGTAGCAGTGGGTTTGGCACCCTTAAATTTTATCTAAAGAAGTAGCAATGGCTTTTTACAAGCACTGAAAAATTTGCCCATTTTGGGTATCACAGGGTTGACCTGCATGTGTCTCGGCCTAGAAGTAGCAGGGGGCGACAGGCTGGCAGTAGTAGTGTGGTATGCTAATCCGTGGCATCAGACAGCATCAGGGGTTTTAAAATCATCACCTATCCACGCTTGATTCATCTTTACAAAAGTTTGTGTCAGGTGAGCTTATGGGATGTAAAAACTTGTACATCAAATTCAAATGAGTTGCATGCTGCTGCTGCTGCTGCTGCTGCCGCCAGTTGGTGGGGTAGCGCACTGACTCGGCGGGGAGCGGCGAGCGGAAACCCGGTCCGACATGGTTAAAAGCCATGGCTAACAGGCTACATGACTCTCAGTAATAAGCCATTTTTGCCTTACTCTCGGAAGGTGTAAAAATTTCCACAATTGTGGCTTTATACCAAGGGTCTAAAAGTGTGGCGATCCAGTACTTGACTTTTTGCTTCATGCTAACAATGAAGCTGTCAGCGAGCTCGACATCTTCGCCCGAGTGTCCAGTTGTTTCCCTCTCTGCTCCATATTGCCATGTTTGTTCATCATCGTCATCGCTACCACCATCATGATGGGCGTCGTCATCATCATCATCATTGTGTGCCTCCTGCCCTATCCCTTACTGTGATAAGTTGGTTGTTTCCATCTCCAAATCCACCTCCTGGGGTCTGTTTCCTCCTCACCCTCCTCGCCCTCTTTTTGTAGATCCAAAGAGCCAGGAGACAGATGGGATCCTCCCTCCATCCCTTGCTGAATCATGGCCATGACCATTTTCTGAAATGAAAATAACATTCTGCTGTTGCCCCTGCTGACAAATCTTGTCACCTCTTAAAAAGGCCTCAGCACATGACACAAGTCTCTAATCATCTGCCGGTTCTGGAGTTGAAAATCACACTGGCTGGAAAAGCTGGCCATTTTCTGCATGAAGAAATCATTCACCGCTTTGCGTAGGTGGTAGAGGAGATCCAGCATATGTAGGGTGGAATTCCTGCGTGTGGGGACATTGCAGAGCATGTTTGAAGGAATATGATCGGCTATTGTCTTTAAGAAGCATTTGAGGACCAGATTGATCACATGAGGCAGGCATGGGGCATGGGGCATGCGACCTAGACACAGAGCAGCCACAATGTTCGTACCATTATCTGCAACTGCATTGCTCAATCTAAGTTGACATGGAGACAGCCAGAGCGAGATTTCCTCATGCATGCATGGCAGCAACTTCTCGGCAGTGTGGCTTTTCTTGCCCAGGCTCAACATATATAATATGGCGTGTCAGTATTGCACTTTGCAGTGATGAAAGGATGGAGGAGGAGGGTAAGCTATGCCCTGCTGTCTCCCGTCTGCTGAGGAGGAAGAGAAGGATAGGAGTCTGGTGTCCAAAGCTGAAACAGATTGGCACAGTCATGCTGCACAAGGTTGTCCCAGTGACACACAGGTATTGCCCTTGGTCGTAGCTACTGCTACAAGTATCTACTGTTGAATGCACTCTGCTGCATACTGACAGTTGCATAGACAGCCCCACTTTCTCTTCCATGTAACTGTGCAAGGCTGGGATGGCCTTGCTGGAGAAAAAATGGCAACTGGGGACATGCCACCTGGGCTGGGTGCACCCCATTAGTTGCCTAAAGGCTGTGAAATCAACCAGGCGGTATGACAGCAGCGACTACATAACCAACAACTTGGACAGGTGTGTGTTCAGCCGCACGACAACCAGATGACTAAGCACATATTGTTGTCTGGTGGATAGAGATTCTATTATAGATAATTGACGAGATGGAGGAGGAGCACTAGATGATGATGACAAAACTGTACTGCCTGTGGATGAGACCTGGCTACTAGACAGACAACAGTTTATAGCAGCAGGAGCAGAAGCATCAGCAAGAGCAATAAGGTTTTGATGGGGCATTTGCGAGGCATTTTAATTGTCACTGGAAGCCTTGTGATGTCGCTTACGTAGAGACTTACTTACTGCACAGAGCTAGCATTTCCAGCAGCACCACCAGACTTTGCTTTATATCAGACTTTTTTCTGAAGTCTGCAAATGCAGCATTAGTGTTGCTGTCACCTGCTCCTGAGTGGGCCATACCAGCAGACCTAGTCCTGTGCCATTTTGCAGAGGATCTGGCCCTACTTACCCTGTCACTTTCCTATTCTGATGTTTCATCATGGTCTACTTGCCTCCCCACACTACAACCACTTTCATAACTGCCAGTATGTCCATGTCTACCACCACCCTCTCTGCGACAGCTATGCATCTCGGACACCGCTCGCACCTCCACCACCTCTGCAAGGCTTTAGCATATCTTTAGCATAACCCGACCATAAAAATGCACTGTTATACCTGCTATATATATATATATATATATATATTTATTTATTTATATTTACATGTAACAATGCCATGTTAAATACAAAATGTCATGCAGTTAATATGTACAGAAGAGATAATACATTTATATTCTATATAGTAGGTAATGTAGCTGTTTTCCGATTTAACCTAAAAGTGATCAGAAAGCCAATACAGAGTATATAAAACCCTTGTTGAAACATACTGTACAAGCCTTTTAGATATACACAGCCAAGGAAGCAGTAAATGCCATATGACATTATGCTTCAGTGGAAACATTTCTTTGGGCCCCTAGGCAGATATTTGCAGAGGATTTGAACTTTGAAGAAGATAACAAAATGGAGAAAAGGAAAGCTATTTTGAGAAGCAGAGCCTATACATTCCTGAAAAATTGTATTCACATTACATTTAGGTATACATATGAAAGTAATGTTTATGCTAAGGGTAACAAAAAGATCATAACCTTGTAATGTAAGGCTCACAGGTTAGGGTATAGGGAAAGAGCCTGAGTTTCTGTGCATTTGTAGTTTGTGTAATGCTTGTGTAGTGTTTGGCTTCACTGGGTTGAAACCCACCGAGTCTTGCGCTGCTTCTGATTCAGGTGGCCCCATCGCTGCTTACTCACTCTCAGATGATTCTGTAAAGACAGAGAAGCACAACACACCAGCACTTAGCAAACATTTAATTTGACTTTCAATGCAGCACAACCTGTGTTTTTTGTTGTATTGGCCTACCGAAATGTGCAGGAGCTGTGGGTGACTCCAAGCTCAACACACCCTCCTCTTCAGCAGGCTCAATGGCCGGTGATGGAGAGGCTTTAGAGGAGCAAGAGAACATTGACTGTCTTTTGGGCCCCACTGGTTGTACCCCTTGCTTCCGGGTGGGCTTGATGCGCAGCCAGAACTTCCCAGCTACAAAAGAAAATACAATTTTGTTAAATATGTCACTCATAACCCTGATAGCTCACCTTCTCTCTACGCACCTGGGGCCACTTTCACCATTTGAGGTCCGACCAGTGTTGTATTATTTGGGTGAAGGTGTAACGCAACATCCCCTCACCATTCACATGGGTTGCTACTTACTCTGCCAACATCCTCTTTTCATGTGTGTGTTGGGCTTGAAGTCATACCTTTCCTTCATAAAAGTCTGCAGAGAACAAACAGATTTGCATTATTAACTTGTGTCCTTCTCTTTTTGGGTCTTCTTCAGGTACACATGCATGCCCCTGCCCCTTTAAGTACTTTTATGTGACAGTGCAAGCACCAAAGCCTACTATATGCACCATGTGGACACTAGTCATCACCAATACTTCCCGCAGCAAGATCTTCCTTCTGCCAGCACTCCACAGAGCGCCCAGGAGGAAGTCAGTCCCACCCTGCAGCCAGGCTGCACCTGTATCTGGTGAGGCATCCCAAATCATGGAGGCACACGGCGGGCCAACAGCACCACTTTTATGCAAAACGCCAATAGTTATTTTAAAGTGGTGCGAGGGACCGCCAGTTTGCTCTATGAAGACCTGACTGCAGTGGTTGTGGAGCAGCAGCGCCACCACCAAAATATGGAGATGCTGCTTGGGTCTATAGTGGAGGCCAACCAGGTCACCACACAAAGGCTGGGGACACAGCAAGCAGCCAACAGAGAAAGTCGGGCAACATCGCCCTAACCAGCCATGCTGGACTTTGGGGTGTGGAAGTCGTCGCCAAACTTTTTGAAAATGGGACAGGCACATATTTTTTCACACCCAGAAAGCAAAAGGTGCAGACTTATTAAAAAACAACATAAGGGAAAAATACATTAAGAGGAGGCCACCAAATACTGGTGAATGCTTTGGGCAACACAGCTCTGGGTGCCAGAATAAAGATGACCTGGAATCTCTGGAGCAGAAGAGGGGTTGCCTCCTCCACATATGCTGCCACCCTCTCTGTCAAGACAAAATTGTGGAGGGCGATGCATGCCAAGATGATTTTGATGACCTTCTCTGGCTTGTATTACAGGGCACCACCCAGTGTGGTCCAGACATGGAAATTTAGTCTCCAAGAGGCCCAAGGCACGTTCCGCTACTGCCCATGTGCGATGGTGGTCCAAATTATAAGCCTCCTGGCCAGCAGTTTGGGCCCTTAAAATGGGCACCAGGAGCCAGGAAAGCAAGGGATAACCAGAATCCCGTAAAAGTAACATGAAACAGAATATTAACATCCTCACAGGTAACACAACAACAAAACAGCTGAAACCAAATAGTAAATATTTGGACAGCGTTGGCAAATTTGCTAAAGGCTAAAGGCAGGATGCTGGAACCAAGCATTTGTAACAGCGACAGGAAGAAACGGGCATGCAAAGAGCATAAACAGGGCATGAACACAGAAGTGAGGTAGAGCAGGGAGATAAATTGGAAAACACACTTAACTTGGCCAAAAACCAAAGAGGGTGCACATATTAGACATGCAAAAAAAGACTTACCTAGAAGCCAGCTTGCCATTCTCAAAACAGTGGTACAAACTAGAACTCCTCAAGATGAATGTGTCATGGGACGAGCCACGGAAGCCGGCTAAAATGCTGAAAAAACTAAGATCTGGTCCCGCGACACATTGGACGTTGAGTGTGGCCCATCTTGTGGTTGTTGAAAATAATGCAAAAAAATAAAGGGTCACTAGACTGGCACCAAAAAATAAACAAGCAAAATAAAACAAAACCAGGGCCAATTGTGACACAGATAGGTTGGCTTAAGGAGGGTTAAGCAAAGCCTAAAGAGAGAAGAGTGGGCAAGGAGGAAGAGCAATGTGTATCAAAACATACTGGGAACACAGGGAAGCTGATTTAGGGAAGGTGAAGCAAGGCTAGCCTAAAGAGAGGAGAGTGGGCAAGAAGGAGGAGCAATGTGGACCTAAACATACCAAAACATATACTCCTGAGCAGCTGGGGGAACCATGGCCACATGCGTGCAATCAATGGTGGCCATGACACTTGGCATATTCGCTATTCCAAGAAACCCAACCTCATCACGTTCCAAAAAAAAGAAGATGCAGATGACATTGAGAAATTTAGTCAGGGCTCCGCGAAGTCTGGGACATGCCAATTGACAGTGCCCCTAGTCTCTGGAGGGAGCCATTTGCTAAAAATTGGAGGCAGTCAACCAATTTAGTCATACCTCCAATTGCATGCCCCTTTCTTGTGGCAGGGGTCAACCATGGCTGCAGCTCTGAGTAAAGCTTTTGAAGAGAAAGGCTTTTCCGTCGGGTCAAGTCGAACACCTACTGATCAGTCATCTGATCGATATCCAGGTGATGGAGGGTATTCCTAAGCTCTGGAAGGTACATGGTTAATAGCCCCCACTGCTGCAGATGCTCATACTTTTCACAGAACTCATCAAGGGGCTCCATCATAGATGGGTAGGCCGGTTCCTGCTAGCAAAAAGAGGGCGCAAGTTTGAGCCAGAAACCTACAGATTTTATAGGCCTGAAAATGACCAAATCAAGAGTTAAGAATCACACGTAAGTGCAGGCTAAACCCGTAAATGGGATTGCTCAGAGCATGATGAATGAGCTCCACTTCGGTCCTTAAAGTGGACCAACACCCACGGGTGATCGGCCCGGGAATCTATAAGATTCCCGGGCCGATCACCCCCCACCCCGCGGGACATCCGAGATCGGGATGTCCCGCGGGGTGAAACCCCCCCCAAACACCCCAACTCACCTACCTTATCTTCGGCGGCGGCCGGCCGCCGCCACCTCCCTCGCGCCCCTGTAGGCGTGCGCGCCTCCGCGCCGGCCGTCTGCGAATGGCCGGCGCGGGGGCGCGCGCGTTCAAAGTGACGCGAGGGAGGCGGCGGCGGCCGCCGCTTAGACGTTCCTTGTACGTTGGCGTTGGGAGCGGGGAGAGGTGAGTTATTCGGGGGGTTAGGGGGGGTTTCACACAGCGGGGCACCCCGATCGGGGGTGCCCCACCGAAGTGGACCAAGACCCAGGATAGTCAAAATCCTGGGTGTTGGTCCACTTTAAGAGTCCAAGAATGCAGCCATGGTCATGACTCATTTATTCCTCTGTAGCACATCCACACCATTCATTGCAATGTTGGACCAGAGAGGACTGACTGGGAGCTTGTTCTCCACTCTCTGTAAGCTTAACCACAGGTCTGGGCGTTTGGGCTGTGCAGGACAGAGATATATAAATAAATATATATATATATATATATATATATATATATATATATATATATTGTGGTTGTCATTAGAATGAAGGATATTAGTTAAGAGGAACTAGTTGAGAGGAGACAAGAGGAGACGACTGAGGGGGGACACGATTAACTTGTATAAAACTATTAATGGGCAATACAAAAAATATGGGAAAACACTATTTCATGTAAAATTCTCTCTAAAGATAAGGTGGCACTCCCTTCGACTGGAAATAAATTCAATCTCCAGAAGCAACAATCATTTTTTACCATAAAAACTATAAATCTGTAATCTACTATTAGCTGTTATCAATAAAAAAAAAAAACCCAAACATTAAAATATAACTTCCCCTACCCCAACACCCTTGGTTGAACATGATGGGCTTAGTTAAAGTTGCCTTGCGGCGACGAAACGTGTCGGCGGTGGCGAGCGGTGGACCCAAGTATTGATCTTTGTGAACTTTCATCATCTTTTAAAACGGAGTTTTCCTCTTTTGGGCCGATCACGGTGGCTGTCAGATTCCAGGACCGGTGAGATTGGGGCCAAACTTTTAAGCTGATTTATTCTATTTGTTTGTGAGTGCATTTTGGATTTTTATACATTAAAGTTGCCGAGTTTTGCAGAATTACACTATATTCGGCTTTTGTCTTTCTATGTGTTTGTGTGGGCACACGGTTTGATCTACATTTGATAAGTATATAATCTGAAGTGGATGTGTATGGAAGGCTTACCAAAGCTGCCTAAGAGGATTTGAAAAGTGTTTACTAACTTGAAGCTGTATACATTCTGAAGTGGATATATATGGAAGCCTTATCAACACTGCTTAAGAGTATTTGAGAAGTGCTTGATTGATTTGAAGCTGGTAAGAGTTTGCACTGACGGTGGAGGATTTCTCTTGCACCCTGCTGTGTGGAGTGCATGCACCGTGGGATATCGTATATTGGGGCAACTTGCCAGCTTACATTTATTGCTCTGTGTTCTTCTTCACTTATATAAACTGTGTTCCTTCAGAGATAAGGACTTTTTCACGCAGTGCTATGTATTAGTGTTTAGGTTATCTAACCATTGTTACATTATTACTTTTCATGATGGACATATGTCTTTTTTCAACCATATTAACTATGTAAGTAGCGGACTGCACCTGATAGTCTCCCTTAAGATTCCGTGGTCTGTGGTGGTGGTGTGGTGTATAAAATGTAGCTGTTGGTGAGTTTATCCAGACTGTCATTAGTACTGATATGCAGATCATGCATCTGTTGGGCCCTGCAGCTCTTTGGCTAGGAGTCAAATGTCAAATACCATTACCAGTCTATGGGTAAAGGGGATTAGGTCAAATGATTTGGATGTACTATAAAAAAGGCACCCCCTTCCCCACAAGGCTGCCAGTCATTATTTCACGCTTGGGAATGGTATTTACGGGACTTGGAAGCAGAACACCTGAGCCAAAAAGCTGCCATAGCCGGTGCTTTTGCACTCTGGAGATACTAGCCCCTATGCACCAAGGGAGTCAGATTTTACCTCTATTCAGGTCTGGTCAAGCCTGACCCAATAGGCAACATTTTTGTTGAATCAAACTATAATCTAAGGGCTATTAGTACTTAGTACTATTAGTACAAATCTGCATTTAAATAAATAGTCAAATTGCAGAAGTGAAAGTTTCAATTGTCATGTTTATTTGTTACTGCTACTATATTTGTAAATAAAAAAGAAAACTAGTTTTTCTAATCTTACTGGCCCTTCCCGTTGCTCCAAAATAATATTTTAAAATGTTGTTATATGGATTGAATATAGCCAAATTAGCAATTTACATGCAGCTATTTTATGTTGTAACATCCCCCTTTATCCCCTCGATTCAAAGAGCAAAAGTTAATTGATTTCGGATCGAGAATCGTAAGTTTGGGTGGGTGTTAGTCATTTTTTCCTGTTTTTTTGGCCATTTCCGACTCGCACGAGCCTACGTTCGAATGCGTATATGCTCTTACGATCATCGCAAGTTCGTTCGTAAATTTTAGGATCAAAACGTAAAACTTAGGATCAAATCCTAAAACTTAGGATCAAAACGTAAAACTTAGTATAATCGGATGTGTTTAGGTGTGATTCAGAAAACAGTTTTCCAACCTCTAAATACGTTTTAAAAGACAGCCACTGCCGGCACCTTTTAGCAGTCGGATTGCTGTTCTTGAACAGGTTTTTTGGCTATGTGGAGGAGTCTGCGCGTCTTGAGCTCCAATGAACTGCATGTATCAGCATGGCCGAGGCCATAAATTGTATAGCAATGCATACCTGATTCATGTATGCCTTATAAAAGCATTTTAATGTGGACCTTAATTAGTCCTTTGCATGTAAACCTTTATTTGGCAATATATTTGCGTTAATTAAAGAAACTTGTCCTTTGGTATTTATTTTTAAATTGATGTACTAGAATAATATTTTTAGATTGCATTTATTGGTGTAGTTGTTTACCTTTGCTTTGTTTAATTATTTAAGCACATCTTTGGTCAGATGCATCACACTTACTGAGGAGAGGAGAGCGGGATAAAGTGCAGGATGTGGGTTACTGCTGTATTTTGCACAGACACAGCAGAGCTGGGGTCACGGAAAGGTCAGAAATCAAAGAATCCAGAGCAACACAGTCACAAGGCCCTTTCTGTTTGCAGGCTGCCCGATAATACCTGAGCCGCCATCTTGGCTGTTTCTAGGCTCATAACATGCAGAAGTTGCTGGGTGTTTTTTAATATTTGAGAGCAATCTGTATGTAGAGGGTGTGGGTAACCACACACAAAATTTTAAGTTGTACCATTTGAAGCCAAAATATTAAAATTAAATCCACAAGTAAAAAATGCAAGTTAACTAAAAATTAAACAAAGTAAGATTTACTTATGCAAATGCATTCATTAATGGTTGGTTACTACAAAATGAATGAAATAAAGAAAAATAAAAGACCAAATATTTAGAATGCACTTTAATGAGGTAAGTTTGTAGTGCGCAGGCGCAAGATCAGAAGGATTTACGTCCAGACAAAAAAGGAAAAAGGGCAAAACCAATGTTGCAACCTGAGAAATGAAACGGAAAATTCAGGATGGAAACTGACATAGGTCTGATTCCCGAACTGCCATACGAACGGACCTAAATTTTAGGATAGAAACGTATTTGCTTATAGAATCACTCGCACGTTCATACGAACGCACGAGCGGACGGGAAAAATAGGATGATTGGCACCAAAATCCAAGCTGTTACATGTTTCTTTGAATCGACCCTTATGTGTTGTTAAGCAGTGCTGCTTTGATGCCGTTTGCTTGCTCCCTTTTATTCATGTATGTGCTCTTGCTTTATATTAATCAAAAACCTGTTCAATTCTCAATTAAACTCTAACTGAACTCATTGCCTGAGCTTGATTTTTACTCATACAAACATCTCTGTGTTGTAATACTGTTCCACAAGATTAAACATTACCATGGATCAGTGGCTAGCACAGTTGTTTCTTACAACTGGTTATAATTTCCATTGTGGGAGTTATCTACATTGAGTTTGCACAAGTCGTCCCTCATTAGAGTGAGTTTCCGCTTATTATTATTGTTTATTTATATCTTTTTCTATAGCGCCATACAAAGCCGTATGCACAGACAGGGTAAAACATACATGATGTTACAGAGGTCAAAGTTAATGCTTTAAAACATGATGCAATAGGAGAGAGCCCTGCTCTTATAAGCTTAAAATTTAGCAAAGCTGTGTAAATAATAGTTGAGTTTGGTGGCATGTACCCCATGATGAGTTTCATGTTGTATTTATGTCTGAAGAGAGGTTTTGAGCACTTTGGCGCTTGGTTGGTAAGTGATGATAAATTGGGAGAGGGCAGTCCAGAAAAGTGGAGAGGCATGAGAGAAGTCCAAGTCCAGGAGGGACATGAGAGAAAGTACCTAGAGTACAGGACAGAAGAAGAACGAGGTGGAGCAGGGGCTGCATCTGGTGATTAATAATGACATTTAGGGAGGAGTCAGTAGAGCAGTAGAGTTCAGAAAAGATTCACAGAAGTGCCAGCTGCCAGTGTCCTCACTTGTGGGAGTGGTGGCCATGTTTTTGTAGCCCTGGTAATAACCTTTTTGACAGGGAAAGAACGTCAACCGGATTGTGGGGCTCAGGGAAGTTACAGCTGCTTCCTGCTGCACATGCTGCATAGGTTAAGTTGGTTGATAGGCTGCATCTGTTCAGCAGCCCATCAACAAGTTTTCCAGGTTCGAAGTCAAACATTGACTTCTGGCTAAAGGTTGTGTTCTGGATTGCGAACCCGAGCTTGCAAAGCTTGGTATGAACCTAAACTTTGAAGATTTGGTTCGCCCAACACTAATCAAAAAGATCTAATTGTTGAAAGGTTTGTACCATGAAACACAGTGAAGATTGTCATCAAGAAGTCGATAAAATTTGTCACAACAGCGACATTACTAAGAAATGGACATCCTTCAAAAATTGACCTAAAGACAAGAAGAAAATAAGTCAGAGAGGCAGCCAAGGGGCCTGCAGCATTAAAGGAGTTGCAGGAATGTCTGGCAAGTGCTGGTTGTGTACTGCATGTTATAATGATATCGATCATTCTTTGTGTGTCTGGACTGTGGAAAAGAGGGACAAAATGGAAGCTTTTCTTAAAAAGTACAGGCTCAGCAATGTTTTGCCAAACCTACATCAAGTCTGCCAAAAGCACATGAGAAACCATGTTATGGCCTAATGAGACCAAGGTGGAACCTTTTTGCCAAATTTCAAAAGGTATGTTTGGTACAAAGCCAACACTGTGCATCACCAAAAGAACACCAAAACCATAGCGATGCAAGGAAGAAGCAAAATTATGCATTGGGGCTGTTTTTCTGTAGCTGAAACTGTGGTTGCAGTCTAGGTGGAGAGAGTGATGGAGGGATGAGAGGTGTAGCTGAAAACCCATGGCTTCCATTGGTAGACCGGATGGAAGAGAAGCGAGAGGTAGAGGAAAGGAAGAGACATTTTCTTCTATGCCCCACAAAGAGTCAACACAGGCAGCCAAGGACAGGTGCAGCAACAGGAATGTTGCATATGTGGAATTTCATATCTATGGCTGTGAATTTGCAAAGTCAATCTTAAAGGGACATTCCAGTGTAAATATGTGGTTCATGGAAGTAACCATGATGGGAATACTTGTGGCTGCCACCTCCCTCATCTTCTATTGAGATGTATGAGAAAAATCACTCCTCCTCTCAATAGAAAAAAATAGGCTGGCAGGCACAGGTAATCCCATCATTGCTGCTCCTATAAGCCACGTATTTACACTGGACTGTCCCTAGTAAAATGGATTTTGCCAATTCACTTAACTGGACTGTCCATTGAAATGTATCTTTAACCAGAATCCAGACAGCAACACTACTAATATACTTACAAGGAATATAGGAATATACCAGAAATAAAACATTTCTTTTAGTACTGGTACGCTGGTGGATCAGTGGATCTATAACCACATCTCCGCATAGCCTTGAAGTAAAAAGGATATACAGAGATTCCTTCATTCTAAATTATTATTATAGTTTGTTTATAAAGCACCATCACCTTCCATGGCACTTTACAATGCAGTATCGATATAAAGCACACATACAAATCAAGTATAAAGTGTCCTTGACATTTATATAAATCTAAAAGAAATATCAACATGTTGGCAGTTTAAATTGTTTAATTAGTAGTATTGTTATCTTTATTAACAGAAAGAAGAGAAGAAAAAATTTCAATTTTTATCAATGCCATTGTGTTGATGTGAAGACCCTTGAGCTATTCGGTGACTGAAGATATAATGTAAAATTGTCTTTAATTATCTTGTCTATTAAAATGTGTTTAAGGCAGCTTGTTTGAGTCTGTCAAACATTTATTGGCAAGTGCTCAGAGCTACACCTGTTCTAGCGTTACCTGACTCGGCCTATCTGTCATTGCCATGTTTATAACAAGTGCGGTTATTCAGGTGAACTAGCAGGAAGTACACTACAATGCTAATGAGTTTTGACAACAAAAGCAACTGCTCCGGGGCCTTCACTGGCTTGCTACTATCTTTCAGCAGCATTGTTATAGAAACAATAAAAGAAAACATATATTACAGTAGTGTTAGAATATAATTTTTTAATGCCATGTAACCATTTTAAACAAAATTTGAACTGGCCAAGAAAAAATTAATGAACACCAATGAGTAATATTTTATTAAAATGACATTGTACAAGAATGCAAGATGCAGAGAATGTAAAAAATGCACAATAGGATAACATTTGCATTTTGTGTTTTTCCACAGTGGGAGGCAATAGATAGTAGTATCCATAATGGGATTTATTTAATACGCACTAGTGCAACATATTGCCAGATGTCAGGTGAATGTCAGGTTCCAGAGCAAAAGGTCTATTTATCAAGTCAAAAAATCCAAAAAATCCAACGCCTATGATGCTGATAGTGTCCCATCTATCATCAGCACCAGCGATGGAATGAGTTCCCTACAGTGCCAGATAGGACCAGGCGCTCACCCTGCACTGTGTGGCCTGATCCCATAGATTTCAATGGGCTGAGATGGTTATCATTTTTGGGCTATTTATTTTTTTTCTTTTTGGGCTGGTGCATGTGCCACAGGATCCCTGGGCTGTTTGGAATTGGTTTTGTATGCATTTTTTGCACCTTTGTGTTGCCCTGAAAACTTGTGATTTGGCCCTTGCAAAACCTGTGTCATGTCTTTCAAGTGTCCCCAATGCAATTCCAGGTATTTTTTTTATTGTCCTGCCATCATTCCAAAATTTAAAAAATTGGGATTGTAACAGGTCTGAATGCCTAGAATCCATGTTTTTCTTAATGAATCTCACATCTCGCATGTAATGCTCATCTAGCTCCAGCACATAAAATGTATAAATTAGGCTATTAGTTTGCTGTTGACTGTACTTATTTTGTTTTTGTTAATTGGAAATGCAAGCTGTGGTCAGGGCAGGCTACAGTTTACATCTTGTTGTAGCCAAAGCCTAAAGTGGACCTTCATTGGCATATTGTACTGTATTTTATTTTGTTTTTTTATTGTTTTTTTCTCTACAGTACATGAGATTGGGAATTATATAGTAATATAGAGTATATAGATGGGATCCCATATAACTAGAGATGAGCGAACTTTTGAAAAATTCGATTCGACTGATTCGCCGAATTTTCCGACAAAAATCGTTTCGACCCGAATAAATTCGCGACGAATCGCTATTAAAAACGGCTATTTCTGAGCCTCCTACAGCCTCAATAGGGTTGTAAACCATTCAGCCTTGCTGTAACACGCACAGGATGCGTGCTGGGTTAGTTAAATAATACTTTTAAGAAATATCACATGCAGATCAGAGGCATCGCTAATAGAATCGCAGAGCGGCACAATTGCAGAGAGTTGAAGTGCCATCACTATGAGGGGCAGAAGGAGCCCAAATATACACTGGAGTTGGCCTCAGGAGCCCAAAAATTGGATGAATCACACCCTGGAGTTGGCAGAAGTTGGCAGCAGCAGCAGCAGGAGCCCAAATATACACTGGAGTTGGCTTCAGGAGCCCAAAAATTGGATGAATCACACCCTGGAGTTGGCAGGAGTTGACAGTAGCAGCAGCAGGAGCCCAAATATACACTGGAGTTGGCCTCAGGAGCCCAAAAATTGGATGAATCACACCCTGGAGTTGGCAGGAGTTGGCAGCAGCAGCAGCAGGAGCCCAAATATACACTGGAGTTGGCTTCAGGAGCCCAAAAATTGGATGAATCACACCCTGGAGTTGGCAGGAGTTGACAGCAGCAGCAGCAGGAGCCCAAATATACACTGGAGTTGGCTTCAGGAGCCCAAAAATTGGATGAATCACAGCCTGGAGTTGGCAGAAGTTGGCAGCAGCAGCAGCAGGAGCCCAAATATACACTGGAGTTGGCTTCAGGAGCCCAAAAATTGGATGAATCACACCCTGGAGTTGGCAGAAGTTGGCAGCAGCAGCAGCAGGAGCCCAAATATACACTGGAGTTGGCTTCAGGAGCCCAAAAATTGGATGAATCACACCCTGGAGTTGGCAGGAGTTGACAGTAGCAGCAGCAGGAGCCCAAATATACACTGGAGTTGGCTTCAGGAGCCCAAAAATTGGATGAATCACAGCCTGGAGTTGGCAGGAGTTGACAGTAGCAGCAGCAGGAGCCCAAATATACACTGGAGTTGGCCTCAGGAGCCCAAAAATTGGATGAATCACACCCTGGAGTTGGCAGGAGTTGGCAGCAGCAGCAGCAGGAGCCCAAATATACACTGGAGTTGGCTTCAGGAGCCCAAAAATTGGATGAATCACACCCTGGAGTTGGCAGAAGTTGGCAGCAGCAGCAGCAGGAGCCCAAATATACACTGGAGTTGGCTTCAGGAGCCCAAAAATTGGATGAATCACACCCTGGAGTTGGCAGGAGTTGACAGCAGCAGCAGCAGGAGCCCAAATATACACTGGAGTTGGCTTCAGGAGCCCAAAAATTGGATGAATCACACCCTGGAGTTGGCAGGAGTTGACAGCAGCAGCAGCAGGAGCCCAAATATACACTGGAGTTGGCTTCAGGAGCCCAAAAATTGGATGAATCACACCCTGGAGTTGGCAGAAGTTGGCAGCAGCAGCAGCAGGAGCCCAAATATACACTGGAGTTGGCTTCAGGAGCCCAAAAATTGGATGAATCACACCCTGGAGTTGGCAGAAGTTGGCAGCAGCAGCAGCAGGAGCCCAAATATACACTGGAGTTGGCTTCAGGAGCCCAAAAATTGGATGAATCACACCCTGGAGTTGGCAGAAGTTGGCAGCAGCAGCAGCAGGAGCCCAAATATACACTGGAGTTGGCTTCAGGAGCCCAAAAATTGGATGAATCACACCCTGGAGTTGGCAGGAGTTGACAGCAGCAGCAGCAGGAGCCCAAATATACACTGGAGTTGGCTTCAGGAGCCCAAAAATTGGATGAATCACACCCTGGAGTTGGCAGGAGTTGACAGCAGCAGCAGCAGGAGCCCAAATATACACTGGAGTTGGCTTCAGGAGCCCAAAAATTGGATGAATCACACCCTGGAGTTGGCAGAAGTTGGCAGCAGCAGCAGCAGGAGCCCAAATATACACTGGAGTTGGCTTCAGGAGCCCAAAAATTGGATGAATCACACCCTGGAGTTGGCAGAAGTTGGCAGCAGCAGCAGCAGGAGCCCAAATATACACTGGAGTTGGCTTCAGGAGCCCAAAAATTGGATGAATCACACCCTGGAGTTGGCAGGAGTTGACAGTAGCAGCAGCAGGAGCCCAAATATACACTGGAGTTGGCTTCAGGAGCCCAAAAATTGGATGAATCACAGCCTGGAGTTGGCAGGAGTTGACAGTAGCAGCAGCAGGAGCCCAAATATACACTGGAGTTGGCCTCAGGAGCCCAAAAATTGGATGAATCACACCCTGGAGTTGGCAGGAGTTGGCAGCAGCAGCAGCAGGAGCCCAAATATACACTGGAGTTGGCTTCAGGAGCCCAAAAATTGGATGAATCACACCCTGGAGTTGGCAGAAGTTGGCAGCAGCAGCAGCAGGAGCCCAAATATACACTGGAGTTGGCTTCAGGAGCCCAAAAATTGGATGAATCACACCCTGGAGTTGGCAGGAGTTGACAGCAGCAGCAGCAGGAGCCCAAATATACACTGGAGTTGGCTTCAGGAGCCCAAAAATTGGATGAATCACACCCTGGAGTTGGCAGGAGTTGACAGCAGCAGCAGCAGGAGCCCAAATATACACTGGAGTTGGCTTCAGGAGCCCAAAAATTGGATGAATCACACCCTGGAGTTGGCAGAAGTTGGCAGCAGCAGCAGCAGGAGCCCAAATATACACTGGAGTTGGCTTCAGGAGCCCAAAAATTGGATGAATCACACCCTGGAGTTGGCAGAAGTTGGCAGCAGCAGCAGCAGGAGCCCAAATATACACTGGAGTTGGCTTCAGGAGCCCAAAAATTGGATGAATCACACCCTGGAGTTGGCAGGAGTTGACAGTAGCAGCAGCAGGAGCCCAAATATACACTGGAGTTGGCTTCAGGAGCCCAAAAATTGGATGAATCACAGCCTGGAGTTGGCAGGAGTTGACAGTAGCAGCAGCAGGAGCCCAAATATACACTGGAGTTGGCCTCAGGAGCCCAAAAATTGGATGAATCACACCCTGGAGTTGGCAGGAGTTGGCAGCAGCAGCAGCAGGAGCCCAAATATACACTGGAGTTGGCTTCAGGAGCCCAAAAATTGGATGAATCACACCCTGGAGTTGGCAGAAGTTGGCAGCAGCAGCAGCAGGAGCCCAAATATACACTGGAGTTGGCTTCAGGAGCCCAAAAATTGGATGAATCACACCCTGGAGTTGGCAGGAGTTGACAGCAGCAGCAGCAGGAGCCCAAATATACACTGGAGTTGGCTTCAGGAGCCCAAAAATTGGATGAATCACACCCTGGAGTTGGCAGGAGTTGACAGCAGCAGCAGCAGGAGCCCAAATATACACTGGAGTTGGCTTCAGGAGCCCAAAAATTGGATGAATCACACCCTGGAGTTGGCAGAAGCTGGCAGCAGCAGCAGCAGGAGCCCAAATATACACTGGAGTTGGCTTCAGGAGCCCAAAAATTGGATGAATCACACCCTGGAGTTGGCAGAAGTTGGCAGCAGCAGCAGCAGGAGCCCAAATATACACTGGAGTTGGCTTCAGGAGCCCAAAAATTGGATGAATCACACCCTGGAGTTGGCAGGAGTTGACAGTAGCAGCAGCAGGAGCCCAAATATACACTGGAGTTGGCTTCAGGAGCCCAAAAATTGGATGAATCACACCCTGGAGTTGGCAGAAGTTGGCAGCAGCAGCAGCAGGAGCCCAAATATACACTGGAGTTGGCTTCAGGAGCCCAAAAATTGGATGAATCACACCCTGGAGTTGGCAGAAGTTGGCAGCAGCAGCAGCAGGAGCCCAAATATACACTGGAGTTGGCTTCAGGAGCCCAAAAATTGGATGAATCACACCCTGGAGTTGGCAGGAGTTGACAGTAGCAGCAGCAGGAGCCCAAATATACACTGGAGTTGGCTTCAGGAGCCCAAAAATTGGATGAATCACAGCCTGGAGTTGGCAGGAGTTGACAGTAGCAGCAGCAGGAGCCCAAATATACACTGGAGTTGGCTTCAGGAGCCCAAAAATTGGATGAATCACACCCTGGAGTTGGCAGGAGTTGACAGTAGCAGCAGCAGGAGCCCAAAAAATGGCCTAAAGACATAAATATGTTTTGCACCATTTGGAAAGTGTAAAACGTGGCACCATGCTGAATCTAGTCGCATGCATCAGGCATTGGTGGGTGGAAATCCTGGCTGATCCATCCCTGATTCATTTTGACAAAGGTGAGTCTCTCCACATTTTTAGTTGACAGACGAGTTCTCCTCGCCGTAACTATGGCCCCCGCCGCACTAAACACCCGCTCAGATGGCACGCTACTTGCCGGGCAGGACAGCTTTTCCAGGGCAAACTCTGCTAGTTGCGGCCACAAATCAAGTTTGGCTGCCCAGAAGTCCAGCGGATCCTCAAGGTGTGTTGGCATGGTCATGTCAAAGTATGACATGACCTGCTGGTTCAGGTCCTGCTCCAGGTCTTCCTGCTGCTCATGAGTAGCCTCACTATGCGGGTGTAGAAAGCTACTCATTAGCGACTGAAGACTGAGGCTGCTGCTGCTGATGGAGCTTCTGCTGCTGCTGCTGCCAACCCCCCCAGCGGCCATGGCAGTGGAAGGTGAGCGCAGAGGTCCCCTCGAGTCAGACCTGCGAGAGTATGGACCATGGCGCAGATAGGCATCGGCCAACTGCCTACGTAGAATGTCTTTGTAGTAGTTGAGTTTGTCCTCCCTCTCGGTGGGTTTAAAAAATGCCCCCATTTTGTGCCGGAAGCGAGGGTCCAATAAGGTGGACAGCCAGAAGTCATCCCGCCGACAGATGGAAACAATTCTGGGGTCACTACGCAAGCACGTGAGCATGCTTCGTGCCATTTGCGCAAGTGACTCGGATGGACTACCTGTCTCCATCTCCACTGCATACTGCCACGGTGTGCCCGGGTCCTCTGTCTCTCCTTCCTCAAAAACCTCTAGCTCCTCTGGCTGCTCCTGCTCCTCCTCTCCTGTCCGCTGACTAGATAAACCAGCCATTTCGCCAAGCCTAAACTGTGTTTCGCTGGGCAACTCCTCCTCCTCCTCTTCCTCCTCCTCCTCCTCCAGTTCAGCTCCAAGGGGGTTCATGTGGCCGTAAGATGTAAACGCCATGTCTCCAGTGCCCTGACCAGCCATGGTTTCCAACATGTGCTGTAGTACATGAAGCAGTGGAATCACGTCGTTCATCCCGTAATCCTGCCGACTGACAAATAAAGTGGCTTCCTCAAAGGGCCTGAGCAAACGGCAGGTGTCACGTATGAGCTGCCACTGGTTGACATTGAAGTTACACAGGGGAGTCCCCCTATCTGCTTGGATCATCAGGAAATCCGTGATGGCTTTTCTCTGTTCATATAATCGGTCCAACATGTGAAGGGTGGAATTCCAACGGGTGGAAACATCGCAAATCAGACTATGTTGGGGGATACCATTCTGACGCTGTAGCTCAAGAAGGGTGTGTTTGGCAGTGTAGGAGTGGCTGAAGTGCATGCAAAGTTTCCGTGAAGTTGTTAGGATGTCCTGCAGATGGGGGGAACACTTCAGAAACCGCTTGACAACCAGATTGAAGACGTGAGCCATGCAGGGGGCATGGGTCAGGCTTCCTTGGCGCAGCGCAGACAAAATGTTCTTCCCATTGTCGGTAACCATGATTCCCATTTTAAGTTTTCTCGGAGTAAGCCATGTTTGGATTTCCTGATGAATACATTTAAGCAGTTCCTCCCCTGTGTGACTCCGTTCGCCAAGACAAACCATGTGAAGCACTGCGTGACACCTCCGTGCCCTGCACACATGGTAGACTGGAGGGGCACTGAGACTTGAGCCTACAGTGGAGGGTGAGGAGATGGCGGAGGATGAGGAGGCCGAGTCGCACGGTGTCACAGGCCCAATGGGCAGAGAGCGCGGAGGCCGAAGCGGCGTGACCTGTCCAAGTTGCTGCTGCAAAGGGACCACATTCACCCAGTGGGCCGTAAACGACATGTACTGCCCCTGACCGTAGTTACAGCTCCAGATGTCGGCGCTGCCATGTATTTTGCTACACACCGACAGGCTCAAGGACTGGCCCACCTTCTGTTCAACAAAAGTGTGCAGCGCTGGTACTGCCTTCTTGGCAAAGAAATGACGGCTTGGGACTCTCCACCTCGGCTCGGCACAAGCCATCAGTTCTCTGAAAGGTGCAGATTCCACCACCTGAAAAGGGAGCGACTGCAGCACCAGCAACTTGGACAGGAGCACATTCAGCTTCTGCGCCGTAGGATGAGTGGGCGCATACTGCTGTCTCTTGGACATGGCTTCGCTGATGGATTGCTGGCGGGATGCATGACTTGGAGGAGGAGGAGCAGGAGCGACAGAGGATGGGTATGACGCACAGCTGCCTTCGGCTGAGGTGCTGGAGCCTTGGCTGGCAGAAATTGGGAGCTCACTTGGTGAGGAAGCAGACTGGACCACCCCTTGGGAGCCTCGGTTCTCCCAGGTCGTTTTATGGTGACGCATCATATGTTGACGCAGGGCCGTGGTGCCAACATTTGGACCCTGGCCACGCTTCACCTTTTGCCTACATATCTTGCATGTGGCCATGTTACCCTCCTGCGGATGCCTCAGGAAAAACTGCCACACTGCCGAGTAGCTACTTTTCCCACCCCCTGGCCTCACTGATTCACTGCTGCTGTTGCCAACTCCAGGAACCCCTGCTCCACTACCTCCCGATAAGGTAGACTGCCGCACAGCAGGTGCTCTACCCCGGCCCCGGCCCCGGCCGGCTCCAGCCTTTGGAATTGTGCCCCCATGCTGACTGCTACCACCTTGCTGCCTCAGCTGCTGACTCCGGGGCAACCTGCACCCCTCTTCTCCTGATGATGACGATGAAGCCCCTTCATCACCCGGCTCCCAAGTGCGATCGGCTTCATCGTCATCATCATCATCATCACCGGGTTGTGGCTGTACGTCACTGATGTTCGTGGATTCGTCAACAGTGTCTGGCGCAGGAGCTGGAACGCTCGCAGCACCCACGACACTGTCCACATCACTATTTGTCTGCCTAGCTAAAGAAGCCACCTCCATTTCTTGGCTGGGCAGTAGCTGCTGACTGTCCTCTATCTGATGGTCCTCCTCACTAAAGAGTGGAGCTGAACCCAAAGCATAGGATACGTCGCTGGGGGAGGGAACGGCGTAGGCCAGAGGCAATGGGAGGACAGGGACTGCTCTCGGGGCATGCCAACTCAGGGTTGTGTCAGAGGAACCTACCGACCCTAGACTGGGGGTCTCAGACGTAAGTTGTGATGATGTTGTTGATGAGCGCGTCAACCAATCTACCACGGCAGATGCGTTACTGGTGGAGACCCGACCGCTAGCAGATACTGGCAGATTAGGTCTCTCAGCGTGACTCCTGCTGCTACTGGCCCCCAGTCTGATGCGAGCTCTGCCTGCGGAATCTTGGCCTCTGCCACTCCTCTTTTCACTTCCAGGCACTTGTCTGCCCGACATAGTCTAACTGGCGTGGTAGTAGGTGATATTTAAAAAAACCCCGGGCAGCGGTGGGTCTATATGAAACAGAATATAATGCACACCAAAAGTGAGCAGTAACACTCAGCCTCCAACAGGCCTGCTTAGTGTAAATAAGAGAGCTGCTTAGTGTAAATAAAGAGGGGTATGCTATGTTACAGAATGGGATGCCTCAACAGAAGTGCACCTGGCAGGCAGCAGTAAGCCTATGCCCAGCAAAAGTGTCTTATAATATAAATATAATAAGAGCAAATGCTTATATGGTCTTAAACAGAGGCTGCTTTAGTCACAGAATGGGATGCCCCGGGCAGGAATCGAGCTGGCAGGGTCCAGTAGTGCTTTGGCCAGCAAAAGTGTCTTTATCAGGCCTAATTTCAAATATGATAAGAGCAAATGCTTATATGGTCTTAAACAGAGGCTGCTTTAGTCACAGAATGGGATGCCCCGGGCAGGAATCGAGCTGGCAGGGTACAGTAGTGCTTTGGCCAGCAAAAGTGTCTTTATCAGGCCTAATTTCAAATATGATAAGAGCAAATGCTTATATGGTCTTAAACAGAGGCTGCTTTAGTCACAGAATGGGATGCCCCGGGCAGGAATCGAGCTGGCAGGGTACAGTAGTGCTTTGGCCAGCAAAAGTGTCTTTATCAGGCTAATTTCAAATATGATAAGAGCAAATGCTTATATGGTCTTAAACAGAGGCTGCTTTAGTCACAGAATGGGATGCCCCGGGCAGGAATCGAGCTGGCAGGGTACAGTAGTGCTTTGGCCAGCAAAAGTGTCTTTATCAGGCCTAATTTCAAATATGATAAGAGCAAATGCTTATATGGTCTTAAACAGAGGCTGCTTTAGTCACAGAATGGGATGCCCCGGGCAGGAATCGAGCTGGCAGGGTACAGTAGTGCTTTGGCCAGCAAAAGTGTCTTTATCAGGCTAATTTCAAATATGATAAGAGCAAATGCTTATATGGTCTTAAACAGAGGCTGCTTTAGTCACAGAATGGGATGCCCCGGGCAGGAATCGAGCTGGCAGGGTACAGTAGTGCTTTGGCCAGCAAAAGTGTCTTTATCAGGCCTAATTTCAAATATGATAAGAGCAAATGCTTATATGGTCTTAAACAGAGGCTGCTTTAGTCACAGAATGGGATGCCCCGGGCAGGAATCGAGCTGGCAGGGTACAGTAGTGCTTTGGCCAGCAAAAGTGTCTTTATCAGGCCTAATTTCAAATATGATAAGAGCAAATGCTTATATGGTCTTAAACAGAGGCTGCTTTAGTCACAGAATGGGATGCCCCGGGCAGGAATCGAGCTGGCAGGGTACAGTAGTGCTTTGGCCAGCAAAAGTGTCTTTATCAGGCTAATTTCAAATATGATAAGAGCAAATGCTTATATGGTCTTAAACAGAGGCTGCTGTAGTCACAGAATGGGATGCCCCGGGCAGGAATCGAGCTGGCAGGGTCCAGTAGTGCTTTGGCCAGCAAAAGTGTCTTTATCAGGCCTAATTTCAAATATGATAAGAGCAAATGCTTATATGGTCTTAAACAGAGGCTGCTTTAGTCACAGAATGGGATGCCCCGGGCAGGAATCGAGCTGGCAGGGTACAGTAGTGCTTTGGCCAGCAAAAGTGTCTTTATCAGGCTAATTTCAAATATGATAAGAGCAAATGCTTATATGGTCTTAAACAGAGGCTGCTGTAGTCACAGAATGGGATGCCCCGGGCAGGAATCGAGCTGGCAGGGTCCAGTAGTGCTTTGGCCAGCAAAAGTGTCTTTATCAGGCTAATTTCAAATATGATAAGAGCAAATGCTTATATGGTCTTAAACAGAGGCTGCTTTAGTCACAGAATGGGATGCCCCGGGCAGGAATCGAGCTGGCAGGGTACAGTAGTGCTTTGGCCAGCAAAAGTGTCTTTATCAGGCCTAATTTCAAATATGATAAGAGCAAATGCTTATATGGTCTTAAACAGAGGCTGCTGTAGTCACAGAATGGGATGCCCCGGGCAGGAATCGAGCTGGCAGGGTACAGTAGTGCTTTGGCCAGCAAAAGTGTCTTTATCAGGCTAATTTCAAATATGATAAGAGCAAATGCTTATATGGTCTTAAACAGAGGCTGCTTTAGTCACAGAATGGGATGCCCCGGGCAGGAATCGAGCTGGCAGGGTACAGTAGTGCTTTGGCCAGCAAAAGTGTCTTTATCAGGCCTAATTTCAAATATGATAAGAGCAAATGCTTATATGGTCTTAAACAGAGGCTGCTTTAGTCACAGAATGGGATGCCCCGGGCAGGAATCGAGCTGGCAGGGTACAGTAGTGCTTTGGCCAGCAAAAGTGTCTTTATCAGGCCTAATTTCAAATATGATAAGAGCAAATGCTTATATGGTCTTAAACAGAGGCTGCTTTAGTCACAGAATGGGATGCCCCGGGCAGGAATCGAGCTGGCAGGGTACAGTAGTGCTTTGGCCAGCAAAAGTGTCTTTATCAGGCTAATTTCAAATATGATAAGAGCAAATGCTTATATGGTCTTAAACAGAGGCTGCTTTAGTCACAGAATGGGATGCCCCGGGCAGGAATCGAGCTGGCAGGGTACAGTAGTGCTTTGGCCAGCAAAAGTGTCTTTATCAGGCCTAATTTCAAATATGATAAGAGCAAATGCTTATATGGTCTTAAACAGAGGCTGCTTTAGTCACAGAATGGGATGCCCCGGGCAGGAATCGAGATGGCAGGGTACAGTAGTGCTTTGGCCAGCAAAAGTGTCTTTATCAGGCTAATTTCAAATATGATAAGAGCAAATGCTTATATGGTCTTAAACAGAGGCTGCTTTAGTCACAGAATGGGATGCCCCGGGCAGGAATCGAGCTGGCAGGGTACAGTAGTGCTTTGGCCAGCAAAAGTGTCTTTATCAGGCTAATTTCAAATATGATAAGAGCAAATGCTTATATGGTCTTAAACAGAGGCTGCTTTAGTCACAGAATGGGATGCCCCGGGCAGGAATCGAGCTGGCAGGGTACAGTAGTGCTTTGGCCAGCAAAAGTGTCTTTATCAGGCCTAATTTCAAATATGATAAGAGCAAATGCTTATATGGTCTTAAACAGAGGCTGCTTTAGTCACAGAATGGGATGCCCCGGGCAGGAATCGAGCTGGCAGGGTACAGTAGTGCTTTGGCCAGCAAAAGTGTCTTTATCAGGCCTAATTTCAAATATGATAAGAGCAAATGCTTATATGGTCTTAAACAGAGGCTGCTGTAGTCACAGAATGGGATGCCCCGGGCAGGAATCGAGCTGGCAGGGTCCAGTAGTGCTTTGGCCAGCAAAAGTGTCTTTATCAGGCCTAATTTCAAATATGATAAGAGCAAATGCTTATATGGTCTTAAACAGAGGCTGCTTTAGTCACAGAATGGGATGCCCCGGGCAGGAATCGAGCTGGCAGGGTACAGTAGTGCTTTGGCCAGCAAAAGTGTCTTTATCAGGCCTAATTTCAAATATGATAAGAGCAAATGCTTATATGGTCTTAAACAGAGGCTGCTTTAGTCACAGAATGGGATGCCCCGGGCAGGAATCGAGCTGGCAGGGTACAGTAGTGCTTTGGCCAGCAAAAGTGTCTTTATCAGGCTAATTTCAAATATGATAAGAGCAAATGCTTATATGGTCTTAAACAGAGGCTGCTGTAGTCACAGAATGGGATGCCCTGGGCAGGAATCGAGCTGGCAGGGTCCAGTAGGGCTTTGGCCAGCAAAAGTGTCTTTATCAGGCCTAATTTCAAATATGATAAGAGCAAATGCTTATATGGTCTTAAACAGAGGCTGCTTTAGTCACAGAATGGGATGCCCCGGGCAGGAATCGAGCTGGCAGGGTACAGTAGTGCTTTGGCCAGCAAAAGTGTCTTTATCAGGCTAATTTCAAATATGATAAGAGCAAATGCTTATATGGTCTTAAACAGAGGCTGCTGTAGTCACAGAATGGGATGCCCCGGGCAGGAATCGAGCTGGCAGGGTCCAGTAGTGCTTTGGCCAGCAAAAGTGTCTTTATCAGGCCTAATTTCAAATATGATAAGAGCAAATGCTTATATGGTCTTAAACAGAGGCTGCTTTAGTCACAGAATGGGATGCCCCGGGCAGGAATCGAGCTGGCAGGGTACAGTAGTGCTTTGGCCAGCAAAAGTGTCTTTATCAGGCTAATTTCAAATATGATAAGAGCAAATGCTTATATGGTCTTAAACAGAGGCTGCTTTAGTCACAGAATGGGATGCCCCGGGCAGGAATCGAGCTGGCAGGGTACAGTAGTGCTTTGGCCAGCAAAAGTGTCTTTATCAGGCCTAATTTCAAATATGATAAGAGCAAATGCTTATATGGTCTTAAACAGAGGCTGCTTTAGTCACAGAATGGGATGCCCCGGGCAGGAATCGAGCTGGCAGGGTACAGTAGTGCTTTGGCCAGCAAAAGTGTCTTTATCAGGCTAATTTCAAATATGATAAGAGCAAATGCTTATATGGTCTTAAACAGAGGCTGCTTTAGTCACAGAATGGGATGCCCCGGGCAGGAATCGAGCTGGCAGGGTACAGTAGTGCTTTGGCCAGCAAAAGTGTCTTTATCAGGCTAATTTCAAATATGATAAGAGCAAATGCTTATATGGTCTTAAACAGAGGCTGCTGTAGTCACAGAATGGGATGCCCCGGGCAGGAATCGAGCTGGCAGGGTCCAGTAGGGCTTTGGCCAGCAAAAGTGTCTTTATCAGGCCTAATTTCAAATATGATAAGAGCAAATGCTTATATGGTCTTAAACAGAGGCTGCTTTAGTCACAGAATGGGATGCCTCACAGCAGACTTAAGATCAGTTCAGTATATATGCACAGTTAGTTACTATAAGCAGCCTGAAAACGCTAACAAAGGCTGGATGAAAAAAAAAAAATCTCCCTGTCAGCCAGCTCCGTTTTTCCTACCTTTCCCTGGCTTTCTGTCTGTCTCCTGTCTGTCTCCTGCCTGTCTCCTGCCTGTCTCCAGCCTGTCCCTGTCTGTCCCTGTCTCCAGCCTGTCTAACTGCCTCAGCTACACAGCGTTCTGTCTGTCTGTCACGAATGCAATAGAGAAATGAGGAAAAGCAAGATGGCCGCCGTTAAATACCGCTGTGTGACGTCACCGGGCTTGCTGGCTGCTGATAGGCTGCATGTGACTGCCCCAGCTTGCACTGGCGCGGGATACATGTCCAGACATGTCCCGCCCGCCATCTTAGAATGCCTGTAATGTAAATGAATGGATGTTAAAGGAAAACTTCGAGTGATCGAATCGCGGGGAAATTCGGATTCGATCCGAATCGAATTTTTCCTGAAATTCGGATCGAATCCGGGTTCGTCCGGATCGATTCGCTCATCCCTACATATAACATACATTTTTGTGCAGAAATGTTCATAAATTAAAGCAGACCAAGCCCCGAAAAGATACCAGGGCTCTCGAATTCCCCACTCCCAGAGCTACCTGATTTGGGATGCCTTGCTGTGCGAAATCCCCCCCCCCCCCAGGACGCCATAAAACATACCCACCGCTGCTCCCTTGGCATATGTGTGGGTTGCAGTGGCAGCCCTCCACCTGATGCCTGCTCCCGCAAAAGGCCTATGTAATTGGACAACACGGACATGCACAACCAGAGGAGAGCAGCCTATCAGAGGTGCCCAGCAATCCATTCGTTCATAATAAATTGCCTGGGATTAATATTCCCAACAGTCTATTCTGACTGGCCGGAAGTCCACACATGTACCATTGGAATGTGGAACAAGGTAATATGTGCATGCAGCTCCTCCAGCCCCTAATAAATAATATGAAGAGTACAAACCGCCCCCTCCCCCCAAAAAATATAATGAAAAAGCAGAACTTACACTGATTCGCTCCAGCCCAAATTCATGGTATTCAAATTGCAAATCAATCCTCCCTGCCCATAATTTACATACTCTTCACAAGTGGATACATTGACAAACTCTTCTGTCTGCTCAACTATGCTTACACAAAACTAACAATCCCAGTTCCTTGGCACAATGTTTGGCCCCCGGCCTCAGCAGTGTGATAGATATCCTCAAATGTTCAGCATGTGAGCCACACAGAATGGGTCTTTGAGCTACATGTGGCTCCCAAAGGCTGGCAGTGCCCTTCCAACATTTTATGTACTGTATATGTAGTAAATGTAGTAAATATGCTACAGTCTTACCTGCATGACCCTGCTTTGGCACAGTCCCCTTCATTTCAATGAATGAAGTAGGAGTGCTGTGGGGCATTAGACTCCTGTGGCTGCAATCTTCGACCGGAGATGACAAACGGGGTACGTTTGCTCCCAAACCCAAAACCCCTTCAGCCCAAAGTCCGTGTGCGAGTTCAGCGTCTAACCCCAGCAGGCAGCCATCATTTTGCAGCCCCGGCTGGGGCCAGTTTCGAATGCTGATATAGCTTCTGCTGCTGCCGCCGTCGCCACCCCATTGGCAGAAAAACGTGGCTCAAGTAAGCCACAGCAGCGCACTTCTGCTGGACACTCTGCAAATCCGGAATTCAATGCAGCTTCGACATCTAAACAAACTGTGAAATGTGCACTGTTTCCCTGTTTTCCTTCTCTTATGCCACTCCATTCTTCTGGAAAGCCCTTCCCTGCCCAATCCTCCACTCCCCAGCCCTCAAAACTTTCAAAGACGCTCTTAAAACCCACCGTCAGACAAGAATACAATCTGGCTTAAACAATTCTCTAAAGTGCACATGCCATAAAGCTCAATAGTGACTGTTTGTGACCCCCCCCCCCTCCAACCCTTATTCTTTAAGCTGTAAGCTCGCAAGGGCAGGGATCTCTCTCCCTCCTATTGTGTCTTGTATTCAGCATATTCATTGTGAACTCTGTAGCACTGCATTTGTAATAGTCTATGTACTGTATGTTTCTACCCTGTCTGTAATTACTACTTTGTACAGCGCTACAGAAGATGATGGGGCTTTATAAATAAATAGCTTGATGTAGCACTGTCAAATTTCAACACATTTCTGCAGAGAACAGCATCCTGGTTTATTGCTTAAAGGGAAAGTCTCCTTTTGATGGCATTTTTGAAAGTGCATACCACTGTGTGCCAAAATAATGTCCTAAAAGGAGCCTGAATGCGAAAATTGGCCCAATGATAAAAATCCATATAAATATGCTGAATTGTGGGAGGATGGGGTCACTTATGCACCTGACATTAAGAAATATCCAGCCAGGCTTGTTTTTTTTATGTTAATGGGAGGAAGAGGAAATCAGGGGGTGACAGGTTCTGTCACCCCTGTATTTTATTCCTACCATATGAGAATAAGCCAGAAGCTTGGCGGGATCTTTGCTCAGTTCGGGTGTATAAGTGACCCCCTGCTATTATTAGCCGATGTGTTTAAATGGATTTTTAATATCACACAATTTCTCAATAGTACTCCTTTAAGGTGCTCATTTTTTATGTTAGCAAATGTGTGTTTTATGGCAGCAGTTTTTACTAAATGCTGTTGCTAATACAACCAAGAAGAGCGAAGTGGGTCCTGCACACGCAGAACACTGCTGCTATGGCCACTGCTGGGGGGAAGGAACTCACTCAAACCTGCACATACACAGCAGCAGAGCCAATGACTGAAATCTGCTCACGAGGCAGGACAGGGTAAAGCTAAAACATGGTCATCTAGAAGGGGAGAAAACAGACCTAGGCAAACAGGTGATGCAGAAATCCATCACAATGGTAACATAGTAACATAGTAACATAGTATGTAAGGCTGAATTATCTCCTTCCAGTGGTCTAGTAGCCATAGCTGGAAATGTATTACATGCCAGGAAGGCATCAAGGCCACTTTTGAACGTATGCGAGGATATGGTTTTGAATGGTATACGAGGATCCACATTGATAAACATGGCTTGTTAAGTTACATAAAAATGCTCCTTCTAAAAAATGACATCACGAAAAGTGTCTTCCGCCTTTAATACAACAGCTATTTGCTTTGAAAATCAGTATGACAACACTACACTGATTTAAAGACCCTGTTCAGGCAACCAAAGAAAAGGAGTCCTGCCATCTGCAAGCCTCCAGCTTCAGTGTACTCCCCACCCAGTCTTGGTGCGCAGCTCTGTTTCCAGCCACTAGGGTGGACACTCATATATGGGTCAGGAGCCTCTTCAGTGATGCACCCAGACATATCAGCCCCTGGGACTATGGTAATTAAGCTTTGTTTTTGTTTTTATAGCAGTGCTTTTATCTGAGGTTTTAGGATTCTTTGAGTTTCTGGAATAGTATATAAGTCTTGATTGCATTATCGACCATTTCCATGGAATGCTTTGTGACAGAAAAAATTGCTAAAGCAGCTGCAATCAGACTATAATTGCTCTGAGGAAATGGTCTTGCTATCAAGCGTTAAACGTTGGTTGAGCGCTGTATAGTTTAGACTGACATAAAATGTATTCTTCGACGCGCTACGTTCAGCAGAAACCAAACAATAAAAATGTATTAAAGAGCTACGGTATTTCTCACCCCCTAAAAGGCACACCTGCCCATAAGACGCACCTAGGATTTGGAGGAGGATAAAAATCTCTATAACAGGTAGTGTGGCAGACCTATCATCCCGAAAAACCATCAACATGCAGAATCCCCCCCCCCCCCCATATAACAGGCAACTTGCAGAATACCCCCATAACAGGGAGCGTGGCAGATCCCCTATCCCCAAAAACCAGCAGCATGCAGAATCCCCCCTCCTTATATAACTGACAGCTTACAGAATATCCCAATAACAGGGAGTGTGGCAGTTCCCCTATCCCCAAAAACCAGCAGCATGCAGAATCCCCCCTCCTTATATAACAGACAGCTTACAGAATACCCCCATAACAGGGAGTGTGGCAGTTCCCCTATCCCCAAAAACCAGCAGCATGCAGAATCCCCCCTCCTTATATAACTGACAGCTTACAGAATATCCCAATAACAGGGAGTGTGGCAGTTCCCCTATCCCCAAAAACCAGCAGCATGCAGAATCCCCCCTCCTTATATAACAGACAGCTTACAGAATATCCCCATAACAGGGAGTGTGGCAGTTCCCCTATCCCCAAAAACCAGCAGCATGCAGAATCCCCCCTCCTCATATAACAGACAGCCTGAAAAATACCCCCAAAACAAGCAGCTTTTAGAATCCTCTCCCCATATAGCCCCATATAACAGACAGCATATCCACCCAATCCACCATATAACTTTCAGTGTGGCAGATCCCCCTGCCCCATCTCTGACTGCCGCTGAGCCAGTTAGGTGGAAAAAAAACTTGGGGGGATCTGCCCTATCTCCCTATAAGACACATGGGCATTTTCCTTCAGCTTTTGGGACAAAATAACTGTGTCTTATATGGCGAAAAATACTATTAAATAACTAACTATGGCTATAATGAAGGATTTGTTGACAAATCTTCCATGTCTGAATTCAAGCCGCCCTATTGCACATGATTTTGTACACTCACACACTTTAGTGGCTTTTCTTTTGCAAATCATACCTCGAAGCATTTGGAATTGTACACAATGCTGGTATATCTAGTATTTTTGTCATAACATATTTCATAACGTTTATTTCCTAATGAATGAAGGTTCAACTGGCGAGACATCCCAAATGGGAAAGCCCAGGACATATTGATAAATGGAATTTCAAGTTATTTTTTACTTTAGGTCTGCTTAAAACATTGGGGTTGATTCAGAGCCTGGTGAGAATTCTCACTTCTTTTTTAGAAGAGAAAATTGCCATTCTCTTTCATTGTGTACCTTGGGGCTGATTCAGAGCCAGGTAAAAATGTACACCTGGTAGACCATCAAAGGTGAAAGGCAGTTTTCCCCCCCTAAAAAAGAAGTGAGTTTTCTCACCAGGCTCTAAATCTACCCCAGTGTGTGGGGCTCTATTGTCTTTCTAGCAATCTGAGTGGTCCTGTAGGCCATCTAGCCTGGAAGGCTTACAACGAGGCTGAAAAGGGTTGTGTGCTAATGGGGTACAGGAGTTCCAGGAGAATGGGTAAAATTGGCTGGGCATGGCCTGCATACAACTGGTGTAAAAAGCTTCCATTTAGAAAAACAGGCCACGCTCGTGATCGGCTGTAAGATAATCATGTCCTATACGGCACACCTGGTCCATGAAAATCAAGACTTTAAAGGAATACAGCAGTCAAAGGCAATGGTGAGAACATTGGGCTACGTTTGGCACTGTCCTAAAATGTTTTTCATATTTTAATTGTGCAAGAAATGGCTGAGATATTGAGGTTTACAGTTTTACCTTATGATTTCTCTTTTTAAATATGCATTGCCCTTGGCTCTGTGATGCTGCATAATAATCACATCACATAATAATCACATAATCGCATAATAATCACCATAAAAATTGTGCAAGTACACATGCCCTGAAGCACACATTACCATTTATACATATATATATGTCATTAAAAGGAAGAATCATTTTAGAATCCACACTCTGATGATCAATGGTGAAGGGAGGGGGGTACAGGCTCGAATGTCTTGCTCCAAAGTTGAGATTGTGACACCTTGTCACAACCATAAGCACACAGACAGCCACTAGTGATTCAAATGTTAATTAGGTGCATCAGTGATTCAAATGCCAATTGCAGTCGAGCAGGGAGGGAGGGAAGAGGTAGAATGGGAGCTAGCTGTGATGGCTCAGGCTGGATAATACTGGATAATAGAGCTATAGACCACCAGTCGGGCTCTATGATTGTTGGTCTATGGCAAAGGAATTCAGGGGGTGCCCATTGTTTTATTGAATGGCTCCCCTCTGCCAGCCAGAACAAGAGCAGCTCCTGGCTTCACAAACCGAGAGACTGGCTGGCGGCGCAGAAACCGCCAAGGTTACGGTCCCCGGACTTGATCTGAACTCGAACCCAAACCCCTTTGAAATCAATTGGGAGCTGTAAAATGGGGGTAGCAAGGGCTAAAGGGCTGTAAATAGAGGGAACACCAGATCAATTGCCCTGCACAAAACGGAGCAGGGAAAATAATAACTGAAAACAAAAAAATTAAATAAAAAAATAAAAAAATATCTTTTTGCTTACAGTTGTCGAAGTCCAAATGGGGTGGGGGGGTCGGATGGAGAACACCTGTGCCCAAAAATGGCTGTAAAATGGGGATAGTGAAGGCTAGAGGGCTGCAAATCGAGCAATGGCCCTGCACAAAATGGGATAGGGAAAGTGCTCAAAATAATCCCACAAAATGAAAAAAATTAATAAATACACAAATAAATAAATACATTTAAAGTACTAAATACAATACATTTAAAGTTAAAAAAAAAGTTTAAGAGGGAAAATCAGCGGGTAACACCAGGGAGATTGCCCTGCACAAAATGGGATTGGGAAAGTACTCCAAATAATAACACAAAACAAAAATAAATAAATAAATAAAAAAATTAAAAATATATATAAATTCATTTTTTAACGGGTGTCAAAGGGAAAATCAGGGGGAAACACCAGGGAGACTGGCCTGCACAAAATGGGGTAGAGCCAGCAATAATAATATGTATTTAAAAAAATAATAAGAACCCCCCATAACCCTATTACAGGCAATGTGACGAATCCCTCATCACCCCATAACAGACTGTATTACAGAGCCCTCATCCTATAGCAGACTGTGTTGCAGGTCAATCCTGTAGTAGACTATGACAGAGTAGACTATGACAGAGCCCTCCATGATACCATAGTAGACTGTTGCAGAACTACTCACATCATTCCATAACAGACTGTATTGCAGAATAACCCCCATCATCCCATAGCAGAATATGTTGCAGAACAACCCCTATCATCCCCTAGTAGACTATGACACAGCGCCCGTCATCTTTCATAGCAGACTGTGATACAGAACAACCCCATCATCCCATAACAGAGTGTGACAGAGCCATCATCTTCCCCTGAAGCAGGCAGAGCGCTGTGTGCGCCTGCCTGCTTGCTGGACGGGCTGGGAGCTCTCCTCCCAGTTTGTGGCCATCCCCCGTTGCAGCCCTCTTCCTAGCTTGTGGCCACCCCCCTTTGAAGCCTGGCCCTGCATACCCCCCTTCCTGATTGGTTTGGGGCGGGACATGGGACGGGGCAGCGAGATAGTCAGTCTGCTGGCTGACCTGATTGGCTGCGGAGAGGGCTAGAAGCTGATTGATGGGCTGCTCAGTAACTTATCAATGAGCTTCAGTGTTTGGGCCAAGCACGGCCAAGGCACGGACTTCTGACTGAAGTACATTTGTGAGGTCGGGAACCCTAACTATCAAAGCTTGGCATGGATCCAAACTTTGCGGTTCAGTTTCACCCATCCCTAGTGGTGAGGTAAGTAGAAAGTCTTGTGCCCCTTGGCACTTGGCTTGTCTAAGGTGGAAATTTTCGTAAAGCCATTTCTAGTAAAATGAAACTGCGCTTTGATCAATAGAAAATGTTTTTTCATTAACTGTTTTGAAATAAAAGTGTGCTTTTTTGCAGTTTTCAAGTTTGTGTACAGCAATGGAAAAATAGATATGTTAATTTTGTTCTGCATATTTTCACCTGCGATACGAAGAAAGGTCAAAATGTATAGACTACCAAAAAGTGCACCCGATATGCTTTACCGCGTTCTTTGCATCTACAGTGACCAAGAGGGACTAAGGATGATCAAGTGGGGGTATTGGCAAGCTGACTTCCCACCATGCATCTTTCCACTCCAACCTTTTACCTTTTGAACTGGAATATGAATACTTAGAGTGCTTTAGGCATTTTCAGGCATGATCATACCATTTTCCAGGTCTCCATATTGTTTGCAGCCTTCCAAGTGTCTTATTTGACCTGGTGTCCTCATACTTGCTTGAAGCAGCACTGTTTTCCTTCTGTTTATACACTTAGAGGGGGTGCTAATTACCCCAACATCACTATGTTGCTAGGCGGTGCTTGGAAACTCCCTTCACATTGTATGCCCCCCCCCCCCCCCGAAACGAGACTGATAGTTCTCAGGAAAAAGAAAAAGTTTTCTTATAACCTTTGCAGCACTTAACCTGTCACCGGACAGGTCTGCCTTGTGTAAAATACACGGGCAGGCTGATTCATTACTAGCGCCATGTGCCGACAGATGAGCGTCTGTAGCGAGGCATTGAGAGTGATCACTAGTAGTCGCTGTGCTCGGCCATAGTTGTTGTCGCTGTTTCAGAGCGTCTCAGTCACTGGCCGGCATTAATGAATATATTGTGTGAGTCGCTCTATCACCGTTACAGCGCTGTATGGGAGCGAACGGTAGCGCCATCTCAGTGCGACCAACTCCATATTCATAAAAAAAAACAGCCTCACACAGTGCCAGCGCTCAAAATCGGGTCATTGTAACCCAGAGCGCTAGGGGCTGTGTGATTAAAGTCTGTTTTTGTAACATGAACACTTTTATACCAGACGTGTAAGGACAATTCTGCATAAAAATATTATAAATCAAAAAAAGTTTCAAAAAAGAATTTTCTAGGCCATGAGAGGTGACACAACTATTTGATAATTAAAAAAATAAATAAATAAAATAAAAAACTGTTTAAAGAGAAGAAACGGATCGGCCATTGAAATGTATGGGAGAGCAACAGGTAGCGACAGGTAATACCAGGCGCTCTGGAAGCCAGAGCGCTTGCAGTATGCGGTGAGCCATCTGTGATGATGAATCGGTCGCTATGTGTTGCTGTTAGAGTCGCTCACCATATTAGCTTTGATAAATGTGGTATTGCTTACAGCATCCAGCTGTCAACGTTCGCTACCTGTTGTTACCTGTCCCTGCCAGTCATTACCAAGTGCTATGGCTTGATGAATAAAGCCCATAGACAACACTTTAATTTATTTTATGACACACTGATTTACAAGCAGTAATTGTATCATATGGTCTGCCTTTTTAGAGTATTGGATTTGTTTTCTTTTTTCCTAGTGGCAATTAATTTAGCAACTATTATTTCTGTTACAATAATTATCTAACAATCACATGTATTACATAAAACCACTGTATGAGAGCATGGAAGAGCATGAGAGCGTGTACATCTATGCGAGCATACTCATCATCACCCTCTGGCCACAGTAGACAACTTTGCCAATAAGGAAATGTGACAGTTCATAAAACATATCTTTGGCTTTAATTATAGCTACACAATAAAAATGTTGCTTATTCAGAATTCTGTCAGCAGGTGGTTTGGGAATTAAAAATGCTGCATATGCATGTTCATATCTAAGATAAGCATCGAATAAATATTGCACATAAAAAAATAGTATATGTATATATACTAGTATAATAGTATATGTGTATGGTAGTGAATAGACTTCCTGCAACAAGCGTTCTTTAAAATACCAGCTAAATCTTGGAGAAGCTCTAGTTGATATTTTAAAGGACCCTTGTTGGCCCCAGACCCCCTCCCCCAGTCGTAGTGCAGGTAAATGAAACCAGGGTGAGGATATGTGCGAGGGGGCTCTGGCACCCCTGCAACTATGTAGCTGCTTGTCATATGGGGGGGACAGTTTGCACTGGGAGCATCACCAACCCGTGTGCCCTCAATGCAGAAAAAGTAACCCAACATTAGTTCTTGCCTATTGGATTGCTTTAAAGAGGAACAATACCCTGGGCTTTTACTCTCCCGGTAGTTGTTTCTTCCTGGCTGGGTATCCTGATTTAGGATGCACTGCTGTGTGTCTCTTGATTTTCTGGTGATCCCACGACAAATGCGCAGGTGGGCAGCAAATCAGCATGCTCTGCTTCATTCAGCTTCTGCTAGCCGCTCTGACGACAGATTGGGGAGCAAGCTGAATGGTGTGAGAATGCCAGTTGCCGCATCCCTGCAATGCCTGGTGCAGCCATTCACCTCAGATGGAGATCTAGCAGGGACGCAGCCGTAGCTGCTATTGGAGGCTATATAAGTATACACAGTCAGGGGGGCTCATGCAGTGGGGCCTCCCAAATCAGGAAGCCCCAGGGATAAGGAAGCCCCAGGGATAAAGACATTTTAGGCTCCAGAGTCAGCAACACAAGGCGGTTTCTTGTGTTTCTTTGGTGAGCGACATAACTCCCCAGCCCTTAAAACCCACATCCCAGAACTTACCTCTTCTGGGTTCCGGGGCCAACGTCATCATTTTTTTGGGCTTGGGTTTTCATGGGGCTATTTGCAGGGAGGAGGCAGCAGCAATAAGGATGCTGCCCAGACACAAGCAGCGGTCTCACACCCTAAGGCCAGGTGTGAGACCACTTCAAAAGATCCTAAATTCTGTTTTAACTCTATGCCTACTCACATTCTCATCCCACCTCATCCAACATTCAGTCACATAAATAGAATAAAATAGAGCTCAGTCCCACACTGGGACATGACATCACAGCCCTGGTTTCCTCCTGTCAGGACAATAGGCTCGAGATAAAAAAAAACTTCTGTTTTAGTTCCAATCTGTTTTTTTTGGAAATGTTTCCGCTCTCGTATGAGTGCGCAAGCGATTCTGTGCATGCATTGAAAACCTTCTGTAAAGTTTCCGTCCGTTCGTACGGCAGATTACGAATACGAGGATGTCATTTTCCATCCAGATTTTCCGTTTCATTTTCACATGTTACAACGTAGGCTTTAGTTTTTGCCCTTTTCCCATCGTATCCTCCCATCCTTACGATCTTGCGCCTGCGCACTACAAACTTAACTCATTAAAGTGCTCGCCTACATATTTGCCACCCTCACTTCTACTACAATGTTTAGCTAAATCCCTTAGCACTATCCTCCATCTTCCCTTTTGGACCCTTAAAGCTCACCCAAGCCACTTTGCGGTTAGGTTCTTCTTCCATTTTAGCCCCCTAAAACTTACCCAAATCACTTCTCGGTCATGTGAATATTCATCTTTAAATATTTCTGGGCCCATTAGTTTTGTGTTAATGTATTTTGTAAATGAAATGACAATGTAACATTTTTTTTATTCCATCATAAAATATAAAATGTAAAAAATTTTGAAAATGTCAAATTTTTACAACTACAAAAACAAAATACATAGCAATGGCAGGCCACAGAACATTATTTTTCATCTGTGGTACCCAACGAGTTGTGCAGCTCCTGCATCTCGCCCACCAACTGAAGGACCCTGACACTCAGTTGTGTGGTCCCTGTTAAAAACGTAAATTAAAATTTTGGTATAACCTTGTTGGGGTCATACTGCAGTGCCCCCCCCCCGTATGGTCCAAACACCTAAATCTGGACTTCAAAAGCCAAAGGGCCCTCGCCACGGGCCGGGTTTTGCATAGTGCCCGATTAGAGAACCCCTGGCCCGCATTCTGCAGGCAAAGAACGGGCATCAGGAGCAAGGGCATTCATGTGGTCGTCTCAATATTGTGATCACTCTCTTCTGCTACAATGCTTACCTCAATTCCATCGCAGTTTCCAGATTCTTCATGTTGCGCACCTAATGTTTAGCTCAATTCCATCGTGGTTTGTATATTCTTCATTTTGCGCCCTTAATGCTTACCTCAATTCCATCGTGGTCTGTATATTCTTCATTTTGTGTCCTTAATGCTTACCTCAATTCCATTGCGGTCTGTATATTCTTCATTTTGCACCCTTAATGCTTACCTCAATTCCATCGCGGTCTGTATATTCTTCATTTTGCGCCCTTAATGCTTACCTCAATTCCATCACTGTCTGTATAGTCTTCATTTTGCGCCCTTAATGCTTACCTCAATTCCATCGTGGTCTGTATATTCTTCATTTTGCGCCCTTAATGCTTACCTCAATTCCATCGCGGTCTGTATATTCTTCATTTTGCTCCCTTAATGCTTACCTCAATTCCATTGCGATCTGTATATTCTTCATTTTGTGCCCTTAATCCTTACCTCAATTCCATTGCGGTCTCTGTATTCGTCATTTTGCGCCCTCAATGCTTACCTCAATTTCATTGCGATCTCCAGGGCCAGATTCCTCTTCTCAAAGTCGTTGGGCAGGTAGTCGTACCTGTGCTCCAGCATAGTCTAAAAAAACACAAAAATCAAAAACATTTCTAGCCTTAACCTATCCTTCTAGATGCAAGTGTGTTGGTTTGTACATGTGCGGCACGAAGTTTAAATCACAACTGTTTCTTCCTGCGCTACCTTAAAGTGGACCTTCACTCTGAATAAGAGTCTATCTTATATGTTTCCCACACCCTGTACATACAGATTGGCCACATTAAAAATCATCTTACCTGCATCTACTGCATGTTATAAACCTTTAAACATCCAAGATGGCTTATGGAAGCCGCCATCTTATCAGGCAGCCTGCAGACAGGAAGTGCCTCCTGACTGTGCTGCTCTGCATTCTGGGACTGCTGACCTTTACCTGACCCCAGCTCTGCTATAACGCGCCCCCCTGTACCTTATCCCACTCTCCTCTCCTCAGTAAGTGTGATGCTTCTGAGTCAAGATGGCGGCGCCCGTATCCTAAATTCCTGAACAGAGTTGCAGCCCAGTGGGGGAAAGAATAATAAGTTAGTGACTAAATACGTAAAATATATTAATTTTAGATGCTGGGGAAACGTTTTTTAAGAGTTTGGGCTTTTCATGAAATCACGCTGAAGGTCCGGTTTAAGGCCTATGCATGCATTTAGATGTCAAATCAACGTCCTTACAATACACTTACGAGCATAATGAGCTCTTGTTGTTGGCGGGTGAAGGTCATGGGCTCCATCTTTCCTCTTGTCCGCAGCAGATAAGTAATGCCCCAGCGGATTCCGGGTGCCACACGGCCGTACGCACGGCCGTACGCAAGCATACGCGAGCGCGTAAGCGTCATACCCAGTCATTTGTATTTAAAGGGTAATGGACACACAGCTCATTCTCTTTGAGATTGTCATCATGCCACCCAAAAAAGCGAGCGGAAAGCAACCAGCAGCAAAGGACCAAAGGGCCAGAGCGGCATGAGGACACTTCATCCTCCAGACCGAGCACTCGGTCGCACAAATCTACTCCAAATGTGCCTGAAACGCAGAGAAAAAGTGGCCACCACAAGGCTACGTTGGCCACAACTCTGGGCCCATCAAAAACATCAAGCCCCCGCAAGGAACGATCCTCCAAGGCTCCCCGCGCAACCATATCCAAGCAGCAAGGTAGCACAACATCCAAGGGGAAAAGAAGGCAGAGGGCGAGAAGCCCGAGCCCCCAAAGAACACCTTTTCTGTTCCCCGCGCAACCACATCTAAAGAGAAAGGGAGCACAATGTCCAAGGGGCAAAAGAAGAAGAGGGATTTTGGCCCAAAGAACACCCTCTCCTGCTCCCCGGCCTACCACATACAAAGAGAAAGGGAGCACAAGTTCAAAGGGGAAAAGTAAGCAGAGGGCCAGAAGCCCGAGCCCACCAAGCACACCCTCTCCTGCCCCCCCCCCGGCCTACCACATCCAAAGAGAAAGGGAGCACAAGTTCAAAGGGGAAAAGTAAGCAGAGGGCCAGAAGCCCTAGCCCACCAAGCACACCCTCTCCTGTTCGGCCACATTTGCCACCAGCACACGTTGAAACCAGCGAGACCTATGTCACATCCACGCCTGCTAGTTCTGTGGCCACCCAGCCAATGACCCCCAGTCCTAATGCCAGCCCAGTCCATTATTTTCCAGCGACGTGGCGGCCTATTCTTCAATTTCAAAATTTCTGACCTGAAATATGCAGTAAGGAAGAAGCAGAATAAACAGCGCAATCACAGGTACATATTTGATGTTATCATTTTGCTGCTTGTTGTAGTGACCACAATGGGAAATAATTTTTAGCTTCTTATTTTCAGCTTCCAAACTGGCGGAGGCTTCCCCACAAAATTACAATACACCAGACCTGAAGAAATAGTCCTGGCTTTAATACACCCCGTAGCATTAGAGGGACTCTCTGGCAGACACGACACGGACACCCAGGACATTTCTGCAGGTTAGTAATGATTGTTTAAATGTGAACTATTGTAAACTTGGGAAATGAGGTTTACAGGCAGATATGAACACGGGCCACGGGAGTGGCTTTGAGGGGAGGTTACTGTTGTAGGCGGGTGTTTAACCCTTTTGTTGCCAAGCACGTAACACCTACGTGCTGGCTTGGCTGGGCCTTAAGTGCCAAGCCCGTAGGTGTTACGTGCTTGACTTTCCTTGCTTGTAGTTTAAAAAATAAAAATAAAAAATACTCACCTGACCCCTTGTTGGATCCGGCCGGGTCTCCTCTTTAATTTGGTGCCATCCGATCCCCCGTGGGGGGTCGGATGGCTCCAGGAGAGCCCCCGGAAAAGGCCCGCCCCCCGGTTCTGCAGCGGCAGCTGCTAACTGTAAAAAAAAAAAAATAAAAATGACATTCACTTACCTGTGTGTGCGCTGGCTCCCGCTGTCCCTCCTCTTCACCTGGGGGGCCTCCGATCCCCCCCCAGGACTTACCGATCTTCAGGAGAGAGCCTGGGAGGCTCTCTCCTCTCTTCTTCTCGATGGCGGCCGCCATCTTGCCTCTAAGCCCCGCCCCCTTGGGGGCGGGGCTTATGAAGTCATCCCGGCCCCGAACGGGCTTCAGCTTTCTCAGCTTCTCAGATGCCGGTGATCGGCGCTGGGGAAGGAGGTGACAGGAGATCCTCTGATCTCCTGCCTTCTCCTTCTCTGGATGCCGATCACCGGCATCTGTCAGCTGAGCGGCGAGGGACAAGAGCTTGCAATCGAAGGTAAGTACAGTAAAAAAAAAAATTTTTTTTTCTAATAAAATACTTTTTATTATTGTGTGGTGTTTTTTTTTAACAGTTAACCCTTTGTGAGCAGTTCACAAGGCTGGGGGGGTGGCAAGTCACCTGCCCTAGCGGGTGGCTTGCCATTAACCCCCGCACCCCCATTACCTGCCTCCCCAAAGGCCGGGGGGGGCAGAAGAGCCCGGGCCCACATAGGCTATGTGGGCTCGTAGGCTGCAGGGTGGGGGGGCCACCAAAGCTGGCCCCCCCACTCTGTGCCTACAAGCCCCCATAGCTGGTCCCGGGCTGGTTACTTTGGGTAAGGGGGACCCCACGTCATTTTTTTTTTTTGGATTTTTAAGGGTTTTTAACATTTTTTTTTTTAATTAACCATTTGTCATCCAGCAGCTATAAAAGGCTTCTGGGCAGGAAAGGGTGTCTACCTATACATATGTGGTATCGCTGTAACCGGGAGAAATTGGGGTTTCTCACGCAATAAGATTTTATTGACAAACTTACATTTTTTATTACAAAAAAACTCTACAAATTGTAAAAAAATATTTTTTTTTTATTTTTTTTCACACATTTCACCCAAAAATATTGAGAATACACCTAAAAAATACAAACAAGACATTTCATGTTAAAGCCCAGACTCTGTTGAAAAAAACAATATATAATTTTCCTGGGAAATCCCTGGAAATCCTTTCAAAAATGACAGTTGAACATGTGTAGCGCAAAATAGTGAAACATCGTCTGGCAACAGGGAGTGGCAAATGCTGCAGGTAGGCTGGCAGCGAAAGGGTTAATGGCTGAGGAATGGGCTTAATGATGGACACTCTCCCAGGGTGCAGTAGTTAATGGTCCTTAGAAAGATTTTCAGTCCATACACGACCTTTGACATTATTTGTGGAAAATCTTAACCAATTTCTCTTACCAAAGCACTGCATGTGATGTGACTATAGTCAATAATTGACAACACTTAATTCTTTGTCTTTCTACCACTGGGGTTGTAGCTGTGCTTTGGTCAGACAAACTTGAACTGTGGTCAGGGAAAGGTCAACATTGCAAGAATGCACAGCAGCATACTCAGAAGGCAAACGCTATTTGCAAGCTGACTGTTGGCCCCTAAGGTGATATTTTGGCTGTGTAAAGCCTCCTAACATGCAGTACATGCATGTTTGGATTATTTAAGGTGACCAATCTGTATGTACAGGGTGAGGCATACATATAAGATAGACTCTAAATCATTTTGAAGGTCAACTTTAAACCTTGGGGGATTACTGCTTGTCCACGTGTTTTCTAAAGCACATGTACTTATCAGGCTCATCCAGGGATGTTTGTGTGTTTACGTGCCTTTTACTGTTTAACACAGCACAGCATCCAGCCTCTGGAAGTATGGAAGCCTCCTCCCGATTGAGCACGCCGTCTACTTCCCTGCTGCCTAGGACACAGGACCAGATATATAGGGTAAGTGCTGAAACTGGTGATGCATGTGAACGGACATGACTAATTAGATTCTAAGAGATATTTATGGCCAAATCTGACACACTTTTTCACACTGGACTGGCATGGGGTCTGGCTGTCAGGGGCCAGGAGTCTGGGCCAATTTAGATTTAGGATTGAAAATGTATGTCCATGGAGTCTGCGAGTTGCCTTCACCCAAAATTTATCATATTTCCTGAAAATGTATTGAATTTGACTTTAGCTGTTCTTGCCTAAGTTGATGCATTCATGTTTTTGTTGTTTTGACATTAATGAAGGATTGTAATCACAAACATGAGAAAATAAAATGCATTACGCTCAAATCAGGTATAAAATATTTAGTAATTAAAGCATTACTACATTGTTAAACGAAAAAAAAAAGGCCTTCACATAGGCATCAAATATTACAAACAGACAAAAAAAAACAAAACAAATCTTAAGAAAAATAAGAAGAAATAACATGGGCACGCACAGATTGCCCCGAGGCACTCAAGGTGCCATCATAGATGTCATCTGCGTCCTGCCTGGGTGAAGAGGGGGGCCATATCGCTGTAACGGGGACACGCTGGCTCAGGGCAAAATTATGCAGCACGCAACATGCAAGGATGATTTCGATCACCTTGTTGGGGTCGTACTGCAGTGCCCCTCCCCCCTGACATCCCTCTCATGCAGAGATAATGTTAGTTCTTCCATGTCTGTGAACTTCTGCACCTTTTAAAACAAATCCATGACAGTTGGTGTAGTTTCTTTTTTCCAAAACCTGTGTATCAGGATCTTTGCAGCATTCGTACCATCGGAGCAGTTTAACATATTGTAAATCTGCAAGATTGGGGACAAAAATCCTGTCATTAACTCAAAAGGGGTCAGGGGTCTAGCTAGTTCCTCCTTTCGAGCCATGGAGGTGGGACTGGAGCGTAAAATAGTTTCAAGTGCCAATAAGTGGGTTCTGCCATGTCAAATGCAGAAAGTCCAAAGATGGCCACTGTTCTTTGCTAATAATGTCCTTTGCACGAACTGTGCCAATGGCCTGCCAGTGCAGTATGCTCCGCATCCCTAGATTGAGGGGGATATGCCGGTTGTTCAACAGGAGAAGTAAAGGAGACAGCCAGGGTGATTTTGACTTGTTTGATCTGACAGATTGAAAGGATGTCAGAGAGCTGGAGATCAAAGGATGATTCCCCTCCAGGATTTTTGGGTTTTCAGCAATCAATGGTAGTTCCTCTAGCGGTGTAATGGAAGTGTGCTTCTCTATTTGAACTCCATTTTTAGTGCTTTTGTAGTGTGACTAATCTGAGATGCGTTGGAGATGGACTGCCTGCCAATATTTCAAGAGGTTTGGGACTGCAAGACCCCCTTCTATTTTCGATTTGTATAAAGTAGATATGCTCAATCTAGGCCTCTTCACTCTTCATATGAACTCTCCAAATATAGCGCCTAGATTTCTAAAATAGCTGGCCGGGATGTGGCAAGGAATAGCTGCTAAGAGTTAAAAGTTCCTATGGAGGGCCGTCATCTTTATAATACTCATACTCCCCAACCAGGTGAATATGGGGAGGTCCCAACTTTCCAAGTCCTTATTTGTCTTGTTAAGGATGGGGATAAAGTTTAACTGGAAAACACTGTCCCCCAAGAGCTTGGTGCCTAGATAGGTAATAGCTGGGTTAGCCCATCTGAATGGAAAATTACCTTTGAACTAAAGGAGGATCTGGGGCCTTCATCCTGGCTGTGCGGTGAAGTATAAGCTCACTATGTAGGTGGAAGCATGTGGACCAAGCCCAGTATGTTTTAAAGTGGCACGCAAAAAGCTCCAGTTTATTTTATCGAATGCCTTTTCGACATCGGTAGAAAGGAGCAAGAGAGGCATCTACGACTGACAACCTAAATGTCTAGAGTGCCTTCTATTTATCTCTGCCTTATGAACCCCAACTGGTCACTATCAATGATGGACAGGAGCATTGGGGCCAGTCTGTCAGCTAGAATTTTGGCTAACAACTTTATGTCTACAAAAGCTACAAAAAGATGACTGGGGACACTTACCCCCCCCCCCCCCCCGTAAATGGGGCTGCCACTGACAGGAAAAGGATCGGGCAGAGGTGAATTACAGCAGCTTTCTGCTGCAACCTTAGGTAAAGCGGGTTGATGCTTTTCCTTGTTCGAGACAGAGACCAAATTTAAACACAGACTTCAGGCTGAAGTTCGTGTTCATGTTTGGGAACCCAAACTCCTATAAATCCAAACTTTGCGGTGTGGGTTTGCCCATCCCTAGTTAGCTGCTGTAGAAGTTATACAATGCCTTAAAAAGTATTTATACTCCTTAAACTTTTTTAACATTTTGAAACATTACATCCACAAACTTTCTGTAGATGTATTTTTTTTTTAGATTTTCAATGGTCACACAAACTAGCAAGTATTTATAAGCTGTAAAGGAAAGAAAAAATTAAAAGTCTGAGGAGCATATATATTGAGTCCTTCTGTTGTGGCCCCTGTTTGCACATCTAGAGGCCATTATTCTTTGCAAATCTGCTCAGTTAGCTTGGATGGAGATGAACAGCTATTTCAAGTCATGTCAAGAGATTTAATAGGATTTAGGCCTGGACTTTGACTGGGGCATTTCAACACATAAATTTAGGACAAAATGTTCAACTTTGGACTCATCTGACCAGAGCACATTCCTCCATGTGCATGATTTTCTACACAGAGATGGACAGTTGTCCCCATAGGACAGTCGCTGCTGTAACAGTCTACATTTTTAAAGTTTAATGAATATGAATACCTTTGCTGATCTTCATGGAAAGTAAAAGCAATGCAAAGAACCAAGTTCTGATATGAGAATTTCCATAATTTATTTGCAGAGCTTGCTCCCTTGGGAAGAGTCAAAGAACTGCCTTGCTGACTGTACAAATGATGTTATACTTCCAAAGCCAGCTAGTGATATGCCATTGTAATGTGAAATAGATGCAATGGATTCTGACATTAAATGGACTGTTGTGTGAGTGCTACAAAGAGTGAATGTACTGTGTTGCACACAAATATCTTTTTAATTAAAATGTGGGCCCTCTTTGTACTGTTAATACATTTTTATCTCTGCATGTATTAGATTTGAGCATGGCAACTATTACATTTAGCGCACTTATTTTTCGCACAATGGATACAACATAGTATATTAGCCACTTAAAGTCTTTGTTCATTTACTTCCACTTTATCACTGTTGGGAACAGTGTAAAATGAGCCGTCCAAAGCATCTTAAAATCTCCAATTATATATATATAAATATTGTGTGTATTCTAAGCAAAGCCGGTTTTTGCTTTCATTTCTGGGTTGGGGCTGAGCAGGTATGGTCATGTCATGGTGCAGCTTTAGGAGTCATGAGCATGCTCAACTGTGAAGAGAGACAGCTGGCCCTCTGTGGCTTGCTTTGCTTGCCCATGTTGAAAGCACCAAGGGACTTGTTTCAGGAAGAATTCAATTGAAAGGAGGAACAAAATTTGTAGCCCTGCTAAGGCTTATACCCTGCACTGCAGGAAATATTGGAAATATATGGGACAGGCATCAGGTGAGCTGCTTGCTGTCATTTTATTGCTGTTGGGTTTTAGAACCCAAAAAGAAATTCTGTGAAAATATGCTTTCTTAGCTTGTCCTTACATGGCAAAAAAAAATCAGCAAAATAAGTTATTCCCACTAATTATTTAGATTCAATAATAACATTTTTTAAAGTATACTGTACATAAATCTTTAGGGTTAGTGTTGCGTTGAGAACACATAGGGCAGGGTGGGGGTTACAACAACAATAAAAAATCTCTTACTATGCTTGGTATCCTGTGATGTCACCGACACGCCTGTGGTTGCCGCACAGACCATGTGGCTTCCCCTGCTATGTGCACGTGCCCAGATTCAAGATGGATCCAGATCCCTAATAGTGACTCCATGGTGACTGCCAATAAGGCATGTGTTTTTCATTGCTTCCTTTGCTCTCATTTGTTGATGGTGGTACAAGTAGAGGTGGGAGCAGGGATGTGCATGCTCAGCAGAATCTGCCTTTGCATCTGCCAAAGGATTGTGGAGGTAGCTATGTTTATAGCCTGAAAAAAAAGCCTCTTTGTTTCAAGCTGCTGGGGTTCCCAAATTGGAATGCTATCTTGGTATTACTTTGGTCGCTTGAATATATCTTTTTCAAAATGACTGTGATACCCCAGTTATCATGCAATGCAACTAGGGCAGCATGACATGTATAGGAAATTGAAAGATGGCTGATTGATGGATGTAAAAGAATTCAAATTCAATTATTATTAACAAAACTGAAAAAAGTCATATGACTAAAAACCCTTGAGTTTTGAAACACACAATGACTCCCTAGTTTGGTAACATTATTATTTTATGAAACTTCAATAAAGACCACTGTTATTATATTTATTGATTAAATATCACAACTTTCAGTCCCCATATAAGTATTTAGTATGTATGAAATGACTGAGATTTGTAAAAACACATTGATTAATAGAAAGTAAGTTCCTGAACCTGGTCCATTGATGAACTATTAGGAAATGGCCATGATTTATACAGTACTGGTGCTGTACATGAGCACGAAATGTGTGCAAGTTGAGGGATAGTCCCCTGGGTTTTTGAGACAACATTGTCTTGGTTTTAACTATGATTAGTTTACACTTTTATTGGTGATTAGCTGACACCGACTTTTATAAAATAAAGCTAATTTTACTGAAGCATTTAACTGTCTCTTCATTTTTTTCTTTATATCATGAGACCAGAAACATACAACACAATAGAATTTTAAATGAACTCCTAAACAAAGCAGAATGTTCGCATCAAGAAGTATAAAGAAAAATACTGTGTGTCCTTATGTGTTGAAATTTTATTGGCCTCATATGGCAAACCAAAAAAAAATATTGCACTAAATATTTGTATCATGGACACTGTGTTCCTTTTAGTATCAAATACTTGCCACATGAATAATCTGTTCATTTTTAGGAATGTTCCCATGAGTGCATATTTACATGGAATGGTTAGGAAAATTGCTGAACCTACAGGACTTCATTGCATCCAGAACACCCTCCGCAAGCCTTGTGTGGGTGGGAATCTTTACAGAGACGAGTACAGCTTGCTTCTTCCGGCCACTCATTCAGAAACACTCTGAGCTTTGAGAATGTAGATTAAATAACATTGCAAAACAATATACAAATGTGCATGTGTCTGATTCTTATTACAAAAGTATTCCAGTGAATCCTAACATAATTACCGTATTGTAATGTTTAAAAGAACGTAACCTATGACAACTTTAATGTAACTAAATGTAATGTCCTTTTAAAAGGATTTTTAATTTTTTTTCTTTTTAAAACAGTATTCACATTTGAGCCAGTTCAAAAAATACATAGCTCTGGTTTAAGGTTAATCCCTGTTGATTTTTAAAAGTTAGTGTTCAGATTGAAGGATAAGCAATATTTCTTCAAGAACTTGTGACACTTTATTCATTAAAACTTGATTACTACATGTAATACATGTACTACATGCAATATGTGACTCAAACTATTTGCACAGATTGTCACATGGGCTCTTTTGGACCCCTGGTGTCCAGGAGGGGGTGTGGTTAATTCAAAGTCAAAGTCAAGTTTTTTGGTCACATACACATCAATACATCCTTAGCATAACATGTAGTGAAATGTTTATTCGAATCCTCCATAAGGATCAGCAAAACACACTACAACAGTAATTAGGTGTGTGATGGCATGCCAGGCAGGTGGCTTGGTGACTCCTTTACCCTTTGAAATGTTATGGGGTTCTTGGGAAGCCATCAGATGAGGAGAATTCTTCAAGGAAGCCGCTGGGTGGGGAGGAAGATAATCAATAAAAAGTGAGGTGCACAAGTCTATCTATCAAGTGCACTAGCCATACATCTGGTGCACCTTAGACTTTCTCCTTACTTTCTCATTCAGGGTGGCTTGACTAACAACTTTGTAATATGTAGTCTTATTTGGACATCATGATGCATAATGTCACTCCAACTTGACGAAATATCTAAAAAGAAATCTACATTGAGTCCCAAATAGTCCCCCGAGAATGAAGAGAGTGAGTAAAAATGTGTCAGCAAATTCAACTTGAAGTCAGATAAGATTTATTTTAAAGCAAGTCTTTTAATAATTGCTCCAGCACATTCCAATTTGGGATGCCCTTCTAGTTCCCTAGGAAGCCTAAACTGAGCAAAGAGATCTATATAATGGGAAATAGGAAACTGGAGAAGGTGTGACTGCTGCACACGTGTGCAGATGTTTTCCATTATTCATTGGGATGAAGCTCTGCTGTGAAAGTATCTCTCTAATGCAGAATTCACTGGTTGTTCACTAGAGAGTTCAGTTCAAACATCTAAAGATACCCTACAAAGCTCTCTCCAACCAGGCCTCTCCCTACATTTCATCTTTGATCCAGTGATACCAACTTTAGGCACAACCTCTGCTCTGCCTCTGACATTCTTCTGTCCCCGTCCTTTGTCACCTCCTCGCACCCCCGCCACTCTCTAAAGCTCCAAGCCTTTAAAAGTGCCCTCAAAGCCCGCCCGTTCAGACACACATATAACCTGACTTAAGCAATTCCTATAACTTTCATCGGGCACATGCCCCAAACTCAAGCTCTACCAATTGTGATTCCCCCCTTTTGTCTCCAACCCCTATCCTTTAGTCTGTTAACTCACAAATGCAGGGATCTCTATTGTCTCCTGTTCTCACACCATTTGGGTTGAACTTTTTAGCATCTAGTTTGTATTGGTCCTTGTACAGTATGTTTTACCTTGTCTGTAATTATACCTTGTGTAATGCTCTGAAAGAAGGTGGTGCTATATAAATAAACATTATTATTATTATTATTATTATTATTATTATTAATAATAATAATAATAATAGGCTAGGTAAGTTTAGTGTCCATGTGAACCAGGGCCATCCATGGTACCCTGCTGCTTTGAATGTAAAATCTTTGTAATTTGAATGTAATGAGTACTAATACTGATAAAAAAAGGTTGCATTTATTCTAAGTATGTCACACACCCCGCTTCAAGATAATCATTACATGTGGGTAGTATGGTCTGAAGAGGGCGATCTGCAGAGATGATTGGAGGAAAGAAAGCCCCTCCCAGTCCATAAATACCTGGGACCTCCCACTCATTACCCAGTTTTTCATCTCTGCAGACGGCGAGCAAGTCAGAAGATGATGTCTCCTCCTTGCACAGGGGGATTTCAGGTTTATTCCCGGCCCGCTTTTCTCTCTATTTCCACCCGGTTATGTTTTTTATAAGTCCCAATACAAATGCCTCCCAGTCTAGGCTGTATCCCGGGTGAGGGTAGAATGGCACTTTTAGTGCTCTGGAGCCATGCTCCACCGCGAGACCCTGTACCAGAGGGTAGGCGGTTATCCGGGCTGGTGACCCCTGTTTGGGATGCCCTGTCCCTTGGCCCCCCTTTCCTGATGCCCTTCTCCTGTGGTGGTGGGGATAAAATGTCGGGGGCCACCTTTTTTACCTCAGAGTTAGGATTTATTTATTGAGCATTGTTTCACTTTAACAGCGGCGCTTGCTGCCACTGGCGCCAGAGCTGAGGAGAACTTTTCTCCTCAGAAGTTGTAGTTGGGGGGTGGGGCCGGCTGTTGGCGCTGGCTTGTCCCCCTGGCTTTACTGTTTTTTGTTGCGGTGACTACCGCAATGGCCGCGGCGCGGTTATTTGCGCTGGCGGTTCCCTTAATCTTGTGAGGGGAGATCTCCCCTCACGCGCTGGCCACAGTGGGCGGGGCCGGGCGATTGCGCATCGCCGCGGCCCGCACCCATTACATCCCTGGGGTCTTTGTGGTTACCGGCGCCGCGGCTGCTGTTCTTGCCATGGCGCCGGTATATGTGTGCGCTATAGTGTTTTTCTGAGGTAATTTACCTCACACATTTTGCCATTAGGGGCGGGGCCGGGCTGTTGAGCGGGACGCCACGGCCCGCCCCTGTTAGGCAGACCCACTGTGGAGCCCGCTTTCCGCTCTGTAAGGGGGCGGGGCCATGCATATTGTGCACTCCGCGCTGGCCACGCCCACAGGATCCTCTCTGCCTCTGTGAGCTGCGTGTGTGGTGGACGCCATTTACCTCATGCAGGAAGGCACAGTGAGTGGCCCTATGGGCCCCCTATATTGCTATATTTCTATATTTCTATATATATATATATATATATATATATATATATATATTTACTTATATGTAACCCTTTATATCCGGCAGTCTTTCAGGTAGAATGCCTTAGGTTGTAAGTGGTCTTCTTCCGGTCCTTGGGTCCCTGGGTTAAATTCCATGTTAAAATCCTCCCACTTGGGACAATTATAAGGGCATCCCGGGTTGCTTACTAGTGTAATTCCCTCGGTCATTGCGACTACATATAAGTTCACCGTATGGAGGCATCCCCAGATACCGGGCTCCCCTCGGGGCAATCCCGGAAGTGCATGGGCTGTGGGGTATCACTAACAGGGGATGACGAATTTCTATGTATACCATGTGCACAGCAGACTATTACACGGCAGTCAGAACCCCAGGTGTCTGGGTCAGCACCGCCGGCGTCATCCCCTTCCCACCCCGTCTTGGCCCGTGTCCCGTGTGACGTTGTCACGGGTGGGCAGTCGCAATCTGATGTGTGTGCTAGACTGACTAATATTGAAAAATGTATTTCTTCTGCGGTTGCCAAGAAAGCTCCAGCTAAGAGAAAGCATTTGTCACCGGTCCCACCGACATTTGAATATGACGATGAGGATCGCCTGGATTGGTCAGATTACTCCCCTCTGGAGGAAGGGGAGCTATTTGACGAATCGGATTATTCAGATGACCAGCTATTCGTTGGCGCGGACTCTGAGAAGGGGTCAGGGAGTTCTTTGGATACTCCTAACGTCCTTGCTCAGATGTTTGAGGTTCTGGCTATTTCTCCTCCAGAGGTTGCTCCTCATCAACAAGGGGAGTTTTATGAGGAATCCAAGCCGCGCTTGGAATTCCCTAATCAAAGGCATTTTGATAAGATTATTTCTAAGGAATGGGAGAGGCCGGCTCGGCTCCCAGGCATTCCTCAGAGTTGGGATAAAAGATATCCTTTCCCTTCGGACACGGTTAAGCGCTGGACGTCCCCCCCTGAGGTGGATGCACCAATTCTGGGGTTATTCAATTCAGCCATTTTTGAATAACCCCGATTGCTCTTCTCTTAAAGATGGAGGGGATAAACGAATTGGCCAGATGGCTTGTCATGGTTTCGCTAGTATTGGGGCAGCCATACGGCCCTTTTTGCGCTTCGTCTCTGCTGGTGGTGGCTACCAGGTCGGTGGTCAGAGACTTGTTGTCATCTTCCGGTTTGCACCCGGACAGTGACGAATTTCTGGGACTTAAACGTTGTGAGTTATTCTTGTCTTTCATGTTAGCCGCCTTGGAGAGCTTCTGCTCTGATGGTGACTATAAGGCGTTCAGTTTGGTTGCGCCAGTGGGCGGCCGACTTTGGGCCAAAAAAGTCGCTGACGTCTTTCCCATTCGTGGGGCTACGGCTTTTTGGAGAAAAATTGGATTCAGTAGCTAAGGGGGGTAAGTTACCTCAATGCAAGAAGCAACGACGTCCCTTTCGCGGGGCGGCTTCTTTCAATCATTCCTTTCGCGGATCCAGAGCAGGAAGAGGTTTCGCCTTCCCTTCCACTAGAGGAGATTCCTGGAATAGGGGCAGAGGACGTGCCCGCTCAGGATACAACTGGGGTTCATAACCCAAAACCTGCGAACAAGCCTGCTCAGCAATGAGGGGGCGCCCTCACCCGTGCGGGTGGGGGGACGGCTGCGACACTTCTCTCTGATCTGGATTCGGGAGGTTTCGGACAAACGGATCCGGGAAGTCGTGTCTTCCGGCTACAAGTTGGAGTTCGAGTCCCGTCCTCCTCCGCTTTTCTTCAGGTCTAGGGTGCCCCCGGACGCACCTGGCGCACAGGGGCTTCAGGAGGCGTTTTTCAAGTCTTCTGGAGATAGAGGTCATCTCACCAGTGCCCCTATCAGATCAGGGTCGGGGATTTTACTCAAATCTGTTCACGGTCCCCAAAAAGGATGGCTCTATCCGGCCCATCCTGGATCTGAAGATCCTCAACAGGTTTATCAGGCTGCGAAAATTTCGCATGGAATCGCTTCGTTCAGCTATCCGCGCTCTCCGTCAGGGGGACTTCATGACGTCCATAGACGTCAAGGACGCTTTCCTCCATGTTCCGATTTTTTCCCGCGCACCAGAGATTCCTCGGGTTTGTGGTTGAAGATCGGCACTTTCAGTTTGTAGCTCTTCCTTTTGGTTTCACCACAGCTCCAAGGGTTTTTCACCAAGGCTCGCTGGGGTGATGGCTCTTCTTAGAGTGCAGGGAATTCGCATAGTGCCATATCTGGACGATCTCCTCATCATGGCATCATCATTCAGCCAAGCGGAATTGGACACCAGGACGGTAATATCCACTCTGGAGAGGTTCTGCTGGGTGATCAACTACCCCAAGTCCTCCTTTTACCCGTCCAGGATAGTATCCTTTCTGGGAATGTCTCTGGATACAGATCTGGCCAGAGTGTTCCTTTTTCAATCCAAGGTTCTTTTGATTCAGGAATTGATTCGGTCGCTCATGTACATTCCTCGTCCGACCATTCGATTAGGAATGAGACTGGTGGGGTTGATGGTGGCCTCCTTCGAGGCAGTCCCCTTTGCCCAGTTTCACATGAGGACGCTACAACTCCATCTATTGTCTGTCTGGGACAGATCTCCTCTGTCGCTGGATCAATTCTTTCTGATGTCTCCCCGGGTTCGCCGACCACTCAGGTGGTGGCTGAACTCAACCAATCTGTTGAAGGGCAGGTCTTTTCAGACTCCTCGTTGGGAGGTGGTCATCATGGATGCCAGCCTCTCAGGATGGGGGGGCTTCTGGAATGATCTGCAATTTCAGGGGTTGTGGGGACCCCTGGAAGCCCACGAGCCTATCAACATTCTGGAATTGAGAGCCATCAGAATGGTTCTTTTTCGTTTGACTCATCTCCTGCAGGGCTTGCCGGTCCAGGTTCGGTCGGACAGCGGTTGCCTACATCAATCACCAGGGAGGGACTCGCAGCAGGAGTGCCCTCAGGGAAGTGTCATTGATTCTGGACTGGGCGGAGAGCCACGTCCCGTGCATCTCGGCAGTTCACATTCCGGGAGTAGAGAACTCGGAGGCGGACTCTCTGAGTAGGTGGTCAGCCCACAAGGGTGAGTGGCCTCTCAGTCCCAAGGTGTTTCGTTCGATTTGTCTCAGGTGGGGTTCACCGGTGGTGGACCTCTTTGCCTCCCGTCACAATCACAAACTTCCGGCATCTGTGTCTCTGGCGAAGGATCCGCTAGCCTTCGCGACGGATGCCGTGTCCCTGAACTGGAGGGATCTGGGGTTTCTGTATCTGTTCCCTCCGTTTCCCATGGTAGCCAGAGTAGTGCGCAAGCTGGCTCTGGAAGGAGCGTCAGCAATTCTGGTGGCTCCAAGGTGACCAAGAAGGTTTGGTTCGCAGACGTGGTAAGGTTAGCAGAAGATCAGTTCGTTCTGCCCCTGCTGCCGGATCTGCACACACAGGGTCATCTACGTTGCCCCAATTTACCAACGCTGGCTTTGACGGCGTGGCTGCGGAAACCTCCATCTTGAAGGAGGAAGGTCTTTCTGATGCGGTTATTCAGACTCTTATTAGCGCTAGGAAGAGGTTTTCTTCTTCCGTTTACTATAGGACTTGGAGGTCTTATATTGATTGGTGTGAGACTAGGGCTTTCCCTTGCAGGGAATTCTCTATTTCTAGAATCCTGGAGTTCCTGCAACATGGTTTGGATCTAGGGCTCCAACTTAATACTCTGAAGGGGCAGGTGTCTGCCCTGGCGGTGTTTTTCCAAAGATTTTTTGCGCTTCATCCGCTGGTTAAGACCTTTTTCCAGGGGGTTACGCACGTGCGGCCCCCTAGGAAGGCTCTGATTCCAGTTTGGGATTTGAATTTGGTTCTTTCTGCTCTTCAGGGTCCTCCCTTTGAGCCCTTGCATGATATTGCCTTGTCTTCCCTTACTCAGAAGGTGGCCTTTTTGGTAGCTATCACTTCTGTTCGGCGTGTTTCTGAGTTGGCGGCTCTGTCCATTCAGGTCCCGTATTTTGAAAGACATCAGGACAAGGTGGTTTTCCGTTTTAACCCGGATTTCCTTCCTAAGGTGGTTTCTGCCTTTTCACTTAAATCAAGACATTGTTTTGCCCTCTCTGTGTCCTAATCCCAGTAACGAAAAGGAGAGGGTCCTGCATTCCCTGGATGTGGTTCGAGTTGTGAAGTACTATTTGGTGGTAACGTCTGCCTTTCGTAAGACTGATGCCTTCTTTGTGGTACCCTCTGGGCCCAAGAAAGGTTTTGGCGCCCGCTAAGTCTTCCATCAGTAAGTGGATTCGTCAGGCCATTGTCGGGGGCCTTTTCTGCTAAGGGGAGAAATCCTCCCCTTCGTGTTACAGCTCATTCTACTCGTGCGGTTGGGGCGTCCTGGGCTTTTCAGCACCAGGCCTCTGTTGAGCAAGTTTGCAAGGCCGCTACCTGGTCTTCTGTTCACACTTTTTCAAAGTTTTTACAAGGGTGATGTTTGGGCCTCAGCGGATGCTGTTTTTGACCGCAAAGTTCTGCAGGCTGCAGTAGTTTAAGTTGTGCTTTATGCCTTGTTTTGGATCCCCACCCTTTATGGACACTGCTTTTGGATGTCCCACATGTAATGATTATCTTGAAGCGGGGTGTGTGACATACTTAGAATAATACCATTTTGTGAATACTCACCTTGTAAAATGGGTATTATAAGTATGTCACACACCCCGCTTCAACCCGCCCTTTTGTATTCTGGATCCATCGTTTCGTGAACCTTGCGTTTTTATGACTAATATTTGGCTCTTCCTGGTCCCTTACCTTACTGCTTTCTTTATACTGGGTAATGAGTGGGAGGTCCCAGGTATTTATGGACTGGGAGGGGCTTTCTTTCCTCCAATCATCTCTGCAGATCGCCCTCTTCAGACCATACTACCCACATGTAATGATTATCTTGAAGCGGGGTGTGTGACATACTTATAATACCCATTTTACAAGGTGAGTATTCACAAAATTGTATTTTTAGGGAAGATCATGTTATTTAATTAAAGATCTATAATAAATATTGTATTGCTGGTTTTACATTACAGAATGCATATAAATATGCAAACTCAAACTAAACTATTGTTTGGTAAGAATAGTCCAGATTACTATATTTTTTCCCCACAATGACGGTGCAGGAGCTTTTCCAAAGGAGAATTGTGAGAAGGGGGATTTGAAATCTCCGCTTACTTTTTGTAAAAACAAACTGTTATCTATGTTAGCAATGCAAATTAAGGAATTGAGGGGATAGTTGTTGAAGGTTGTAAGGTGGTTGATACCTTGAGGAGCGGAATGTAGGTAGATGTAAACAATAAAACAATTTTGGAGTACTCTATAGGTCCCCACCCCTAACGTAACTGAAGATATAAAGAAACAAAGCATCAGATGCATAAACACAGGCTGGTCTAGTGGTTATTATGGGAGATTTTAGCTACCCACACACTGGCTGGGGCCATGGTTCTGCTACAACTGGGAAGAAAACACCTCAGCTTGCTGCAAAGAACTGGTCACTGCAGAGACAGCTGAGGGCTGAGAGTTTAGACATTCTTTTAGAAGATAGTAACAATAACTGTTACTGTTAGCTGTTATCTGTATTTAGGTACTGTATAACATTGTGTTCCACCATGTCCCATGGATGAACTTGATGGATATAAATATCTATCTTATTAAAAATATTTTTCACCTCATCTGCAGAATAACCCCATTACATTTGCAGATAATGTATTTTTTTTAAACATTCACAAAGCAATTAGTTTCACTTTATTGTGTGCTGAGTGAAAATCCTAAATTGAGTTTGATTCATTACTATGGGTGATGATGGCCGTACATAGTAATGAATCAGGCCAAATCTAGATTCAAACCATTTCTTTCAGATTCGCTCCAGCCCCCCCTCCCTTCTTGGATACTGGAAAGATCTGGATCCCCCTCCATGCCCTCCCCTCTAGTCACATGTAGAGTATACCATAGAGCTTCCTCCTCTAAGGTACAAATATCCTCTTTGACCCAGCAGGCCAAGATTGGCTTGATGGAACAGCAAGTAAGAAGAGGGGGATCTGTGCCTCCCATCCCTACAGATGCCACCCCGCCAGATCAAGAAGTTCACATCCTGTTGGACTAAGAGGGAGCCCCTGGCCTGGTGGACCTGAAGATAGAATGCAATGGTGAGATCTTTTTTTACTTTAAAACTGTTTTTCAACTGTTTGTGAACTGTAAGGGATCCAAGGTATCCACATTTTAGCTCAGACATTGTGGTGGGTAAGTAGCATTCAGCAGCAGCATAGCTAAGGGGGGAGGGCATAGGGGGCAGGGGGAGCATGTGCCCCAGATGCAGAAGGTCAGAGGGTGCCAAAGGGGGGGCCTGAGCACAGGTGGCGTTTGCAATTTAAAATCTTTCCCCTGGGTGCCGGATGCCTTTGCATTTAGGATTATCAAATGCTTTATACTGGGGGACGTAAAATAATTTTTCCTTTTGGTTAAAAAATTAACGTTCAATTTCTTCCTGGTGCTGAATCACAGGGAGGAAACAGAACACTGACCATAAGACGCACCCAGGGCTACAGGAGGAAAATAAGAAACCAAAGGTGTGCTAAAGTATCCCCCAGAACCCGAATAGTAGGGTAGTAAGAGTCCTCCCACCACCAAAAACAGCAGGCAGTGTGCAGAACTCCTCCCCCCGTCGTTCCATAACAGACATTGTGTAGAATGGGGGATCCTACACAATGTCTGTTATGGGACGATTGGGGGAGGGATTCTGCACACTGCCCTATTACAGTCAGTGTGCATAACCCCCCCCCAATCACGCTTTAACAGACAGTGTGCATAATCCACCCAATCACCCCATAAAAGGCAGTGTGCAGAATCTCTCCCAATCGCCATAACAGGCAGTGTTCAAAATCCTTGACCTCTCCTCTCCATGTCGGAAAATGAAGGACCGGTGGCCAGGGAGCCGTTACACTTAGAAACAGACCTTGTGACCCCATGATCTTATATATAAAGTAGATGTTTTACTATTGTTATTGGTTATTTATATAGCTCCATCATCACTTTACAAGGTATAAATACAGACCAGGTAAAACATACTGTACAGGGACCAATACAAAATACATACTACAAAGTTCAAACCAAATGTTGTGAGCACAGGAAACAATCGGAATGGGAGCCCTGCTCTTGCAAGCTTACAGTGTAAAGGATAGCGGGTAGAGTCAAAAGGGAGGGATCACAAGTGGAAGAGCTTGAATTTGGCAGCATGTGACATGTGAAGGTTATTGGAGGGCGAGGTATGGGAGAAGTCTTGAAGGCAGGAGTGCTAGGAAGTGACCAAGGAGGAGGGCAAGAGAATGTCAGAGGCAGAGCAGAGGTTACGTTTGGGTTGGTATCGCTGGATCAGAGATGAAATGTAGGGAGGGACTTGGCTGGAGCGAGCTTTATAGGTTAGCATTAGAAGTTTTAACTCTGAAAGACAGGTAAGTATTGGAGGGATTGGCAGAGGGGAGCAGCACTGGAGAAGCGTGAGGAGAGGTGGATGAAGCAAACTGCAGAGTTCAGAATAGATTGGAGGAGTGCCAGTCTGTTAGTTGGTAAACCACAAAGGAGGATGTTGCAGAAGTCAAGTCGGGATATGACCAGGGCACTAGCATTTTAGTGGTATCAGGTTAGAGGAAGAGGTGGCTGCGGGAGATGTTTTTAAGATGGAGATGGTAAGAGGTGGCTAGGGAGTAAATGTGAGGTGTGAATGAAAGAGAGGAGTCCAGCATGACGCCCAGGCATCGAGCTTGATGAGTTGCAGTTATTGTAAGATTATTTAAGAGAGCAAGAGGACATAAAGAAAGAGATGGCTGTATGACAGTCAGGAGGCCAGAGAGGAACAGAGAGGAACAGAGATTTAGGCCAAAGAAATATATCTATCTGTCATCTGCATAAAAGTGATATTAAAAGCACAGTGAGGTTATTGGTTGGCCAAGAACATAAGTGTTTATGGAAAAAGTAGGAGTCCTAGGAATGGGCCTTGTGGTACACCAACAGACAGAGGATGGAGAAAGTAAATTGTGTTTGAGTGTGATCAGAGAGAAAGAAGGAGAGCCAAGAAAGAGCGAGACCTTAGATTCCAAAAGAAGAAAGAATATAGAGAAGCATGGTCGACAGTGTTAAAAGCAGAGGATAGATCAAGAAGAAAGCGAATAGAATAGTGGCCATTGGATTTGATAGTTAATAGATCATTGGCGACTTTGGTGAGGGCAGTTTCAGTGGAAGGACTTGAGCGAAAACCAGAGGGAGTTTGTAGACAGGTAGTGAGCCAGTTCTGTGTGGACATGCTGTTCAAGAAGCTTGAATGAGAAAGGGAGCAGCAAGATAGGGCTGTAACTGGGGAGGGCAGATGGCTCCAGAGAGGGAGAGGAAGATTAGAGAAGATAGGGCTGAAATGACAGATGGAGACAGTTGAGGGATAAAGTGGGATAGAATGGGATCAAGGGAGCAGGTGGTCAGGTGGGCCTTAAAGAGGAGAGGAGAGACCTTGTGCCATTACCTGAGTGAAATGGGGCAGGTGGGAGGTTGGGAGGAGATAGGTGTCCTGAGGGGTGAATATTTTATATTTAAAGAATGTGGTAGATTGCTCTGCTGTTAGCTGGGAGGATGGAGGGGGTGGCGGTGGGCAGAGGAGAGAGTTGAAGGTGTATAATAGCTGTGCCGATATGAGTGAAGAGAAATATTCCTGTTTAGCAGATGAAAGAACATTCCTGATGGACTGGCTTGTATTGCAGAAAGTCCTCCTTGGTTTTGGATTTCATCTATTGCCATTCAGCAACTGGAGAATGCTGTTTCAATGTTTCAGTGTTAGTAGGGATGTCTTTTTTTGGGATGGGGTGGTTATAGTTAAGAGGAGCAACAGAGTCAAGGGCAGAGGTTACTGTGTTATGGTAGTGTGATTCTGCAGTGTCTACACTGGTGAATGAGGGCAGGGTGTGGAGGGGTTGTAGAGCATAGAGAGAGATTGAAGGTCTAGGTTTCTGAGGTTTCTGTGCAAGATAGCAGGTTTGAGTGCAGAGGGGGTCATGGTGATGAGAGAGAAAGTTAGTATTAGGAGGTTGTGATCAGAGAGGAGAAGTGGGGAGGAAGAGAGACTGTAGAGCAGAGGGGAATGATCATTAGGTCAAGCATGCATCCGTCCTCGTGGATGGGTGTAGCAGACATTGTTTGAGGACAAAAGAGGAGTTGACCAATATGGTTGTGGGTATCAACGGGTATTATGTTGAATTCACCCATGATTATAGCTGGACAGGAAATGGAGCAGTGGGGTGGAAAAGTTGTCCAGGAAGAGAGAAGCAGTCCCAGGAGGGTGATAGATGATGGCAATATTTCGGTGACAGGGAGAACAGAGCCAGGCACAGTGAACTTCAAAAGATGAGAAGGCTAGGGAGGGCAGAAGTTGGGTTAAATGGGAAGCGTTTTGAAAATAGTATGCCAACACCACCACCACCTTGTTTGTTGCTTGATCTAGGGGTGTGGTTACAAAATAAGAGGGCAGTGGGAGAGTGAGTGAGCCCGGTTTCAGTAAATCCCATGAAGGTGAAGAGGTTGGTAGTAAACAGGTCATGGATTGCAAGTTTGTTGTACACTGATCGTGCATTCAACAGTGCGCAGGTGACAGCAGCAGGAGTAAGCGTGGAGGAGGTGATTGTTCTGAGGTTGGCTAGGTTTTGTGTGTTTGCAGGTTTGTCACAGCGGTAAAGGTTTGTCTGTGATGAGATGGGAGGCATAGAGGAGCAAGGAGAAGAAGGAAATGGTCCTGGGTTTGAAGACATGTCACCATCGGCTAGTAGGAGCAGAGAAAAGAAGAGGAGGTGACTGTGGGATTTTAAAGTGGCACAGCATGTTTTGGGGGGGCATGGTGAAATTGTGAGAGTGATTTAACCCATGAGATAAACTTGTGTGTGGAAAGGTAAGGGGATGAAAGCAGTGATGGAGAGATACAGATAGACTTACCAGAAGCAGAGGGATACTGTGAGCTTAGGAATTTGACAGTGAGAGGAAGCAGGACTGTAAAATAGCAGAGGAGCATTATAGATGGGTTATCTTCAGACAAGCAGAGTCTGGGGCCTGTTCCCTTCTGGTCACTTTGGGCATAATTCTTAAACGGATTTGATAAATCCAGAACTTTAAAAATCCAGGAATGCAGCCCAGGCTAACATGCAGTCATGTTAACCTAAGATATACCACTTGTGAGTGGCCTTAATTAGCTTAATGAGAGCAGCTGGGGGTGGGGGGTGCTGAAGACAATAAAAAGTTGGTCAGGTAGGGTTATCAGGAGGAGGGAGCTAAGGGGTCGCAAAACAGACATGGACATTAATTAACCCTTTAAGTGCCAGCCTTCCTGGAGATTTTGTCACACTCTGTTGCCAGACCATTTTGCACTGTTTTGCGCTCCCCATGTTCAACTGTGATTTTTGAAGGAATTTACAGGGATTTCCCAGGAAAAGGATATATTGTTTTTTTCAGCAGAGCTTGGGCTTTAACATGAAATGTCTTGTTTGTCATTTTCTAAGTGTATTCCCAATATTTTGGGGTGAAAATTGTGCAAAAAAATAAAAAAAAACTATTTTTTACAATTTGTAGTGTTTTTTTGTAATAAAAAATGTAAGTTTGTCAATAAAATCTTATTTTGTGGGAAACCCCAATTTCTCCCGGTTACAGCGGTACCACATATGTATAGGTAGACACCCTTTCCTGCCCAGGAGACTCCCCCAAACTGAAACAACGCTTTAGGAGATTTTGAGATAAAATACAACTATGCTTTGCAATATGCGCACCTTGCAGTTTTTCAAGAAAAACAACCCTTTACATTTGAAATACCCCGACAAACTATATATTCCCTAGAAGTATACACCTCAGGCTTTCTAGGCGTACCAGGCTTGTTGACATAGGTGCAGTTTTCTGGAAGTAATCCCTCAATGTATTCTTTGGTTACAAAGGGTTTCCCTAAAAATTAATAAAAAAGCAGAATCAAAACCACATTTTCCTAAAAAAAAACTATATGCAAACCATAAAAAAACTGAAAATCTGAAAAAGCAACATCCCCCAAACAGAGCGATACCCAACATGCATAGGTTCAGTCAAGGAAAGAGTTGCCAAACACACCAAAGTAAAGCAAGTGCGTAATGGTAATTTTACTTCAAAATTTCAGCTCTGCAGACAAAGTGCGCACCTTGTGCTTTTTCTACCAAAACAACCCTTTACATTTGGAATATCCCTGATAAACCATATATTCCCTGAAAGTACACATGTTAAGCTTTCTAATCGTACCCAGCTTGTTGTAGTGGGCTCATCTTTCTGGGAGTAGTATCTCGAAGAATTCTTAGGTTGCACAGGGTTTCACAAAAAATTGTATAAAAAAGCAGAATAAAAAACACCTTTTCCTAAAATATTAATATGCAAATAAGAAAAAAGGTAAATCTGAAAGCGCAAAGTCTACCGAGCAGAACAATACCCAACATGCATAGGTACCTGTAACCTTTTAACTGCCAGCCTACTTGAGATTTTGTCACCCTCTGCTGACAGGTAATTTTTCACCATTTTGCGCCATGCTTAATTGTGATTTTTGCAGGAATTTCCAAGAAAATGGCAAATTTTCTTTTTGTGGCAGAGTTTAGACTTTAACATGAAATGTCTTGTTTGTATTTTTTCTACTTTTTTTATATATTTTTTCTACTTTTTTTATATATTTTTAAGTAAATAAGTAAAAAAAAATAAAGAAAAAATATATTTTTTTAAATTGTCTCCTTTATTTTAACAAAAACATTTATTTTATTAAAGAAAACCATATTGCACGTGAAAGCCCCATTTCTCCCGATTACAATGATACCACATATGTATTGGTAGCCCCCCGTTCCTGTTCAGGAGAAACTTAGAAGGGCACTTTATAACATTTACAAATAAAATACAACTACTATCCACATAATAAAGGGTTAAATAAAAAAAATTGGTGTGGGGTCCCCCTTTACGGGGGGGGGGGGCACCATTTCTTGGGGGAATATAAGGGTTTTTTTGGAGGCTGGTAATGGGGGGTCTAGGGGTTAATGGCAAGTCACACACTAGCCGCAGGTGACTTGCCAGACCCCCGAGCCTTGTGAACTGGTATAGGGGTCACATGGACCCCTTACCAGTTCACAAAGGGTTAAAAGTAAAAAAAAACACACAGACACACTTTTTTCAAAATAACTTTATTAACAAAAATATTTTTTTTTATTATTTTTTTTTAATACTTACCTCCCATCCATCCCTGTGTCCCACGCTGATCACTTAGGCTTCTGCTCTCCTGCTGCTGCTGGAAGCCTTTTATACCTACTGGGTTACAGGTAACAAAGGGTTAACCAGCCTGTGACCAGCTATGGGGGCTTGTAGAACAGGGCGCAGGGGCCAGCTTTAGTGGCCCCTGGCCCTGCGGCTACAAGCCGTCATAGCCTAGGGCCACGGCTCTTCTGCCTCCCCCTGGGCTTTGGGGAGGCAGGTAATTTGGGGGGCCAGGGGTTAATGGCAAGTCACCCGCTAGCTGCAGGTGACTTGCCAGACCCCCGAGCCTTGTGAACTGGTATAGGGGTCACATGGACCCCTTACCAGTTCACAAAGGGTTAACAGTATAAAAAATAAACACAGACACATGTTTTTGTAAAAGTTTATTTAAAAAAAAAAAAAGATTTTACCTTTACTCACCTCCGATGTTCAGATGCAGTGTCCCGCGGCGATCTGATTCATGCAGGTGTCAGCTGGGCAGAGAAGGGGGGAGGCAGGCGATCGGAGGATCGCCTACCTTCCTCCTTCTCTGCCCAGCCGTCACCGGCATCTGAGAGGAGAACTGCCGGGTGCCCCGATGACACCCGGCGGTGACGTCATTAACCCCGCCCGAAGGGGCGGGGCTAAAATCCAAGATGGCGGCCGCCATCGGAAGCTGCAGCGGAGGGAGGGCTGTTATGCCCCCCTCCAGAAGACAGAAGAGCCGGGGGGGGGGTGATCGGAGCCCCCCCCCCATGAAGAGGAGAGGCGGCGGGAGCCGGCGGGAGCGGAGGTGAGTAACTGTCATTTTTTTTTTTTTAACAGGCAATCCCGGCGGCTGCTGAAACGGGGGGGGGCACCCTATTCCGGGCCCTCCCCTGCAGCCGGAGGAGCCCCGATCGGCGATCGGAGCCCCGCTGGCTGAAGAGGAGACCCGGCCGGATCAAACAAGGGGTCAGGTAAGTGACTTTTTTTTTTTTACTGTTTTTACTGTGATTGAGGGATGCCACGCACGTAAAATTTACGTGGCTGGCACTTAAGTGGCGGAGAGGCAACCACGTAAATTTTACGTGGCTGGCATTTAAAGGGTTAAATGACCAGGGTCTGTTCAAAGACAAGAAGCAGTGAAGTGTAACAGCCCCGTTACAGAGAATGGCATAGAATAGAACAAATCATGTAGAACAATTAAAAGGCCTATAAAGTGATGCCATAATACATACATTGGACTCACTCGCCAATTTTGAGGTGTTTAACCATTGGGAGTAGTTACAACTGACTGGCGGTGAAAGGGTTAATAAACTGCAGATCAGTACTTGTGCCCAGGAGACATGCCCACAGGCAGACCCCAACTGTCTTTTTTTTCACTTTAAAAGTTTATTACTTTGATGAAGGGGAATTCTAGCATTATATAAAGATGTTTTACTTTAATACCTTTTGTTTTACTCTAATACTGTTAAATAAGATTGTAACATGCTGACACTAGAGATGGCCACATTCCACCCCAGTATTCTGTTCTGCATTAAAATTAACTTTGACATAACTTTTACCTAAGTTGAACCAGCGACACTGAAGTTTAGATATATTCCAGTTTGAAATGTCACAGTATGAAATGAAAAACAAGTGGCCATCATTTCTAGGGACCTATTGATTTGACCTCTACAGATGACAGCTCTTACACTGAGTGAACAGTTGGCAGCAGCAACTATAAATCGGGTTTCTCCAGCAAAAGCTAGTTATATGGACTATAAATAAAGTATACATAGCTAAATCACCTCTGTCTTCATCAAGAGGGTTATCACTTATTTACATTTAGTACATTTATATTCAAGTGCCCAATATGTTTTATTTGGATGATATCCAGACGACAAATGTCCACTTAAATGCCCCCACCATTTGGTTACAAATAAGCTAAAAGACTTGCAACTTGTGAAAAAGTATATTAATAAATGTTGATATTCGTATGTATATGACTGTAGTAACATTCTGTAGTTTTACAGTGAAAGAATAATCCCTCTTTATCATCCTTAAAACATCTGTATGATCTGTAATCATGTTGTTTTACAATAAACAAAATGATACCACTTCAACTCCTTTAAAATATGTGTATGTAATGCTAGAGGTTCCATTTAACAAAGCAATATTTTTAAGTGAAAGAATTTACATTTTTATTTAAGTAGTATAACATCCGTATGTTAAAGGAATCCATCTTGGATGGCATTTTTGGAAGTTTATATTTATGTGCTCATGGTATTTATTTTTAAAAATGTTTTTTCACTGACTGCAATGTATTGCTATTAGCAACCACACACCAAGGCTTTACACCAAGAAGAGAGAAGTGAGTTTTCTATACATACTGTAGAACAATGAAACAGACATTTGTTACCAGAAAAAAAATATATTCTAAGTATGTCACACACCCCGCTTCAAGAAATTCATAACGTGTGGGTAATACTGACCTGTAGAGGGCGATATGCAGAGATGCCAGGAAAAAAGAGAGCCCCTCCCGGTCCATAAATACCTGGGACCTCCCACTCATTACCCAGTCTTCATCTCTGCAGTCGGCGAGCAAGTCAGAAGATGTGGTCTCCTCCTTGCACAGGGGGATTTCAGGTAGCCGGGATGACTCCCGGCCCTTTAGTTATCTATTTCTGCCCGGATCTTTTTTTTCTGTTACCTCATGCCTCCCAGCCTAGGCTGACGGTCCGGGTGAGGGTAGAAAAGCACCCTTGGTGCTTAAGAGCAGATGCTCTCCCGTGAGACCCTATATAAGAGGGTAGGCGGTCATCCGTGATGGGGACCCCGGTTTGGGATGCCCCGTCCCTTGGCCTTACACTTTGGGTGGTCCCCCCCTTTGGGTAATGCCCCTCTCTCTAGCGGGATAGCGGAGGGTAGGAGCAGGGCCCCTTATTCGGTGTTAGGTCCAAATTTTGTAATCATTCATTCTTAATAATGTTTTAATGTATTAATTTATTAAATTATCCTCCCAATAGTTATTAACTTATTTATTACTTCATAACAGCGTGTATTTCTCTGTCAAAACGGCGCTGTGGCCGCCATTTTTATGCAGGCTTTCTCCCTGAGGTAAAAGGGGCAGGGCCGGGCGTCAGGGTCAAAGCCACGGCCCGCTCCCCTCCTTCTGTCTCTTCTGAGACCGGTGCCGCGGCCGCACATGGCTGCGGTGCCGGCCTTTTTGCATTGTCATGGCGGAGGGGAGCTTCTCCCCTCACGCTTTCACTCTTGGGGGCAGGGCCGGGCTTTCCAGCGCTGCGGCCCGCCCCTGTGTCACAGGCACCGCTGAGGTGCTTTTCTCTGTGCCTGTTTCCTCAGAAGGAGCTGGCCACGCCCCCTTCTCTCCTCAGAACTGCTCTTTACCTCACGGAGAGAGGAAGCTGTCTTCAGGACCACAGTGAGTGGCCCGGTGGGCCCCCCTTCTGTCCCATCACCTATAATTATATATTTTTATGTCTTATATATATATATTTTATACTCCGCTTTTCTTATTAGCCTTTTTTATTATGTCTTTCAGATATAACCTACAGTGGTGTTAGGGGGTTTCTCCCGGTCCTAGGGTCCCTGGGTTCTTAATTGGCTTATTGCAAATCCTCCCACTTGGGACATTAAAGGGGCATCCCGGGTTGCTTATATGCATAATTCCCTCGGTCATTGCAACCAACTATAAGTTCACCTTATGGAGGCATCCCCGGATACTGGGCTCGGGCTCCCCTCGGGGCAATCCCGGAAGTGTATGGGGTGTGGGGCATCCCTTACTGGCGATGATGTATATCTGTGTATACCATGCGCACAGCAGACTATTACGCGGCAGTCCGGACCGCAGGCGTCTGGTTCAGCGCCGCCGGTCTCTCCTCCCCCCCTCCCAGTTTGATCCGTGCCCAGTCTGACGTTGTCATGGGTGGGCAGTTGCAATCGGAGATGTGTGCCCGATTGGCCAATCTTGAAAAATGATTCTCCAGCACGGTCACCAGAAAGGCTCCGGCTAAGAGAAAGCACTTGTCGCCGTCTTCACCGGCGGCCGACTTGGATGATCTTGATAATCTTGACTGGTCTGATTACTCCCAACTTGAGGAAGGGGAGGTATATAAAGAATCAGATAATTCAGACGATCAGCAGTTTGTGGGTGCTGATACCGAGCGGGGCTTGGGGAGGTCTTCGGATACTCCTAATGTTCTGGCTCAGATGTTTGAGGTTTTGGCTATTTCTCCTCCTGAGGCAGTTCCACAGCAAAAGGGGGAATTTTTCGAAGAATCCAGGCTGCGCTTGGAATTTCCTAACCAAAAGCATTTTGATGGGATTATTGCTAAGGAATGGGAGAGGCCTGCCCGGCTCCCAGGTGTCCCTCAGGGTTGGGACAAAAAATATCCCTTTCCCTTGGATACGGTTAAGCGTTGGGCGTCCCCTTCCGAGGTGGATGCACAGATTCTGGGTTTATCCAACACTACTGTTTTAAATTCTCCTGATTGCTCCACGCTTAAAGATGGTGAGGATAAATGCATTGACCAAATGGCTTGTCATGGTTTTGCCAGTGTCTTCAGCGCTGCTGGTGGTGGCTACAAGGTCGGTGGTCAGGGACCTGTTGACTTCTTCCGGGTTAGATCCGGATAGTGACGAGTTCCTTGGCCTTAAAAGGTGTGAATTGTTTTTGTCATTTGTACTAGCCGCCTTGGATGACACACTGATGATATGTGGCAGAACGTCGGCTCTATTGGTGACTATTCGGCGTTCGGTTTGGTTGCGCCAGTGGGCGGCTGATTTTGTGTCTAAAAAGTCGCTGAACGCTCTTCCCTTTGTGGGATTACGGCTCTTTGGTGAGAAGTTGGATTCAGTTGCCAAGGGTGGTAAGTTACCTCAACGCAAAAAACAGCGTCGTCCCTTTCGGGGGCGGGTTCCTTTGCTCCTTCCTTTTGTGGGGCTAGAGCTGGCAGAGGAATTGTTTTCCCCGCAGCCAGAGGAGATTCCTGGAACAGGGGCAGAGGACGTGCCCGCCCAGGATACAGCTGGGGCTCTAAGCCCAAACCCGCTGCCAAGCCAGCTCAGCAATGAGGGGGCGCCCACACCCATGTGGGTGGGGGGATGGCTGCAACACTTCTCCCAGGTCTGGGACCGGGAGGTCTCGGACAGATGGATCCGGGAAGTGGTGACTTCCGGCTACAAGCTGGAGTTCGAGCTCCGGCCCCCTCCCAGATTCTTCAGGTCTCGGGTGCCTTCGGACCTTCTGGCCGCGCAGGAGATCCAGGCGGCAGTAAAGAGTCTGTTGGATATTGCAGTTATTTGCCCAGTGCCCCCCTCAGACAGGGGTCGGGGCTTTTATTCCAATCTGTTCACGGTGCCCAAGAAGGACGGCTTGGTTCGACCCATTCTGGATCTAAAGATCCTCAACAGGAAATTTTGCATGGAAACGCTGCGTTCAGCTATCCATTCTCTTCGGCAGGGGGACTTTCTGACGTCCGTAGACATCAAGGACGCCTATCTGCATGTGCCGATTTTTCCAGCACACCAGAGATTTCTCAGGTTCGTGGTGGAGGATCGGCATTTTCAGTTTGTGGCACTTCCTTTCGGTCTTACCTCGGCTCCAAGGGTTTTCACCAAGGTGCTGGCCGGGGTGATGGCTCTCCTCAGAGCCCAGGGTATTCGCATTGTCCCTTATCTGGACGACCTTCTCATTATGGCATCTTCCTTCAGCCAAGCGGTATTGGACACCTGAACTGTGGTGTCCACTCTGGAGAGATTCGGGTGGGTGATCAACTACCCCAAGTCCTCCCTTTCTCCGTCCAGGTTAGTGTCTTTTCTGGGAATGTCCCTGGATGGCCAGGGTGTTTCTTCCTCAGTCCAAGGTTCTCTTGATTCAGGAGTTGGTTCGACTCCTCCTGTCTATCCCTCGTCCGGCCATCAGACTGGGGATGAGGCTGGTGGGATTGATGGCAGCCTCCTTCGAAGCGGTTCCCTTTGCTCAGTTCCACACAAGGACACTCCAGCTCCATCTGTTGGCGGCCTGGGATGGGTCGCCACTGTCATTGGATCAGTCCTTCCTGATGACCCCCCGAGTTCGGTGCTCCCTTCAGTGGTGGCTGGATCCAATCAATCTGTCGAGGGGCAGATCCTTTCTGGCCCCTTGTTGGGAGACGATCACCACGGATGCCAGTCTATCAGGATGGGGGGGTTCTGGAATGATCGTCAGTTTCAGGGACTGTGGGGGCCTCAGGAGGCTCACGAGTCCATCAATGTTCTGGAATTGAGGGCCATCAGGATTGTTCTGTTTCGCTTGACTCATCAGTTGCAAGGATTACCGGTTCAAGTCCGGTCGGACAATCGGACGGCGGTCGCCTACATCAATCACCTGGGAGGGACTCGCAGCAGGAGTGCCCTCAAGGAAGTGTCTTTGATTCTGGCCTGGGCGGAGTCCCACATCCCATGCATTTCAGCAGTTTACATTAAGGGAGCGGAGAACACGGAGGCGGACTCTCTGAGCAGGTTCTCAGCTCGCCGGGGGGAATGGTCTCTCAGCCCCAAAGTGTTTCGCTTGATTTGTCTCAGGTGGGGGTCCCCGGTGGTGGACCTCTTTGCCTCTCGTCACAATCACAAACTGTGTCTCTCTCACGGGATCCACTGGCTCTGGCAGTGGATGCCATGTCTCTGAACTGGAGGGATCTGGGGTTTCTGTATCTGTTCCCTCCGTTTCCCTTGGTGGCCAGAGTGGTGCGCAAGCTGGCCCTGGAGGGTGCGTCAGCAATTCTGGTGGCTCCAAGGTGGCCAAGACAGGTTTGGTTTGCAGATGTGGTTAGCAGAGGATCAGTTCGTTCTGCCCCTGCTGCCGGATCTGCTCACCCAGGGTCAACTACGTTATCCCAATTTACCAACGCTGGCTTTGACGGCGTGGCTGCTGAAACCTCCATCTTGAAGGAGGAAGGTCTTTCCGATGCTGTGATTCGAACTCTCATTAGTGCTAGGATCTTATATTGATTGGTGTGAGATCAGGGCGTTGCCTTGTAGGGAATTTTCCATCTCCAGAATCCTGGAGTTTCTTCAACATGGTCTGGACCTGGGGCTCCAGCTTAGTACTCTGAAGGGGCAGGTTTCTGCCCTGGCGGTGTTCTTTCAAAGGTCATTTGCCCTACATCCTTTGGTTAAGACTTTTTTCCAGGGAGTCACGCACGTGCGGCCTCCTAGAAAACCTTTGCTCCCTGTTTGGGATTTGAATTTGGTTCTTTAAGCTCTTCAGGATTCTCCTTTTGAGCCCTTGAATGATATTGCCTTGTCTTCACTTACTCAGAAGGTGGCCTTTTTGGTAGCCATCACTTCGGTTAGGCGTGTCTCTGAGTTGGCGGCTTTGTCCATTCAAGCCCCGTACTTTGAGGGGCATCAGGACAAGGTGGTTTTTCGTTTCAAGTCAGATTTCCTTCCTAAGGTTGTTTCTGCCTTTCACCTAAACCAAGACATTGTTCTGCCCTCTCTGTGTCCTAATCCCAGCAATGACAAGGAGAGCGCCCTGCATTCTTTGGATGTGGTTCGTGTTGTGAAGTATTATTTGGAGGTAACGCCTTCCTTTCGTAAGATGGATGCCTTTTTTGTGGTGCCCTCCGGGCCCCGAAAAGGCTTGGCGCTTGCCAAGTCTTCCATTAGTAAATGGATCCGTCAGACCATAGTTGGGGCCTATTCTGTCAAAGGGAAGGTACCCCCTTTTCGTGTTACTGCTCATTCTACTCGTGCGGTTGGGGCGTCCTGGGCTTTTCAGCACCAGGCCTCTGTTGAGCAAGTTTGTAAGGCTGCTACTTGGTCTTCTGTTCACACTTTTTCCAAGTTTTACAAGGTTGATGTTCGGGCCTCAGCGGATGCTGTGTTTGGCCGCAAAGTTCTGCAAGCTGCAGTGGTTTAAGTTGTGCCTTGTTGCCTTGTTTTGGATCCCCACCCTTTATGGACACTGCTGTTGGATGTCCCACACGTTATGAATTTCTTGAAGCGGGGTGTGTGACATACTTAGAATAATACCATTTTGTGAATACTCACCTGTAAAATGGGTATTATAAGTATGTCACACACCCCGCTTCACCTTTTGTATTCTGGATCCTTTTGTATTCTGGATCCTTTATATTGTGAACTTTGCGTTGTTATGCTTTGTGTTGGGCTCTTCCTGGTCCCTTACCTTACTGCTGTTCTTATACTGGGTAATGAGTGGGAGGTCCCAGGTATTTATGGACTGGGAGGGGCTCTCTTTTTTCCTGGCATCTCTGCATATCGCCCTCTACAGGTCAGTATTACCCACACGTTATGAATTTCTTGAAGCGGGGTGTGTGACATACTTATAATACCCATTTTACAGGTGAGTATTCACAAAATGGTATTTTAAAGAAATACTAGAGCAGTTCAGTACCTTGTGGACATCATTTTGGCACACAAAAATCTATACTTTCAAATGGAAGTGGAGTTATCCTTCAAGCTGGAGCTCTGCTCATTAAAACTGCAAAAAAAGCAATCCTCGAAAAACCTATTTTAGCATTTAGCATTTGTATTACTCGTCTGCTTATTTAAAGCAGACCTCCTGATCAAAAAGCTTATTTAAAGCTCACTCTATATGTTTTTTACAGAAATGTTGGTATAATGTGATTGTGCAATTAGATATTCATTAAAGCTTTGTATATAGTCACAGACTTTGCAGCAATTTTGTGCCAGTCCCACGCTAAACCTTGTTTCTTTAGTGTTCCATTATTAGGTATCCATTGTGGTTTGTGGGACGCCTACAATGTTTGAGGCAGTGCACAGGCTATGATTTTGTGGAATCTCCCCTTCCTTTTATATGTTACTTATTTAAAGCAGACCTCAAATCAAAGCTCAGTAAAATTTCCCTTAAAAGAACCCTCTGGCAATCAGTGAGTACTGGAGGGGGCTTAACCCCATGCATATGTTGTGGAATAACATGTAGATGTTGCTCTCCTGAACTCCATGGGATTGGCCATCTTGCTACACACCTGACAGGCCTGCTTCTGAATAACCCAGCCCCACAGTCAGTTTCTGTGCAATAACCCCTAATCAATAGCCAAAAGTAGAATGCCATTGGTCGTAATGACTCAACATTGCTCTGCCCAGAGAAGAGAGCTGCTAGAAACATTATTTTAATTGTTTATATGCTCTGCGGCTTTCGACCACATACATGGTTACATAGCTTCACACACACACACACACACACACACACACACACACACACACACACACACACACACACAGCATTCTTCTCCTCCAGCAGCTGTTGATTCAGTGTGTGTGTGTGTGTGTGTGTGTGTGTGTGTGTGTGTGTGTGTGTGTGTGTGTGTGTGTGTATGTGTGTGTAGTATGACAGGAATATCCCCATGTTTCTTAGGCATATATGGCTATCAGTTTGGCAGGGGGTGATTAGAGCAAAAAGCCAAGCTTTGCTGCTGACAGCCTGACTTGTGTGGCAAGCATCTGCAGGTGTATTCCACAGCATCTACATACGGTTAGGCCCCTGAAGCCACATATGCCACTGACAGTCAGAGGTAGGATTTAGACGCACAATTTAGTAAACATTATTTTCTTGGCTGGAGGCTCGCTTTAAGCACCAAGAGTTTCTTCTCTCCATTGATACAATATTCAGCACCAGATGAAAATAGTGGGGTACGCTGTTTTGCTTGTTATTTTCACACTTATTTTTCTTGTTCCTAAAAAAAAAAAAAAAAACGTATAGCCTCATCTGTGCCCCTTTCTGGGGGCAACCTTGATAACACCGGCACACATCAATGGACACTGAGCTCCTCCTGCACCGCATGGCCAGTGGGGGTGCAGGTATTTAAAGTGTAATTTGACTTTTGATGGCATTTTGAAATGTTTTCATCACTGTGTGCCAAAATGATGCCCTAAAGGTTCTGTAAATAGTTTAACCTTTTAGATTTGTTTGCAGCTCTGTGTTATAAAAAAACATTTCTAGCAACAATGTGTTTACCTTAGAAACGTACACCAACTAGTGGGTTTAGTGTACAGAGCAGAGACATCTTGACTCTGGCTTTATAATCATCTAATTGGATGAGACAGGGATGATGCTCCGCATGTCTGAGCTCAAAAGCAGGGCTGTTTCTAGGGCAGGGCAAGCAGGTCCTGGGTGTCAAGGCTATAGGGAGCACCTTACTCCTAAACAATCCTGTTTACTGCAAATGAGGGCCACTTTTATTGGGACAGATCAAAGGACAGACTATCATACAATGCCTGCTGCTGAGGTAGAGGCACAGTTCTTGAAGGCTTAGTGAGCAGACACATGTTGCCCCCTTCCTCTGTCAGGCTTATCAGCCCATATGTTGGCTTTGTGCTTTTCTTATAAAATCAAATGGAAAAAAAGGTACAGAGAGGAAGATTTCTTTTTTTAAATAACCTGTATTAGTCAAGTATCTATATCGGTGGCCTATTGTATAATAGCATTAGCGGCTTGCGGAAACCTTGTTGGGGGGGACGCATACTGTCGATCTTGTACACTTGGATGGATAAGTAATTGTTCTCTTTTTTTGCACTATATGATTTGTGTTAGGCTGCTATATGCTGATAGCTGGAATTCTCATTGCACTTTCTTCTACTATGAATTGATGTATTGTTGGATAAGCACGTAGCACTTTATTTAGAGATTAGACCTATTTAGATTAGTGTATAGATTTAGATTTAGAGTTTGGCACATTGTTTTTATAACCACATTGATGGATATGGCAGTAATGTGGACTAGCGCCCCCTCTTGGCAGTAATGATTTTAGCATGTCTTATATGTGTTTTAATAGTGTTTTCTCTGTTGTAAAAAATGGAATTTTTAGAATTATCAGAGACTAATAAAATTGCTTATTAACTTTAATTCTTGGTGTTGTGCAGTTATAAGACTCTGTTCAGTACTTCTTGGGGGGTTTTCATAGTGGGGCACCCCCCACTTTTCTAAGTATAATAGCATTAACACGTCACATGTGTTTAATGATATTTATCCTTCAAGAGCATAAATCAGCATTATCCTTCATAAGCATAAATATGCTAAATATGCAATCCCATCCACAATTCGTTTAAACAAAAAAAAGAACACTTAGGCATTAAAACTAAAAAAAAAAGCTTGCCAATCAGACTTATAAAGTATAATGGACCTTCCTTACTGTTTTCCTTTTTTATATTCCGTGTAGACCTATGTTCTAAAACAGAATTAAAAAGTACAACAGTTATCAATATTGTTGGCATATACTTCTATGATAACAACCATTGGTGTTGCTGTATTGATCTACATTTATATAAGTAGTTTATCTTTTATGTCTAGGTTAAGTTCTTTTTATTGTATTTGTTACATTGGCTCCCACAGAGCTTTGGCTCCAAGCCGTTTCTTCTAATAGCTGTGGCCAAAAGGCTGCTGTCTCTTTTTATATGTTGTCTATGACATACCATACATCACTTTGTTACTGTCAAAAGATATATCTCACACTTCATTGATAAAAAGCTTGATCTTGGACCTCCTTCCTGGGTGCTGAATACGACATTGTTTATGGTGGTATGTACACATGAAACACCAGTCCTACTGTTCCAGGAATCCTGTATAATGGGATCATTTAGTTACAACTAGCAGATATTTGGGCTCATTAGGGAATTAATGATGTGGAATACCTAGTAGATATCTGCAGGAAACTCATGGAATAAAGTATTATCAAATAATATTGAGTGTGTTATAGTACACCACCTACTCTGATTTACTAAATCACTAACTATGACTCACTAAAAATCACTAGTGTCTGGTGAATGGCCATCTTTAAAGCTGATGGGTCATTTGACTTCTTTATTTTCTCCCATTGATAAAATAAATGCTTTGGTGCGTACAAAAGAGAAGTAAAAAATCTACGCTCAAATTTGTTATTATGGCTACATTAGAAGAAAGGCAGAGTATGAAAATGGTAAAAGATTAATTTAATCTGGCCAGATAAGACACATTTTACAAAAACGTAAACCACCCCTAAACCTCTATGCATCTTATAATTGTAACAGGACACTAAGATAGGGCTATGCGGGCAGGAACTACATACTGATCAGATTCCTGGAAACAGGGGTTGGCACAGAAATATGGTCAGACATGGCAGGGTCTGTGAAAGGACCTGGCACAGCGAAGTGGTCAGCTGTGGTATAAGTTAGCAACAGGGCTCGGCAAAAAGATTTGGTCAGGCATGGCAGGGTCGGGAGCTATGCTTGACATGGAGATGTAGTCAGAAGTAGCAGGGTCAGCAACAGGCTGCACACAGTATTAGGGTTCTAGGGGAATCATGATCGGGGGGTTGGTACAGCAATACTGTCAGCTGTGTGCTAGTTCCACTTGTACATGTAGCGTATGCATTGCCGAGCAACAGCAGATGCTGGGCAATGAGGGCTGAGTGGCACCAGTGATTTCGGGTGGGCGTTGCTCCCAGCATATTAATGCTTCACATGCAGCAAATCTTTTCACCAATATCATCTTTTGTAAATGATATGCTTAAAGTCAGTTTAACAAATATTACAAAATACAAGTACAATGCAAGAATTTTACAACTGAACAAAGTTAACAAACTTCTTAAGAAATTAATATCTAGTGATTGTTTGAGTGTGTCTCTATACTGTTCTGAAGCAATTCTGCTAAATAGTTTGCAATTTTCTGCGTCATCTGAATCTTCTCCCTATTTAAGGCAATCGGAGCCCTTTGCTGATTTTTTTTTTTAAAGTTTCTTTTTATTTGCAGTTCAACAAACATCGAAACACCCAAAACAATTTACATATCACATTGTGGTGCCGCAGGCACCCATTTCAGTAGCACAGATTCAATGAACATTTAGACACGACTACCATTCACCCAACACACATACATTCTGGACTCAGATATCTAGTTAACTACTCATTGGGATGGAAGAACAAGTCGGAGAACCACATCTCCCAGGATACTTCTACCGTCCCCCCAGTTCTACTTTAACCCGCTCAGTGACTCAACCCACTACAAATGAGCAGCCTCGCCCCATTAAGTAAACCCATCCCCTCAATTAATCATCCTCTGAAGTGGTGTCCTGACTCTGCAGCCAGGGACCCCACACCTTTACAAACTTATCAGGCACCCCCCCTGGCCGTGTGTGTCAGCTTGTACATAGTAAGTTTCTGGTTAACTAGAGCTTTCCACGCCTGTACGGATGGTTTGGCCGGGTGCTTCCAATTAAGCAGAACGCATTTCCTGGCATAAAAGAGCAGCAGTCTAAATAGTGACTTCAGCACCCTCGTCACCGACAGTGGTTCAACCACCCCCAGAAGACATAAGGAAATCGAACCGGTGATCCGGGTGCCCACCACCTCACCAATCAGATCCATCACCTCTCCCCAATATCTTGCCAGAACTGCACAGGACCAGGTCATATGCTCCCATGTACCAGCCTCCCTCTCACACCTGGGACATAAACCACTAGCCAGTAATCCCATCCTATGTAGACGTATCGTCGTGATGTAGGCTTGGTGTATCCATTTGGTCTGGATAAATCTGTCTCTGGCTTCTATGACCGATGAGTGTAGGTTATCTTCCCAGTCATCCCGGTCTAAGGTTTGGTCTAGAATTTGCCACTTGCTTTCCACTTTCCCCCTGGGGGACTCCAGCCCAGCAACCAAGCACTTGTACAATGTAGAGACAGGCTTTTCCAAGTCCGTCCCTCTGACCACACTCTCCACTTGGGACACCGAAAAATTCGGACTGTCCCTGCGGAATTGAGTCTGCAGAGCGTGCCTGAGTTGCAGATAGCGGAAGAAGTCCCGATGGGAAATTCGAAACGTCTCCCTAATTTGGTCGAACGACATAAGTACTCCATCTCTGTACACCTGGCCCAGCGTCTGGAGGCCCCTTCCATCCCAGAACTGTGGATCCTGCATAGAAACCAACTCAGGGAGCTTGGGGTTGTTCCAAAGAGGAGCAAAGGGGGACCAATACTGGGCTTCGACTGGATCCTTGTTCAACTTGGCCACCCTATCCCATATATTACACACTGCCCTCATACAACCGGTTGCCTCCCGGACCCCCCGAACCCCCCTATACACCAAGAGGGACAGTCTCCCAGGGGAACCCAACACCGCCACCTCCAGACTCACCAACAGGAGCTGCGTAGAATAGAAATACAGTTGCATGTGTGGGACCGCCAGTCCCCCCTCCGTTACTTGCGCTTTCATTATCTGTCTGTTAAGCCTAGGTGGAGACTGCCCCCAGATAAAGCCAAACAGAATTGAATCCAACGTCTTGAAGTGGGAGACGGGTAGCAACACTGGCGAGGCCTGATATATATACAGAAATTTTGGGAGGAATATCATTTTATATATATTAATTCTGCCCATAACTGACAGCGGCAGGTTCGCCCACTGAGTGACCCGCTGCCTTAACTTTAACACGACCGGGGAGATATTTAGAGATATGAACTCGCTTGGTTGCCTACTAATCAGGATCCCCAAGTATTTAAATTGTTGAACTATTTTTAATTGAGACCTTGGGGAGATATCCGGGGAGACAAGCTCATCCACTAACATTAGACTGGATTTGTCCCAGTTAATCCTCAGCCCTGAGAACCTCCCAAACACTCCAATAGTGTCCAGAGCTGCGTCTAGACACTTATGGCCATCCGCCAGGTACAGCAGTGTATCGTCTGCATAGAGAGATATATTTTCCTCCACTGCTCCAAACTTCCATCCAGAGATACTTGGGGAGCTCCTGACAATGATCGCCAGGGGTTCGATAGCTAAGGCAAAAAGCAGCGGCGATAGTGGGCACCCCTGTCTGGTCCCCCTATGTAACGCAAATGAATTAGAGTAACACTCATTGACCCGTATCCGGGCTGTTGGCCGCTCATATAACAATTTGATATATTTAATAAAACTAGCAGGAAGCCCAAATCTTTCTAAAACTGCCCAAAGATATTCCCATTCTATCGAATCAAAGGCTTTCTCATTATCTAATGAGATAATCACCCGTTTCCCATGGTTATCATGTACAATTTGGAGATTTGACATCAATCTGCGGAGATTCACACACGTGGTATGCCCTGGCATAAACCCTGACTGATTGATGTAAACATGGGAAAGGGCACTGATTGGACAAGAGCCCGTGCATGTGCCACTGGACCAAGGAGAGGTGAGTTTTACTGGGTGAACTGGGATGTTTCACCAAATTGCAATACACCTCATTTAACCATCAAAGTGTTTCTCTCTTTTTTCATACAACTCTACCAGTTAATTATAAAATCTAACAGTCACTGATACAGTTGCGTCCTTGATTTGCTTGACTTATATGCAGATGTTATATCCTAAAGAAAAGAGAAATTCTTACAGCCCTAATATTACATTTTCCAATTTAAATGACATTAGTTGGCTAATGGTGACTTTTGCCATTATCTACAGACAGTTTACTGGTGTTAAAAACGTTTTTGTGTACCAAAAACAGAGCTGGTCGAATTGGACCCAGATTTTGGGAATATTCTGTTTTAGCAGCCCTTTGGAAAAGTTGTGTTTTGGTACCATGTCTCTGTTCAGTAGCGAGTTAGGGTATACAGCTGTTGTAATACAGTTGTCTCCCTGCTTACCTTACCTTAAATTTGGTTGAAAGATCCAGTTTCTCATGATATGCATACTATGCTACTTCAAACAAGTCAAGACACAACACAACACAACACAATAGACCAGACAAGCATGTATATGGCTTTTAATTTCTATGTAGCCATAAGATCTGACCTGTGGGCTTGTTTTGGGCTTTTGGCAATCAGTAAAAAAGAAAATAGGAATACAGTATATATATATGCAAAACAGGGTGGAGGAAAACTCTGACGTATATAAGGCTTTTCATTGATTACATATTTTTGGAGGGTCTACAAAAATGAATTTGTTGTTCATTTTTGTGTTATTTAACTCTTACCATTGATCTAGTTGCAAAATTGTAAAAACAATGGGTGCATTGGGATTTTGCTGTAACCACATCTTAAAAATCCAGTATTATTTATTTCAAAACACACTGCTGATAAATATTGTAGAGTAGCATTAATGAGCTTGGCCTACCCAGGCTTCACATTTGATAGAACATTCCTAATTGCTCACCTCTTATTGCTATGCTCAAAGCTTGTTGTACCAACCAGTCTGATGAGCTAACTTGCGTCTATGTTGGCTTTTATTAACTTGCCTCCATCCCCATGGAAATTGTCTTCCACAGCACAAGACCTTTTTTATAGTGTTTCTTGACTTTTCTTTTCTTGACACACATATTTGGACCTTTTCCAAATTTTCCTTCATTTAGCAAATGGCCTAATAATGAAGCCATTATAATTCACTTCTAATCTAATCTTCAGGCATCAATATCCACTCTACTGTGAAGTTATTTTTCCTACTGAACCAGCACGGCACCTGCAATGCACACTTGTAGCATGGTGAGTACTGGTTTCCATAATCTGTGGAGAGTGATTAAGTGCTAAGAATTTGGAATACTTTTGGTATTCATTGGATTTGATCTATGTGTGACAGATCAGACAAAGCGCACTTTTACTATTGATTGGGTTTATATGACTTATTTTCTAGGAACTACAGGCTAGTCAAAACAAGGCTCATGTTGACACCTACACACTTCATATTTTGCAATACATTATTAATGTATATATCTATTCCCTACAGTGTCCTAACCCAATGCTATCATACATAGAGGCAGCTTTGAATACTCATTTATATACCAGGCTGTCGCTCTATCTTGAGCTTTTTTCTTCTTTCTTCTTCCAATTTAAGGGCCAGTTAAGCCATACTGTCCATTTTAAAAGCCCTGGTGCCCTCCCCCAGTGCTGAAGCAGACAGGGGGTTACATAAAAAACACTTACCTGGCCCGAAACCCAGCACTGGCTGTTGCCTAATTGGAGTGCAGGCGCTGCCCGTCCACCCACTGTGTGCACCATAAATGGATAGACGGGACCATGTACAGCCCCGTCCACCCATTCACTTGAATGGGCGGGTGGTAGAGCGTACAGCATGGGGACCGCGTCAGCATCAGACAGCCGAAGTACGATGGGGGCGCGCGACACTTCGAATGGGCAATGGTCGGTGCTGGATTGTGGGTCAGGTAAGGGTATTTTTATGTAACCCTCCCATAAAAATGACAAATCTCACTGGGTATTTTTTATTTAAACTTCTTTACCATACCACGATTTATGTATTGATGTCAGCTGTTTGAATTTTAGGGTATGATTTATCAAGCACAATCTGCCACAATTTGTCATATTGGTGCAAATTACAGTAGTGCAAACTGTAATTTAGATTTTTTCTGCAATGCCACAACTTGAGATGAGCGAACTTCTTGAAAGTTCGATTCGGGCGATTCGCCGAATTTCCCCAAGAAATTCGGGTTCGCCCGAATCGAACTTTCACGAATCGCTCATCTGAAAAAAAAAAATGCCGGCATGGTGGGGAGCGGGCAGGCCGGCTACGCCTGTCAGCGGGCCGCCGCAGCGCAGCCGGCCTGCCCACTCCCACCATGCCGGCATTTTTTTTTTAAGCAAAAATGCCGGCATGGTGGGAGCGGGCAGGCCAGCTACGCTGTCAGAGGGCGGCGGAAGCCGGCCTGCTGACAGCGCAGCTGGCCTGCCCGCTCCCACCATGCCGGCATTTTGTTAAAAAGCAAGCACTTACCTGCATGGTCGGAGCGTGGAGGCCGGCGCCGCTCTCAGACGCCCTCTGATGACGCGTCCTCTGAAGACGCGTCCTCTGAAGACGCGTCCTCTGATGACAGCTGAGAGTGGCGCCGGCCTCTCAGCTGTCATCAGAGGACGCGTCATCAGAGGACGTGTCATCAGAGGGCGCCTGAGATCGGCGCCGGCCTCCACGCTCCGACCATGCAGGTAAGTGTTTGCTTTTTAAAAAAATGCCGGCATGGTGGGAGCGGGCAGGCCGGCTGCGCTGTCGCCGCCCGCTGACAGCGTGGCCGGCCTGCCCGCTCCCACCATGCCGGCATTTTTTTTTTTTTTAATTTCAGGGAAAATTCGATCGGCACGAACCAAAAAAAATTCGGGTTCGTGCCGAATCGAATTTTCCCTGAAATTCGGAGCGAATTCCGGTTCGTCCGAACTGGTTCGCTCATCCCTAACCACAACATATAACAAAAAAATAAATAAATTATATTTTTCACCACCTTATTTTTACTGATGTGGCATACTCTGGCAAATGGTGCTTGATAATTCAGGCCCTTGATCTCTTCAGTTAGTCAGTAGAATTGGTGACTTATTTTTTGGTTTTGCTTCAATTACTTGCTAACTTGTTGCACTTCAACTGCTAATACTAAATGTTGCTGCTAATACTGGCACCATATTCATAAATCATGGCTGATCCTAACACCTATAATGTAGAAATAGATGATTTGTGTTTGCCCCTTTAGTGAAAGTATTATTTGCCAAGAAACAGGGGTGGTCCCAGATAGCATAAAGCTTTTTCTTGCACTATGATGTTTGCAGAATGAAATACAACGGCCAAAAGATGTGAGGTTTGGGATGCAGCCAAAGACAAAGAAAAGAATCCGTGAATAAAATGTTCCGCCTCCATAAATACATAGAATTGTTGTGCAATGTACATCTCTGTGGTTTAGAAAGCATGTCAGATAAAAAGAATTCTAAATCATTATAATGTTGCCACCAGGTGTTCAGCTTGTATCTTTCAATATGCTGACAACCCGTATCTTCAATATATGTTGAGTTATATTTGTCTTGAATTTGTCAAAGTTAAAAAATAAACTACACAAAAGCCATTTCGTTGTAAACTGGAGACTTGTGCTGTACCTGTATAAATAAAAATGCAAAGAGACGGGCAGGCTGATTCATTACTAGCGCTAGGTATTGGCAGATGAGCATCTGTACAGAGGCGCTTAGAGCGACTGCTAGTAGACGCTGTGATCGGTTATCGAGCACCGTTAAAGAGCGCCTCAGTCGCTGTAGTAATCTGGCCGCCATTGATGAATGAGATGTATGTTGGGCGTTCTAACACCAGTACAGATGACATTATTGGAATTGCAATTGAAGAAGCCTTTTAAGGGGTAGAGCTTGCCTGAAGATGGGTGATTGAAGGAATTACATTTTATAACTACTATTATAGGTATCCATCAATTTTCTGCCATTTAACAGGACCTCTTAGTGACCCAATAATAGGATTGTTGTCCCATAGGCTTTCACAAACTAAGCCCCAACATAAGAATATCTATCAGGAGAACTATAGTGGACTAATTCCTTAGCAGACCACTTACCCTATATATCTGCATTTATATTACCAGTCCCCACTCTTCTATATATGTATACATATATACAACTGTGTTTTTTAATACTTTATTCAGCTTGATATGTTTGCCTGCATGCTATACAATGCCGCTTTATTATTATCACGATACTGATGATTTGTTTCTCTCCACTTCTTACAGCTGGATCCCCCCTGCCTCCTTTCTCCCCCCGAGAGTGTTTTTTAACTCACCTAGCAACGTTCCGCTATCTCCGTTGTGGGGCGCGCCCCGTGCGCCTGCGCGCCGCCATCTTGCGGCTGGCAAGTATGCCGGCCGCAGGATGACTGGCGCGAGGTCGGGACGCGCGTCACCGGAAGTGACGCGGGATGACGCGAATTACGTTCGTGTCACCACCGCGTCATGTGGGCCGGCCCCGGGGGGTGATTCGCGTGCGTTTAGTCACTTTAAAAACAGCTGACGGCGGCTCAGCTGACAGGCACCACTTCTCCGCATTCTTGGCATCCCTGCACCAGCTCCGACGAAGGTTCCTAGCAGAACCGAAACACGTGTTAGCAACAGCAGCAAGAGTGACAGACTGGACCTGTAACACCCTGCTAATAAGCCGACTCTGCAACTGTCTTCCCTGCATGGACTTCCTATGGACTCTGCACTGAGCAGTAAATAAGCCTGCAACGCAAGGTGCCTCCAGCACCATTCCTCAGGTATTGCATCACTCATTTGAGACTATAGACACCAGCTTCTCCTTAACCACTAGAATACTGCGCTTCTACCAATATTCATATGAGCTATAAGCCGTCACAGTACCCATTAGGAAATGTAGATATCATCACCACGATGTAAATATTGTATATAAATGTATGTTATAGATAAAGGTGTACACCACATATGTAGCAGATTGTATTGTCACAAGTATAACCCTGAGAGGTTTAATAATATTGTATCATAATAAATCTGTTATTTTTTTGCATCAGAACCCCCGTTGTGTTAAGGTGTGCATTTATAAATTTAGTTCTTCACATTGGTTTTGGGGTTATTACCCTAATATATATGAATGCACCCGATTGTGAACTTTTTTTGCATACCTAGTTGGCATTGAGTGTGCTTACCAATTACTATTCAAATAGCAACTCCTCACAATGTATTCAACATTACTGGACAGCGACTGAGTCACTATGAAGTAGCGACCCACGGCTGAGCACAGTGACTACTAGCGGGCGCTTTGAAAATGCCTGCTACAGACGCTCATCTGTCGCTACCTGGCGTTAGTGATGAATCAGCCTGCCAGTCTGTTCAAGCCGTCCTCTTTGTAAGCCTCAAATACCTTTCAGCAGTCAGGGGCTTGGTAAGGATAGATGCTGTCATATCCCCAGTAGGGCAATAAAGTAACTCAAGTCCCTGCCCTTGAAGATCCCTTAGGCTCAGAGTGCTGATTAGGGTTTGTAGTATTGCTGTCTCATCCCCTTCTTGCTCAAAACAAACTAGGAGTTCACCCTTATAAACAAGCACATAGATCAATCTGTTTGTCAATTACTTTGTGTATAAGTGGGGGTCTGATTTACTCACTTAATTTATTTTCATATTCCATGCTCTTTAGACCATATATTTACCTCTGAAGTCTTGCAGACTAGGTCTGGCCTTCGTTAAACTTTTGCATCCTGGTGGTTGTTCCAAGACGCTGTTTAAACTTGCATATTCCTTGTGGTGGCTACTGTCAGCAAAGTCCTTATTGTACCATGTTTGACTACTGTAGCAAAAGTCTCATCATAGTCCTCTCCATATTTTTGAGAATATCCTTTGGCTATGTTTATCTTGCTTTGGATCACTCCACTGTGCCTTCTGCATTGTACTTCACTTTACAGTCCATTTACAGCCTTTGGTTTTCATTTCAGGTGGTAGTTCTGTAAGTGTTTGTGTTTTGGTGTCCTGGATGGATTTTATCTCTACCTTTGTAGCCCTTATCCATTTACTGGCTCCACCTTCTGATAGCTGAGGCATACAGGTTGTTTTTGTTGAGCATCTTGGTTCTGTGCCTGAGATCTCAATGTACAGGAAACACAACATGCAACAGAGATTATACAACAGAGACTACACATGGATATACGTAACAGTGCCATCTACTGTCATAAATGTAGCATTAACCTAGCATTATAGATGCAGATTACATACAGAGACTAGCTGTATGCTGTTGCACAGTATCTCCAACATCCACCACTACTGTAGGTTAAGACTGGAGCGCTTTGGGCCCACCAGACAAAAATATTCTTGGAAATGATCTTTGGGGCCTACCAGAGGAGTTATCCTTGGCCCCCACCCTAATGCTAAAAAATAATTAAAATGTTGCATAAAAAGTGTTGACTAAAATAACAAATGTAACTTACTAATGAAATAACTCAGAGATCTGTAGTACTGTTCTGATAGTGGCATTGGGGGTCATGCTAAATATTTGGTGAAGCCAGTGTGACTTCCGGTGTGCATTGCAGTGTGGATTGCAACCTGCATCCCAGTGAGCTTTTTAGTGATAACACACAAAAAAGTGCAGAGTACATTCATTTCTCAGTGATGTAAGGATATTTTTTGTCATCAATAGCACGCTATGGGCTATGCTAAAGATTTCACAATTTTTATGCAGTGGCCACAGGGTTCTGTTCCAAACTTAAAAACAAAACACCTTACCACATGGGAAAAATGATTAACCTTGTCTGTTAATAATGACCCATCGCAGGTACGGGTCATTTTGGGGGAATAAGGTAGAAAAAAGCTCACGAGATGCAGGTTGCAATCCACACCACAAGGCACACTGCAAGTCACACTGGCTTCACCAAATATTTAGCATGACCTTCCACATGAGTCAGTATCTGGGGCCCACTGGAGGATCTTCTGATGCTTTGATCAGCCAGTCCGTCACTGTACAGAGACAGTCAGTCCTTGGTGGACAAGTACTATGGGGTGCACCGGGTGTCTCATTTGAGGTTTTATGAAGTCTGTGGAAAATTAGTAATGAGACACTGCATAACATGTTGCAAGTTTAAAGGGTCCACTTTTGTTGAAATTTTTGAAAGGAGGAATATTCTTGTGCCAAAAGGATGTCCCAAAAGTTTTTCTTTTTTCATATGTGTGTTTTATGCAAGCAGTATTTGTGACCTGCAATCTGTTGCTATTGGCAATGTACACCAATTCTGTACACCAAAAAGAGAGCGGTGAGTCCTGTACATGTAGAACACTGCTGTTATGGTCACTACTGAGGTCTCAGATTGCAACTATCTGCCAATAGCTACAGACTGCAGATAGTAAAAAACTGATTTCATAAAACACACATTTGCTAACATTAAAGGAGCACTATCATGAAAAATGGCCCAATGATAAAAATCCACACTGGATGGCGGAAGGAGGGGTTGCTTATACACCTGCAATCAAGAAATATCCAGCCAGGCTTGTTTTTCTTTCTTTTAATGGAAGTAAAGGACATTCAGGGTGACAGGCTCTATCACCCCTATAGACGGGCAGGCTGATTCATCACTAACGCCAGGTAGCGACAGAAGAGGGTCAGTAGCAGGCATTTTCAGAGCGCCCGCTAGTAGTCGCAGTGTTCGGCCGTGAGATGCTAGTTTATAGCAACTCGCTGTGCAGTAATGTTGAATACATTGTGAGGAGTTGCTATTTGACCAGTACAGCGCTGTATGGGAGCCCATGTTAGCGACACAACATATTCAAGAAAAAAAAACCTCACACAACTCTCACAGTCTGTTTTTCAGCATCTATCCACTAGTAGCAAAGTGAAAACATATGGAATTACATTGTAGCAACATTGTAACATGAACACTTTAATGCCAGAGCTGTAATGTCATAAATATATAAAATGTGAAAAAATGCTTTTTCAATGCCAGAAGAGGTCACAGAATTTTAATTGTGATTTTTTGAAAAAAAAAACGAAAACAAATACCCTGTTTAAAGAGAAGACATTGGCGCTGTTCGCTGAGGCTGTGAAAATGATGAATCAGACGCTACATGGCGCTATCCCAGTCGCTAAACATATTGCGCTTGATAAATGTGTAATTGCGTGCCGTGTCCGGCGTTCACCAGTCGCTACCTGTCGCTACCTCTCATTAACCAGCCACTACCTGACGCTATCCCTTCTTAAATAAGGGCCTAAACCTGTCACCCCTGGATTTTATTCCTACCATGAGAGAATAAACCACAATCTTGGCAGGAGTTTTATTCAGTTTGGGTGCATAAGTGACCCCTCCTCTTATTAGCCGACGTGTTTATATGGATTTTTATTATTACACAATTTTACAATAGTGGCGTTTATCAAAAAATACTAGATCGGCTCAGCACTTTTAAGACATAATTTTGCCACACAAAAATATACACTTTCAAAAATGTAATCAAACGTGCTTTCACTTTAAATGTTGTACCAATACCAGTGTAATTTCTAATACAACTCAAGAAACTACATACACCCGATAATATAATTGTGCATATTCCTTTATATAATAAAAAAAAATGTGTGAATTTAGAGGGAACATCCTGTTGTCTGCGAGATGCATTTCAGAGCTAATAGCATTAATGGATCATAAACTGCTGAATGATCAGGTAGAGCAAGATAATTAAACATCTTATTGATGTAAAATACCAATTTCCAAGGTAATTAGTAATTATTCAAAGTAAAGCATTTCAGTGGTTATAAAGCATGCTGTATTGCAGTGCCTAATTACTGATAACGGATATGTTTTTTTGATCATAGTAAATGTTTCGTTCGACGTGTTGTTCACCATTAACAAAGCGTTATTATGCTCTATTTTAAAACCCTATCAGCCATGAGACAGAGGCTAATTAGACTGTATACTATGGCAAAGTAAGTAAAATGAAAACAAATAAAAAAACTAGTAAAGCAAATCCTTAGATAACAATTATTGCTTCTGTTTGATTTATATTTTTTGCTTATGTTTAACATAAATTAATGTTTTAAAAATAATAATCATACAAAATATAAAACATAAAAAAGAGAATATATTTCAAGCTTTACTCCAGCACAGAAAAACTCTTATTTTAAACATCACAGCATATACACCATGTTTGGTGGCAGTGCACTAGTTAAGGTAATCTCACAACTAACAACAACAACAAAAAAACTTATAGCGGCACAAAACCCTCACAGGCCAGCCCTGGAAATCTAAAAGATTCCAGGGATGGCTGCTGGCCTTCCCCCGGGGCATCGCGAATTGGGATGCCCCATTGTATGAATAGCCCCAGGATTCCAGTAATCACTTACCTTTCTTGGGACCATCAATGCATGTGCAGGCTCTGGTCTCATTGTTGTTGTATGAATAGCCCCAGGATTCCAGTTGTATGAATAGCCCCAGGATTCCAGTAATCACTTACCTCACTTACCTTTCTTGGGACCATCGGTGCATGTGCAGGCTCTGGTCTCATTGTTTTCAATAGAGAGCAAGAACAGCTGCTTCCTGCCCCAGCCATTAGGATAGACTCTTGCTCCCCAATAAAACCCATGAGAGCCGTTTGCCGGATGACATGGTCATGGCAAATGCCTCTCTTCGTACCAGAGCCTGCACATGCGCCGTTTGATCTAGGAAAGGTGAGTGATTACTGGCTTCCTGGGGGGATTCACAATGGGAATGGAACAAAACCCCCCTTTAACATTTAAAATCCAAATGCCCAAAAGAGGCGAGTAAATCCTAGTCCTGGTTTTGCTTTTCAGGCAAAGTTCCATAAGAATAAGGATGTTTTGTGTTCTTTCTGAATGAGCATATAAAGTTCCTCCTCAGCCCCTGCAGTACCACCCCGCCAATGTGGACCACCAATACTAGCCAGACCACATCCCCCTCTGTATTGAGGGACTGAATGGCTCTCCCACCTACCTAGCTGCCACTGACCCACCTACCTACCTGCCCATCTACCTACCTAAATGCCCACTTACTTTCCCACTGACCCAGCTACCTCCCTCCCCCCTACCTACTGACCCACCTACCTACTAGCTGGGTCAGGGGAAGGTAGATAGGTAGACAGGTAGGTGGATGAGCTACCTAACTACCTCTGACTTCCCCAGCTACCTACCTACCTATTACCCAACTACCTACCCACTGACCCACTTACCTACTTGCCCACCTACTTGTCCACTGACCCAGCTACCTACCTCCCCACCTACTGGTCCACCGACCTACTTGCCTACCTACCTACTGACCCATCTACCTAAGTCATGTTAGGCCTGTATGATGTTACTAACCTAGTACTATATTTCTTATATATCTAGTCTATGGCTTATTTGCAAAACCATTACTTCAACACATTCTCTCTTTTATCTAAAAACAATTGCTGAAACCAATCCTCAGTCCTTTGTTCTAGCTATTTATACTTGGGAGTTCTTTCTTTATGAGTTGTGCTATTGTTTTTAGTCAGCATGGGAACCTCACTATTGCACATTTAATATTATTCCCACAGGCTGCTGTATGGAAGGATGAATGCAGGCCACAAGGGAGTGTATCTGATATGTCAGCCCATACTTCTGACCTTGGCTGGAAATGAATTGCTCCAGCTTGCATGAACCCCATCATTTTTTTATATAACATATGGGATAGACCTGGGCAGAGGACATCCAAAACAAATACTTCCATGGAACAACTCCCCATTTTATTTATACTTGACACAATATGATGATACAACAGAAAGGAATTCTGAGGCAAGGGCTTAATGATTTAAACCAAGCATGAAAAGAATGCTGATTCCAAACAAGCGCCAATAAGTACATTGTGTATTTTAACAAGCCTAAAATCATCATTTGTATGAAAATTGATTTAAAATGGACTGAAGCCAGATAAAAATACTGTTGAATACACACCCCGGGGGAATCTTGTTATGACATGGCTGCAGTGTGATGCCCCACCAACGATCCCACTGCCCATGTGCTGCCGGAGGTGGTATCTCCTGCATCCGTCTAGTCTGTGTGGTTGCTGGCTGGTATTGTCAATGTACAGCCTTAGAGGGATTTAGGGAGTATCGCCACCAATTGCTAAAGTGGCTAAGCTTCTATTCAGGTTTTTTAGCTGTTCATTTATATGCATGGCCAAAAAAGATCATTAGAAGGGACAGCCATGCCTGTGCCGCGGGATCACCACCAAGGCATGTATAAATGGATGACGGGCAGGATTTTCCACCATTGGGCATCTCGAATGGGAATGCCAAGGGGGAACGTCCAAAGCCTGTGAAAATCCTGGGTTTTTGTCCACTTTAAGGGCAGTACGTGGTCCAAGAGAAAACAATAGAATTCATACATTACAGGTTAAGACTAATCATACCTCGTATTTTTAAAGGGGCTAGTCAGAAATAAAATGTGAACTTTTCACAAATGTGCCAAATCAAAACCATTCCCTTTTCCTTTCTACTTCAAAAGAGCAGTTGAATTTAATTTTTCATCCAAAGTGATTTTTTTATACTCTAAAGTACACTTTTTACACCTGGTGCCGAATCAAATCCAGTTAGCAAAACCTGGGGTACCTTGCAAAATAGGCAAAATAGGCTGAAATGTGAGCCGACTCCACCCACTATGCTCATTATAACAGTGATCTTGCTTATGCTGTGCATCTTTGCCTGTAATTCGAAATCATCTCTTTTGTTTCACTTAAAAGTTTCTGCTTTGGGAAAAAATTCACCTGAATCCTGATTTCTTGTTTGAGTAAACTATCTGGAAAATCTATCTGTTGTAGGTACTAAATTGCACACAGACAGTCTACACATCATACTTATCATACTTACACCCGGTGGTCAGCCATTAGAAATATATGATAAAATCACGCCAGATACAACAGTAAAAATAGGTTTTAGAGTTCCACCAAATAACAGATTCTTTTATCACTATAAGCAGGAAATCCAAGGTTAAGGTAATACCATTTATTGGCTAACTCAATAAGATTGAAAATGCAAGCTTTCGAAGCTGTTCAAGCTTCTTTTCCAGGCATAATACAGATCTGTAACTTAGACACACATTTACACAACAACTTACTTTTATCACTATAGCAGTTTTAGGCTACTTACACACTATATGTCTCCACCGCTATTGCAGTAGAGACACACAGACGCAGTGCAGTGCTGCACACAACTGTTTGCTTCATTGTGCCTTCGTGCGGTGTAGTGGCACCCTATTGTTTCCTGTCCACCGTCACAACCGCGGGTACCTGCAACGCCAGGGGCATGTGGAGGCAGGAGATTACAGCGGCTGGGGCAGGAAATCGTGGCAGCAGAGGCAGGTGATCGCTGAGGAAGCAGGTGGCAGCAAGACCAAGAAGCAGCAGGCAGTAGCAGGACTGGCATCTCTTGACAGGCACTGCTGCAGCCACCTCTTGGGGGCCTTTCACTAGTCCTTGCTAGAGCAGAGAACTGAAGGCCTCCAAGAAGCTGTCTTCAGCAGTGCCTGACCGGAGGGCGGAGGCCGGGACAGCGGCAGGGAACCAACAATGATGAATTCGGAGGTGAGGGCGAGTATGGCCCTTTCACCACAATGCACCACAGATAAAGCAATCTAAAAACTACAAAGGCTTAAAGTGTTCTTTCAGAACTGTAACCTTGGCATAATTGCCGATGAAAAACTAACCCTGCTGAACAAGTAGCTTGGTTCTCAGTCCACAAAATGTGTCCAGAGAATCAGATTGGTCCACAAAGATCATCTCACAGCAGACCACTTTGCACTTTGGGTGTGCCAAGAACAATGTATATTGAAGCCACAGAGAACACATTGTTCAAGAGCCTGCAAATTTCACAGATATATCTGGCAAGGAAATTCCGAGAGCGCATAGATCACTTCTGTGAGCTCTAACTGACCAAGACACTAACATGGTCTCAGTTACCTGAACAATCCTTCAAAACTCCTTGTTCACATCTCTTAAATATGACAGCCCAAGCTCTAACTACAAGTGCTCTAAATCCAGTGGCATTGGCAAAGACATATGGGGTACCTAACTTATGAATAGTCATTGGGTTAAAACATTAAAAAGCCAAATTACCTATGTCCTGCTTATAAGAAGACTCACCTTTCATGAAATATTTGGGTTTCAGAAACAATTCATGAACTATCTAGCGGAGAACTATTTGACATGTTGTGGAGACCAGTAGCTAGTGGAGAACTATTCTACATTCTGCATGTGTGTCTACAGAACATTTAGCTGAAGAGATAAAAGACCTACACCCTTATCAAAACCTATAAAAAAGGTTTGCCCTTTTGCAACCTATACATCACCTCCAATGAGCCCTGTGGTAAGAACATACTAATGCATAACAAACTGGTGCATCCTACTGGAGGCTGTTCCAACCACTAAAATAAGATGGCAGGCTCTCAGTCCTCTTTAAGAGACAGGTGCTTTAGGAAGTAGGTGAGTAAAGAACTATATGCTTCTATATGCTGTGTGTCTACAGAGCATTTAGCTGAAAAGATAAAAGACCCACACCCTTATCACAACCAGCAGAAAAGGGTTTCCCTCTGCAACCTAAAAATCACCTCCAATGAGTGCCCTCCTCTGGTAAGAAGATACTTATGCAGAACACACTGTGGCAGCTGGTGACTCCTACTGGAGGCTGTTCCAGCCACTGCAATGTAATTGGAGATTCTTTATGGAGTAGGTGAGTATCTGCTCATAACACAGATGGGAACGGCAGGAGTGTTTATAGAAGCAAAATGCGCCTCACATGGACAGACGTATAGAATCTGTATTGCAAAATTGTCTGATATTAAAAACTCACTTAAAGTGGACCAACACCCAGGGGGGATCGGCTCCCTCCCCGCGGGGCATCCGAAATCGGGATGTCCTGCCGGGTGAAACCCCCCAGGAAGCCCACAATCTTACCTTTTCCACGTTCCAGCGGCGCACGCGCGTCCGCCGCCGCCTCCCGCGCGTCCCTCTAGCAGGGCGCGCTCCCGCCGTTTGTGAATGGCTGGCACGGGTGCGCTCCCTGTAAGAGGGACGCGCGGGAGGCAGCGGCAAACGCGCTCTGCTTGTCCGCCGGCGGGGATTGGCTGCAGCGGTCACGTGGGAGCGGGGACAGGTGAGTTTTCAGGGCTTTCTGAGGGTTTCACACCCCGATCGGGGTGCCCCACCGAAGTGGACCAAAACCCAGGATAGTCAAAATCCTGGGTGTTGGTCCACTTTAAACACCCCAACTGAAGGAAACCCCCTGTGTATTCTTTTGAGACAAGATTTGATGGGTATTTGATGTGCCATTCCATTTTTATAGGGGAGAACCCTTTAACTTAAAGGGGAGTTAGAGTCGAGCAGTTCTAAACTGTATGACACTTTCAAAACCTGTCACCCCTGCCACCTAAAAAAAGAAAGCATGGCTGGATATTTTCGATGCAGATTGTATATATAACCCTTCCTTTTTCCATCTAGCATATTTATACGGATTAATTTTGGATCATTTTTGTGACAGTGCTACTTTATGTAGTTCCCCGTTTGGTGCATAAGGTGTGGATTAAAATTAAAAAGATTAAAGTCATTCTGCCCTAGAAAAATCCATACAATGACAGCAAGCTATAGACAGAACAAAAACAATACAATTCTACGAGTTTATACATGTGGTATTTCCATTAAACTTCCACTTAACCTTTGTGGCTAATCGTAGTGTTTATATCTTTTTTTCTGTCTCCGACTATGTAAGGTTGTACCCTTCTCTTTACTTAATATCTACAACGTTTAATGTCCCCTGTCAAGTCTTGAGTGCAGATGTTGTTTGCTGGAACAGTCATTTAAACAATCTAATCAGCTGCTATTATTAACGATGACAAATGAACTTGAGCTTCGTAGATTATTGAAACGTGCTTGCCTATCCCCAATACCTTTAAGTAGCTGCCAGCCAGGGTGACGGCGAAGGAAACAAGCGCAGAGGCAGAGTTTGATATGACATGTGTAAACATTTTTAAAAGCTACCCGAAAAAAGCACGAAGCAAAGCGAGCTGGCAAATCCCCAAGATGCAGGATGATGAAGTGGGCCAAGAATTCATTTTTGGATTTGTTCCATGTGTGGTTTTGAGAGCAATTTGTATGAATTGGAAAATCAGTAATATAGCACTGTGTAGAGAGAGGTTATCTAAGGTAATGTCTGCAAGTAGTATTTTTTTTTTTCAAAATTTTAAATGATAGTTTCCATAGAGAAACAGCTCTGTAAAAGGAAACTGCTGATGGATAGTGAATTATATTACCTCTTTTTTTCTCTTTTGCTTTAGAGAACATTTTATTGCAGAGAATACCTTTGATTTAAAAAAAAATGTTAGTAAACTGTTACAGATTTATGGGCGGCTGGTGAATACTTTGGTAAAATTGTTTGGTTGTACAGTAGTTCATAACTGAGAGAGGTAGGGTGTGCTTAATGGAAAATCATAAAAGTATTCTACTGCTTGCATACAGCAATCTTCTGTAATTTAATATTGCCCTCAAAGGACAAATCCATCACCGCAAAGGGATGTTCCTTACTTACCTTGAAAAAACATTGCTTTTGTAATTCTTGGATAATATATGTATCTTGTTATTTTAGTTTACCAATATTTTACTGTATGTTTTCATGTTAGACAGTCCATTTTGTAGGAAAGGGATAAATGTTAATAATGGGAATAGCTTTCTCTTTAGTCTATATTTAAAAGATGGGAATGTTTTGGTGCATTAATAATAACTATAGTCTATTATAAAAAGTACATAAACTGAACCAACATCCTGGTACAGTTGGAAAAGTAAGCTCCCCAAGACTCCCTTTCCTCCATCTGCATGCATGATACTGCTCTGGGCACGTGTCCCTACCTTCTAATGTGTTCACTGGTAAATTATTTTTCATTATTATTATTTTATGTATCTATTTGATTTAATTAAATTATTATTATTATTATTATTTTATGTATCTGTGGATACATATATTTTTCATATAATAATAACGTGTTATAGCTCTTTGTAAACCTTTGTAACATACTCATCCTTCTACTGTTTGCATGCATTGCTGGTCCCCCAATGTCTGCTCTATTCCCATTGGTTGCTGAGGGTCAAGGGCATACAGGGGAGGTAGCTGCTACCATGTCCATGGCAGAATGTGGCTCTGTACAAGCTGCCCACCCACACTGGTACTGCTCAGGCCAGCGGGACTGGCTAACAGAAGCAGCACCAGGATTGGTAATGGAGGGTCCAGCCACCATTGATGGGCTCAGGTTGGCAGCAGAGATTAGTAACCCAGCACTTAATGTTGCCCCTTCATACACCAGCAAAATGCACATCAATGATCAGTCACATCTTTATGTTCACCACTTCAGCAGATGGGCAATGCAGAAGCCACACCTCCTATTGAACGTCCTCAGATAAAATTGATCCACCATACATATAAAACATACATACATTTGCTATCTTGTTTTTCCCTTGCTTCATGCGATACCTCGCACACTAATGTTGGATAGACATATTGGGTCTTCTCAATAAAAGTATAATGTCTGGGAGAAGACCAGCAATCTTTCTGGGTTAATATAGTCATACTGGAAAGACTCATCTCTAATTAGGACAACCCTATTTCTCATAATATAAACTCTAATGTGTTTAGTAAGTCATGTACTTCTAGAAATGCTGAATATCTTGTGATGAAAGCAGCAAGAGCTAAGATCAAGGGCAATTAACAACCTATTCATGACACAAGTTTATTCACACAAAATCCTGTATGTCAGTATAGCCGAATGTGTCCAACTGTCTATCATGAAATGAAATGTTCAGTTAAACTGGGCCAACAGCCTTGCACAATTGAAAAAAACTCCCCAAAACTCATTTGACCCCTTCAACATGTATGATACTGTATCACCGGGGGTCATGCTAAAGATTTAGTGAATCAAGTTCAAAAGGGTTTACATTTGGGTGTGAATTGCAGCCTGCTTTATGGTGAGCTTTTTAATTTCAATACACAGAAAAGTGCAATAAATATTTGTTCTAATTTTTTTTTAAAAATCACCTGCACATGTGATGTGGCATTTTTACAGGCAATGTGCATCATTTTTCCAATAGAGGTAAGTAGATTTTTGATACAGTCTCTCTGGTATCAAAGATAATGGGATTTTGCTCATTGATGGTTGAGAATTCAATCAGTTAGTAAAAAGATCATGGTCTACAGATTTGGATTACTAATTGTTGCTCCTCTGTGGACCATGGAGCTCTTTCTCCTTACAACTGTGTACACTCTAAGATTCAATATCTGTGTTTTTGAAAAGCCTGCAATCACAGTGTACTGTCCTAATGTAACCATCTTCTCTAACATAGCTATTATTCCAAACAACATACATTGTGTTCCACCCCCAAAAGCAATACATGTGTACTGGCCTGATACAGGAATCATTATGTACTGTTACCAAAAGCTAAAAATTACTGTGCACTGTGATGTCTTTTTATCTGTTTCCCCACATCCAAACCTATGTGGAATCCACTTATTACCGTCTTTCCCCGAAAATAAGACATCCTCCGAAAATAAGGCCTAGTGCCTGCTTTCGGAGGATATTGTTATATAAGTCATCCCCCGAAAATAATTCCTACCCGAAAATAAATCCTCCCCCTGAAAATAGGGCCTCACGTTGGTACAGTTTCGTCCACGAAATGTTGCAGAAGGATACGGAGCTTCTACCGTAGAGACCGTTGGGCGGTGGCGCCTCGCAGCTCACTGATTGGCTGCAGCACTGTGGAGCAACGCGAGACTTCGGCCGGGTATTTGCTGAGGGACGGTGCGCAGGGGGATGTCAGAGAGCCCGTGTGAACCTGAGGAAAAGCTGCCGCCGCCTGCTCCCTGTGACCGCGCCGCCGAGTGTGCCCCAGCGAGACCTGGACCGAGACAATACGGTACCGGTAAGCAGGCCCGGATCAACGTAGGGGCGGACGGAGCTGCCGCTCCAGGCCCCTACGTTAAAACAGGCCCAGCAGCCTGCAAACACGGCCCGCATAGGCCGCCCGGCGCCCGGCGGCTGACGTGCGGGTCCCGTGAGACTCTCACAGGCTATAGCAGGCATACTCAACTAGCACAGCTGAGCAGCCTGATGCTCTGTGCAGCCTGGTATTGTAACCACTAGGGGGCGTAATGACGGGGCACGTAAGGGGGGAGCTCCAGGGTGGTGGAGGAGACGCACGCTGCCTGTCTTCTGTCAATACATCCCCCGAAAATAAGGCCAAGTGCCTTTTTCCGGGGAAAAATTAATATAAGACAGTGTCTTATTTTCGGGGAAACAGGGTAGTAATCCCAAATATCTGCCTGTGTTTTTTGACCTCCTGGGATTTTTTGTGGCCCACTTATCTCTGGCCTCTATGTGGTTTAAAGGAGCACTATCGCGAAATTGTATAATATCAAAATCTATATAAAAACCTTGGCTAATGAGAGATGGGGTCACTTATACACCTGAACTGAATAAAACTCCCACCAAGCTTGTGGTTTTCTTCTCCTGGTAGGAATAAAATCCAGGGGTTACAGGTTTAGTCAATGAGGGGTGACAGAGCCTCTTTCCTCTTTCTACCATTAAAATGAAAAAAAGCCTGCCTGGCTATTTCCTAATGCCAGGTATATAAGTGACCCCTCCACTCGCCATCCAGCATAGTTATATGGATTTTTAATATTGGGACATTTTTTCACAATAGTGCTCCTTTAGGTACATGTTTTATAAATGTGTATCAGTACAGAGAATCTATTTGGGTTATTGACATTATATTTATAATTTAAAAGCAATTGGCACTGCCGAGTTGCTGAAATCAAAATTACTGGACATTCAAAATAGTGCAAGTTTAAAATGGTTACCTATATTATGCCATCATAAATAATTTTACATTACCATCTGAAAACATTATAAATTATGACCGCAATAAATGTAATACTGGTTGTTTTTGGCTACAGGTTCCTATTTCAATATTTAAAGCAGAGCATCACACACTTAATTTAGTGTAAATATCTATGTCTGCCAAAAGTGTGCAGCCTCCCTGGAGGCGTACAACCTGATGTATAAAATAATGAAGCACTGCTGCAGGTCACTTGTAAATTTTAAGGCTATCAGGAGCCACCAGTGTATTTAACTTTACCAGTATAAAGTTACGGCTGTTGTTTTGCAGTGATCTCCTTGTTCACTGTGGTGATTTGAACATATAAAGTATTCTAATCAGCTAGTAACAATCAGCAGGTATACTGATATAATCAAACTGGTCCCTCATTTGAGATTTCAGTTATTAGTTGCAAGATTGCTCACTTAAGGAGATAAAAGCAGTTTCCTATATTGCCTTACATGAAGACCTGGGGAGGGGGATTCTTTAAAAAGGTGCTAGTCAGCCAATCAAAATAGACTACAGGTGTTACGCTATGACAAGCTGAAGCTTACAGTGCGATATGATGGGAGTGGCAGGACTGACTGAGGCAAGCACAATGTGAGCATTGCATTAGAGTGAGCTGGACTTGAATGACAATGTGTAGGGCTCTATTCTAGCCATTACTAACAGAGGGGATGTCAATTTGATGCGAGTCTCAGGATTCAATTTGTGGTCAGGATCAAGGGGGGGGGGGGGGGGTTATCCGGTAAGCTGCCAGGCAAATGATTATAAAGTTTGACTGGTCAATCAATTTTAAGGCTTTATTCCAGAATAAGGCATGGTATAAAAAAAGGTGTGGTTCCTTCTATCACTTTCCGTGCAATTGCCCATCCTTTCTGTACCCTGATATGGCAAACTTTAAAAGTCAGTTTGATTTAACCCTACAACTTTTCCTCACAACAGGTCACAGACCAAGTCAGACGGCTCCTAGGGCCACATGTGGCCCCTGGACCACATGTTGAGTCATAAAAGCTCTAATACAGAAAAAGAAACGTTAAGGCACATAGAAGTTCAAAAGAACAAGGAATAAATAATACATGGCTATTTTAATTTAAATATTCGTGGAACCCTGAAAGAACAGTACAAAAGCTTACCTTATAAAAAGGGTTATGGCATGCTTCATTTAAAGTTAGCATAGTGAACTCTGAGCGGCAGTGAACGGTGTCAGCTTTCATAGTGTAGAAATGTTTATTTTTCATAGAGCTTTTGAGGTTAGATAACCCCAACTTATGTGGCCTCTGGGTGACTACTTATTATTTACCACACCCCCCTCGAGTTCAGTTTGAACATTGTTCCCTTTATCCCACAAGTTTGAAAGTTGACATGAGGTTAATTTGTGGCTTGCAAGTAAAAACAAGGTTGATTGCTTATGTGAGGCTTCTGTATTCCCTGTATTTCATTTATTTACTGTTGCTTTTCTCCATGATGCAAGTAGGTATTATGCTTGAAAAATAAACATAAAGAGGTTTGAAATCTTGCATCTTGAGTCTATGAAGTTACTGTTGCTTTAACTTCAGATTATTACGTTATAATTACATTGTCAGGTTAAAAAAAAAACATTCCTTAAGTTAAAACTTTCTCTCAAACATTTACATTTTGGGTCGCACAAAGGCCAATCAAAAAAAACTTCTTCTGAGTTTGCTAACTAAGCAAGACCAAGTAAAAAAATCCTTCCAACCTTCGAAGAGTACTAAATCAAGGGACTTCTCTTAATACGAAATGTTACATGTTTTTTTATCCAGTTTCTTTTCGAATTTGGTCATTAATTTTCCCCTACTCACTGGGAAGATCATTCTAAAGCTTGGCTACCATTACAGTAAAGAACCCATTCTTAGTGGCCAAATTAATAACTTTTGCTCTATGTGTAAATGATACCCTTTAGTTTTGTATTAGCATTGGGTATATTTATACATTTTCATTAGCTCACTTTTAAATCCTCTTTTTTGTAACAGCTTCAACAAGCTTTAGATTATTTAAGGGAGGCATCTAATCTCATGTATCAGATGCATCAGATGCCTTCTGGGCTCAACATTTTGATAGGCGAGGGTCACTTGAATGATTTGGAACCTGGTCGCAGGCCACAAAGGATAGTTTCAGATTTTTTTTCATTTGGAATAACATAACAATGATTTTCTACAACAATCAGGATACCCACTGTCTCCACATACTTCACTTGTATGTCTTTTCACCAAAGACCAACATTCATATGTAACAATCCCCACATGCTAGCAATACACATGTCGATTGGCTTACCTCTCTGAATATACGGGTCTGTTATTTATAACCCTCCCCTATCAGTTCTACATTTTAACCATGTTTCCAATACTCAACACACCAATTCTAAACATATTATAGAAAAACATTTTTCAAATGATTGTGCCAAAGATTTCCGCCAGGGGTGGTGCCATACAATCAATGTCACTGTGTCCCTCCAAGCCCTCGCTGTCACCTCTATTTGCCAATGCACCCCCCCCCCATATTGCTCTACATGTAATCGGCCCCCATCCTTACTGTAACCCTATTTAACTACCTTTACATGTCAGTTATATTACTCCCTCATTCTTTTCCCACATCAGATAGCTCTGATAGTGTCATGAAATCAATGTGAACATGTGGCTAGTAAAAAACACCTGGCTACTAGCACACCTGCAAAAAATACGGGTGCTTTCCTCAATTGCCCCAGTAAGTAAAAAATTCTGTAAATCTTATTTTTTTTTGGCATATGCTGAATCAGGCCCAATATCTTAAAGTAATTAGTGGGATATTTATTTGGTATGTGATAATTACTGTATTTTGTTTTACATTGCATTTCGTATTATGGAAGCTGTTTTTAGGGTAACATGGTTACTGTACTCGCTAGGAGTTGCCTTAGATTTAGGGGATACATTTGGGCTAGGGAATCATATGAGAATATATTAGAATTAATATAAATGAATATTATCTTATGCTGGGTTGTCTAAAAAAGTTTGTAGGAAGAAGAAAATGCACTCAGGATTTAGAGGTGCGTATTTAAGAAGATCTCATATAAATCTTGAAATGCCGTTAAAGCTGTGCCAATTTCCCTGGCACTGAACAATGTAATAAATACAAACAGGGTACAACAAATAATACACATCTAATACATGGGGGTATTACATATTGGGTGGGATACAATAAAAGTGTGCCTGTGAACTTTGCAGTCTATAATGTTTATTTGTATTATTGGATAACAATCATATAATACTTATGTAACATACATTTTCTTTATTCTCTTGCACAAAACAGTACAAAAAAATGGACTGATGAAAATGCTGACCATGATAATCTTGGAACACTTTACGTACTGTTTACTGCTTGGCTGACTGCTCTACCTGATTAAATGATCTGGCTGTGTGATATACATTTTCCAGCATGATAGACCTTGACAAAACAAAGATAAACTTAAGGGAAAAGTCCAATGGCATTTTAAAAAGTGTCCATTATTGTGTGTCAAAATGATGTCCTCAAGGTGCTAAGCTTATTTGGTATTTTTTTCTTCTTTTTTATTTACGACTGTGTTAAATACTCTGTGTTCAATAAGCAGAGATGGCAGAGATAGTGTTTCACATAATTGAGCTTGCATGTTTAACCCCTTTTGCTCTAATTCAGCCTCTTCAGATGATGGGATAACAATCTTGTGTTCCAGTAGCTACAGGTCTACTGGCAAAATCCCCACCTGGGGAGGGAATCCCTGTCATTGTTGCTTTCTGATTTTCTATGCTTTGCTTTGTGGGGGAGAGGGGAGCTCCCCCTTTGACAGTGGAAGGCTTCTTTGTTTTGTAGGCAACAGCTATACTAAAGAACTATACTCAAGGCTATGCTTCAGCATGCTGATTAGTTAATCGCAGGTATGGGGGCACAATCCTAACACGATTACTTATTTTACATCCTAGAAGAGGAAAACAACAAAAATGCATTTTCCTTTAAGCAGGGGTGTAGCTAGGGGGGAGCAGGGGGGCACTTGTCCCGGGAGCAGCAGGTCAGGGGGCTCCGAGGGGGGCTTGAGAACAGTTGGGGGGCTGCCATTTCAAATCTTTGCCCTGAGTGCCAGAAATCTTAGCTACTCCTCTGCCTTTAATCATACTCTGAAATAAAACATTTACATTTAGTCATAAGCAGCATCTCCACAAGCTATTAGATGTGCAACATGCTATTACATTCAAATCTTTCAACATGGAACATGAATAGTTAGATCTAATTCTACTTCTAATTATTTAGATTTTGAATTACCTAGAGGGGTCTTGCTGCCTTTTTTTATACCTTTTAATAATGGCAATGACACAGTGTTCTTAAGATTAATTACCGAATAGAACAAACCCAGTCTAAAGGCTTTAGACTCTTTGGTAAAACTGGTCCTTTGGGTCTATGTTCTACAGAAGGGATTATTACCTTTTAGGTATTCACTTACCCTTTTGACTTGAGTGTGTTCCTTCTGTATTTAGTTAAGAAGCAAGAGAGTGATATGACTCGTAGGAAGTGAAAAGACAACATCCCTATGTAATGCCACCAGATAATGTTATACAGCTCATTTAGCAGATTGTGATCTTGCAAAGGAGCAGAAATAAAACAGCCAATTAACCAAACCTTGTTTCGAAAGATTTATTGGTTGTGCAGTCGCTAAATGTTTTACTTAATCCCTATTGACTTTTTTTTTCCAGGAAATGATTAGAGCTTTTCAATAAAAGCTAAACAGTGCAGAATACTAAGATTACATACTAGCATAAATACAACAGAATACAGAAAAATCACCTTAATGCATATAGTTGTAAAAGTACTTATTGCTGTCATGTTTAAAGGGGACAAGTAGTGGTGAGCCACTTGAATAAACAGATTAGTTTTTTTTGGTCCTGGATCATGCATGTGTGCAGGGTCCATTGCTGCACTGAGAAGTGGTGTTATCATTTGGCGGGACATGAAAATCATTGCTATCATCATGCGGCATAGAAGGAAAAAGGAGATTAAGTGGGGGCAATAGTGGAAGGGGCTGCTGCAATAATATGCTGGAAAGGAAGGGGGGAAACTGGTTGTTGCTCAAGATCCCAGTATACATGGCTGGCTACGTATGATCCATTCTATAATTGTGAGACATTCTACAATCTATAACACTGGAGTGCCAGAATGACTGTTTGCCTATTCAATCAGCTCTGTTAAAGGGACCCTATTCCCTTTGTTTTCCTATTGCCAGTATTTGGCAAGGTCCCCCTCATTTCTTGGCCCTCACCCATAGAAGTTCTTGCAAGGTAATCTTCCATAAACCCATCCTCTCAGTTCTCACAGTCCTCTACCTGCTCCCTCCTTATAATTCGCTGTCAACACCTCCCCCTCAGTTTTCCTGCCCCTCATTCTGAAGACCAGGCAGAAATATGTGCCTTCCCTCGAGTACCTAAATGGGACTGACCAAGTTTCCATACCCCCCCACATGTTACATTTCATACCCTTTCATGTGGAACCCCCCTCACCCTTTCATTACCTTTCTAAATCTAAATATTTTCTTATCATATTGTAACTACTAGCTTCTCTAAACTTCCTTGGATGAGAAACCTTCCATGTGGAATGAAATGGCTGCCTGGGCAGGTGAATACTGTGACTGAAAAGGTCCTACCCCTGATCCCCAAAAATGTCTCTATATCTGCACTCACTGTTTTATTCCCTATTTGTCGTATGCTGGTAGTTAGTTAATTGTTAGTTACTAACTGATTACATTTCCTACTTCCTGTAGCCTCCCTACCACAAGAAATTACTAGTTTCTATGTGATGTATATACTTGGCAAAATAGACCTGATATATGGTCCAATATGCAATGCATATGTACAAAACACTCTGCAATCTCTGCATGCTGCAGTGTTCTTCCAATAGACCCTCCATGCAGCAGACCCCACCAGTCAGTGGTGTAATACAGAGGCTTTGTGCCAGCAACAATAGCCCTTTCTTCAAATGCTTGCTGACCTAACTGCCGCCATCCTCACTTTGCATCTCTGCCTCCTCCTTGCTGTCTATTTACTATGTCCATGTCTATTTTACATAGGCAGTGGCTGACTAGTGAAGATCGGGTACCTGGTGGATTTAATACAACATCCGGAGGAGTAGGAAGCAGCAACGTAGATGCAGTTCAAACTAATAGCCTTTTGTGTTGGTACCGGGATAATTAGGATCTATGAGCTCCTGGACAAAGTACTTTTTTATTTATTTAAGCCATCCATGTTTTAATAATTAAATAAGTCCAAGTTTATTGTAACCCACCAATCACCCCTCTCTTTCCCTGTGCTAAGTCCAATTTAGACATTACAATTTTAAAACAATTCACCTGATTGCTGCAATCCTCCTCTGATGTTGGCAGGGGGTGGGGCTCTACATGTCAGATATGGACTTGAGTGACAGGCCGGTCATCAAATCCAGAGAGTGGAGTATGTTCATGACTTAGCTGACCACCCTTTCACTCAAGGCCCCAGCTTCAGGTCTGTGCAGAATACCCCCCCCCCCCCCCCCCAATAAGTGTATAGACCTAATCTGGATTATCAAAGGGGGAAGGAGAGGTGTTACAAAATGCTTGCACTTCCTCTTTGAAGATTAAAGGGGACATGGTAAGAGTGTCCACTTCCTATGTCAGTTGATTGCATTGCTATTGAGATATTCTGTAATCTTTGGAGCATAATTTTTTGAAATAGAAGTCAGATTATTTATACCAATGAGCACTTGGATTCATGGACATGTGCTGACACTCTCAAAATATTCATTAAACCCTGTTGCCTAAACACCAAGGTCCAGTGAAAGCAAGAAACGAGAGTATCAGTCACACATTTCCTACATTGTACTGTGCCAAAAACACTGCAGCCTTGCATACAAGAAGGAACATTGCCACCAGCCCAATGGAACTACACTGTGTAACTTATTCATGAGCTTGAGGAGGAAGTCTTTGTTTTTGGTAGCCACCAGCCACCCATCCCTCCTGTGCTAAGCATGATTTGAGTGTTAAAATAAAACAATTGACCTGACTGCCACAATTCTTACCTAATACTGGCAGGAGGTGGGTGCCTGCATGGCAGCTGTAGATTTTAGTGCCAGACCAACCCAGTCACACTGCACACCCCTAGATAATTGGTTTTTATGATATTGCCCAAATTGGGCTTAGCACAGGGGGTGGAGTGTTACAAAATGCTTGGACTGTATTTGTTCCCTAGGGCTCTTAAGATACTGACTATTACCTCAGCCTCCTGTAATGACAGCTCTAAGCCCTATTTTTTGTCACACAGCAATGTGATCAGTGAGAAGTATATTTCTTTCAACCTGGCCTCACACTAGTGATTTGTTACAACAGTAGTTAGGGATTTGTTGCTGTATTCATGTTCTGAACATCCAAAGTGTGCTTGTGCCTTTGAAAAGAAACTTTAGGAGCACAGGTGTAGTCTAGAGTAAATACAGGTTGTTTTAAAATGCAAGTGTTCATCTACTTTTTATTGTGATATTATTATATATTATATATTTTACAAGGGAGGGGGGTGTGGCAGCTCACCATGATTGATGGTAAGGGCGCCGCCATGTTGGAGGCAGACAGAACCCAACGAAAGAGAGCTGGTGCGCGAGCTGCTGGTGTAGTGAGAGGCCTGGATCAAGCCTTTCAAGTAAGCGCCTCAGCCCCAGAATAGGCACGACGGTCTACGTGGGAGAAAAGGAGAGCATAGCTTTTTTTTGACTGAAATTCGGCTTTAATATTATGTTTTTGCTGTTTTATTAACAATGGACTCACCCCAGCCAGTTCAACTAATGTTTATAAATCTAATTGAAAAACAAAACATATTTCATCTCTCTGTCTGTAATATTAGGCCTGCTGACTGTGTTCCTAGGAACTCAACTACAGTATGTTAGAGAGAGTTGAGTAAGAGAACACCTGTCATTGAGTGACAACAGATATAATAAAGCCCTTCAATCTTTGTCATTCATACACTATTTTAGAACAGTAAGACCAGTCAGGCTGTCAGTCCACTAATCTAATATCCTACCCTGTTATCTGTCATTGAAACGCAATGCAAGATTAATGGCACCCAAATAGATCAGTATCAGCACATATAGAAGGGATGAAGAAAGGAAATATAACAAGTACAGTGGTAAAATGTTTGCCTTCAAATGTAAGCCCAAACCCTTAACTTTTACATATTTTAATACATTTCAAGGGACTTTTATCTTTGACATTATATAATAGGTAAATCCACCAAGTACAAATGGCATAAATGTATCCGCAACATCTAGCATTATACATTAAAAAGCATAGTAAATATTGTAGAGCATGAAGCATGAAGGTAAATCCTGAGTGAAGCTTGAGTGACTCATTAAGGAAATATAAAGTCCAGTGAGGGAAATACATCTTAAGATGTCTAATGAGTCTGTAAAAGTACACTCTTGGGGGTTGATTCAGTAACAGATGTAAAAAGTACACTTTGAAGTAAAATATGCACTTTAGTTAAAAACTAAAAAAGAAGTTCAGTGTTGTTTCCTCAAGGAGGGGCATATAAACTATGGGGCATGGCTTCCTCTGGGAATTCTTCTCTGTAAGGAGGGTGGAGCTTTGTCCTCCTGAATTGAAAACCCTGGCAGAGCTTTTATTTTGACCGCAGTAGGAGACCATAGGGGACCCCAAAGCCGCCAGACAGAAGGAAGAAGGAATCAACTTCTTAGGCAGACATTTAAAGACAATAATATTGTGATGACTGGCATGAATGGGGAATCTCCTAGATCTGCCTCGAACAGATTCAGCAGCACTGCACTTCTATTTAAAGTGCAATTTTCACTCCAAATTGTACTTTTTGCACCTGTTGCATGGGGTATGCATCAGCAATGGAAGTGGGTCGCTTGTACCTAAACCCAGGTGCAGAAGGACAATAATAGTATGAGGAGAATTACAAAATGTAAAGGACACATGAAGTATGTGAAGTTGCTGATCTAATTTTTAAGAAAAGAAAAAGACCTTTACTCTGAATCCAGCCCCCAAAGTTGAAGCTGTGGCACCGAACGTGCGCCACCATCTCCCCGAAGTCCCAGCTGGTGCTCGGAGCAGATGCTCTCCACCCATTCATGTGATCGTAAGAATGTAAGCATGTCCACATTGGCTGTTGATAGGTAAAGACATGTGCAGTGGCATGCTGGAAGCATAGCAGCATAGTGCAGATGCCCCTCATGGAGGCCCACTCATTGGTGGTGAAGTGCTGTTGGTCTGCACTTCAACTCGCTCAGTCATTTTGGAGCTGAAGCTCACAAACCCTTTCAAGCTTATACAATGTGGAATTCCACCTGGTGGGCAAGAAACATATGAGGCAGTGGTTGGGAAGTCCAGAGTTTCTCTGCAGTGCAGTTAGGTGAGCAGCAGCTAGGGGTGGGGCCACTGAAAGTGCGTGCACATGCCACACAATTTATGCAACAACTCCGGGATCTCAGGCTAATGGGCCAGGAAGCTCTGCGCCTCCAAGTTGAGCAGACCCAGCTCGTCTCAATGCCTCTACAAAGTTATGCCCATCGTCATACACCCACCACCTTGCCAAGCTTCAGGTGCAAAGGCAGCTGAATGGGGTCTTTCTCCCAGACAGGTGAGTTTTAACACCACATGCGGCCATTTACGCATGGCAGTGCTCAAATTGGTGGTGCAGGGGTTGCGCTGACTGCTTTAGGAGGAAGCAGAGTAGGAGAATCAGGCAAAGGAGGCACCAACTAATTGCCTGCAATCCTGGGTGGTGGAAACATAGGGGCCACAGTGAGTGCTTCCTGCCTCAGTCCCAGCTGCCACTAAATTGACCCAGTTGGCGGTTCGAGAGATGTAACGCCCCTACCTATGCTTACTTACTGCGGAATGGAAAGCTGAACGCTTGCCTGGGATGGTGTGGACTGCCTTAGTGATGGTAGTGGTGGTGTTGCTGCTGCCGCTGTAGATGGTGGTCCCACATCCTCCCTTTGGGGGGAAACAGGTGGCCTTGTCACTGGGAATGCAGTGTTAGCGGTTGAGTCAACCAAAGCACCAGAGGGAGCCTCAGGTATTTCTATGGTTTTTAGGTGTTTCAGCCACTGCAGCTTGTGTTTTATTTGCCTGATCATGGATGTGGTGCTGCGATTCTTAAGAATTTTACCTCATTTCAGGCACTGCTGGCACAGCTTGCAAATGACCTCTGTCTTGTCTGCTGTGGACTTGCTTGAAAATATGCCACACTGATAAGATCCTGTGAGCCTGCCTTGGTATGCTCAGTCTCTGGGCACGGTGGGCAGTGGCAGCAGTGGGCTGACTGCTGGTCACTGGACTCTTCTCCCTCTTCTGCTGGCTGCCTGGGGCTATGTGACCACCACTTCTTCCTCTAAACTCTGATCCCCTTCATTACACATTGGATCTAGGACCTCGTCATCTTCCATGGCATCCTCTTCCACCCACCCCTCCCTGTTAGCTTGCCTCTTACCCTCAACATAGCAGAAAGTTGCAACAGACAGCACTAGGGTTTTACCATCATCGAGGGTGTCCTGTGATGGTCCACTGGCCACGTCCTCATCCTTCAACATAAGTTGTTGGGCATCTGGGAACCCTAGGTCTGCAACTGGAGCAGGGGCTGGTCGATGGCCCACAATATGGCAGCTAGGAGCGCCATCGTAGATAGTTTTTGACTCCATGACATATGGCTGGGACAGCCATGAATTTAAGGGGGGTGAGGTGGAGGGCTCAGCACTCACGGCAGAAGTGGCGTGGAGGAAAAGCAATCCCATGGAACTGGTACCGCTGCTTGCCATATAATCTACGACTGCCTGAACACACAGGGACCTTGAACTGATACTGTAAATAGGCACTAACACAGAGTTGCCTTGAACTGTTACTATAAATAGGCATTAACACAGAGTTGCCTTGAACTGTAAATGCAAATAGGCATGAAAAGAGAGTTGCTTTGAACCAGTGGATATGCCACTAACAGTTGATTTTAATAATCACTAACACAGAGGGACCTTGAACTGTTACTGTAAATAGGCCCAAACACAGAGTTACCTTGAACTGTTACTGCAAACGGGCACTAACAAAGAGTTGCCCTGAACTGTTCTTGCAAATGGGCACATACACAGAGTTGCCTTCAACTATTGGTATAAATGCTATCACAGCACTGACACTGAGAGGCTATTACAGAGTACTGACACCTACATATCTTGCCCTTACTCCAGCAAGGACAGTTACTCTGCTTTTATACCTATCTAGCCCTGACTAAACATTTTCCCTAAATAAATGTCTTGAAATGAACATTTATTCCTTGTCTGTTCCTCAGCAGCAGCACCTCTCCCTTTCTAAGCAGCAGAATGCACAGCGGCGTTGTGCGGCATGGTGCAGACCCTGTCTTTTATACAGCGGGGTCACGTGCCCTACTGGGCCAATACAGGGAGGGGAACGAAGGAGGCTGATTGGCTGCTTTTGGGTTCAAGCCGAGCGCCGAAAGTGCACACAGATTTCGGGAAACCGAGCATGCAAAGTTTGGCATGAACCCTGAACTTTGCGTTTCGGTTCACACAACTCTATCTAACAGCCTTTAGGTCCTTTGTATTCTCAGTATAAGGGGGCTGGGCAAGGGACAGTGGTCCCACAGCTATCTCTGTCCACAGCAGAGCATGCATATAAAGTTGCCTCATGATGACCCAGAGATTGAAGTGAAGCTTAGAATACATATGATACTTACAGTAGTTACATATAATTGCAGATTTTTAAATGCTTGGAAAACATTTTTTTACACTGTTTCCATGGGGGATAGTGAGAGGAATTTAGTGTTTGCATGAACAGGGAATTTAATCACCTAATTTTTAGTGTGATCTATATCTGTTAATATTTTTTAATTTAAATCAGGGTTTCATATTTTTAACATTTATTTTATCCAAACTGTGGCCCTTTTATGAATTATTGACTGTTATTATGATTTGTCACTGGTTCCTTATCTACTTTCTATTAGTTATTGGTCTTGGTCTTTTCTATGGTGGTAATATATACTTGACCACAATGTTGACAGGGTGTGCATGACACTATTTTTATTGTTTTAATCCAGGAGCTCTTAACCTTTTTTTCATCAGGTTCCCCTTTTTATTTTATAATTATTCTGAAGCACCACTAGAGTTTGTCAGTTGTCAGCCTAAGACCATTTCAAAACAGCACAGAACAGCAGTTTAGTGTAAATACACACATACATAGTTTTGTACTTATAGAGCAAATCATAATTACATAGCATGCGTAGATGACAGCAGTTTGGGTTGGGGTACAGGTTAGTCTGCAGCCTTACCATGCCCAACCAGTGGGATTTCATGCCGCACCAGTGGTATACCTCCCAACCCCAGTCTTGAACTGTATAATGATTTTAATATTTGTTAATAAAGTTGCTGTCCTTTAGGAATTGCCTCCTCATGCAGGTATGATAGGGACTATTGTGGCAGTAGTAACACATACTTACAATGTTAATAACTGTGGAAATAAATGCAAGAAGCCAAAGCGCTCACAGAAAGTGGGTCATGTTGTAGGCAGACACATCTGAGGGATTGTATGAGAGTGACAAGGGGTGAAAAAACAACTCTATATTGTGGTGCATCTCGAAGGTACTAGTTGGTAATTGGGAAGTTATTTCTCTGTTTGTTGGGTTTGGGATGTCAAAACATATCACATATTCCTCGTTATTGTACCTGGCTAGCACTAAACCTAAATAAAGCAAAAAAAGTTGTCATAGTGACATCTGGGGAAAAAAGCGGGCCACTGACATGCTTAGCCCAGTCATGTGACAATCAGTTTAGTCCAATGGCCACATGAGCCTTCCTACTATCACTTTAGTGGATCCCACATAACTAGACACGGTTGACCTCTAAGTTCAAGGATCAAATTATAGTAGAGAAGCTGTCACTGACTTGGGATATTGGTTCCATTATAAACACAACTTTTTTTACTCATGCGTATAATTGAATATTTTGAGTAATTGGGCGTAACTGTGAAGACTCACACCCATTATCACAAAGAAGGTAATGATACGTACAACTTACCACTGTATTAATAAAACTTTTTACCACCCCTTTTCTGTCTCTTTCCCAATTTAACCTGACCTAGTTTCTGCATCCTTTGGAGGAATGTTGGTGGCCTTCAGTGTGCACACTTGCCCCCAGGAGATACCAAAGAAAGCAGGGAGAAGAGTATGCATGGAAGTTATTTTTCTTGCTTCTTAATGAAAGCCTGTCCAGTAGGATCCCATAAGTGGCTTCAAGTCCACTTTATCGAGTTAAAAAGGGAAAAAAATACAACTGAAAAAAATGCTCAAGCCTCACTGATGATATCACATCAACATAAATCAGTGCTGTGATATTGACTGAAATAAACAGCTGTCTCTAGGTACACATATTTTAGCGAGCCGACACAAAAAATAAAAAGTACATTTTTCTGCTCGAGCAAACAATGAGAAGTCAGAAGGTGATTTGGGGATATCCGGGAATGATCTTGAGCCAATACTCTTGTTTAAGACTTAAAGCTCAGTGTTCTGATTAAGATTGCGTGACACCGGGCACATCAAAGCACTTCTCTAAGGAATCTTTTAGAAACAACTGCCAGACCTTAAATGACTTCTTTTAACAGATAAACATCTTTATATTGTGTATGACACTTTTACTGTACAGTATTTTGTATCTAGTCTGGCTAACCAAAGGTAGTTATTTACTAGAATTTGGAGAGCCTCTCCAACTTACTGGATGCCTCATTGCCTTATGGGAATAGCTACACTTTATTAGGTCTGTTATTTACTAATGTTTTTTAAGTGCCTCTATTTCTGGGGTTCTCTGAGCCACAAGACTTCCTCTGTCCTCCCTTCTCTTCCCAATTTTGTTCCTCCAGAGGGAATAGCGCATCAATTTGTGTCCATCATTGGTCACACCGGCTGCCAATCAAATAAGTTAGTTTGGGGCTCTGTGGGGGTTTGCCAGGGATGTAACCATTAGGGATGCCTCACCCTGTCAGAGCCAGCTGCCTCTGTTAATAAGGTGGTGGTTCACTTCAGAGGCCAAAACCCACCAGTGATACAATACCAATCTTCCAGCTGATAGTCCTCCCCCTGGAAATAGAAAAATGCATAATTTTATATGCCATCAGATCACATTCCTAGGGAAGGGGGAATTTCGTACAGAATCTAAGAGGCCGATTCATTAATAGCGGCAGGTAGCGACAGTTCAGCGACTGTAGCGGCATTTTCAGAGCGCCTGCTAGTAGTCGCTGTGCTTGGCCGTTGTTCGGTTGTTGATAGCGACTGAGTCGGGGTGCAGTAATGCTGAATACGGGGTGACGAGTCGCTATTTGACAGGTTCCGCAATGTATGGGTGCGCATGATAGCGACTGGTCAGAGCGACCGGCTCCCACCATATTCATCAAAAAATCATGCTTCTCGCGCTGTGAAATGCATGTTTAAACCCCAGAGCGCTGGCGGCGATGTGTTAAAAGTAATTTTTTAACCCCCAAACCACCATATTTTTGGAAACCAAAAAAAAAAAAAAATTTTAAGAATTTAGTAATATGAATACAATAATATCAGACCTGTAATATCAATTCTGCACAATTTTTTTTTTTTTTTTTACCTTAAAAAAATTATCTAACATGGCAGAAGTGGTCACAGAATTTTTCACATTAAAAAAAAAACATTAATAACAATTAATTATTAATATTTAAAGATTGTTCCATTGAAATGCATTGGAGAGCGCCAGGTAGCGAGAGGTCATACTTGTCGCTGTTCAAGGTCGGACGCTGGCGCTGTGGGCTGAGGCTGGAATAATGATGAATGAGTGACTATATGGCGCTATTTCAGTCACTAAGCAGGATTGTGGTGGGGAGCCGGCGTTCTCGTGGCGGTGCCCGTCATTACCGGTCGCTCACCAGTCGCTACCTGTCGCTATTCCTTCATAAATAAGGGCCCGTGAGTCCTCAGTGCTGAGATTTGAATAATGGCATGTAAAAACCCCCAACAATCTGCAGGGTGGTCAGGACTTTTGGAAAATGTCCAAATCTAATGCTGGGAAAGAAAAGAATACATAATGGGGAAAACATCCAAAAGGTACCATCTGTGATAGATATTAGTATAAATGTTGAGTTGTGGTCCAATTTAAGATCCAAATACAGCACCTTTAAGGCTTAAAAAAGAGAAAGTACCCACAGCAATTCACACCAAACTCAGAGAGATATATGCCTAAGTAACACGGAGAAACATGTCTATCATTCTAAAAGCACATTGAATAAGCAGCTGCTAAAGGAATTATGTGTGAGGGGAAACTGTTACCTTTGTTTCTTCCTGTCATGTCAAAGCCTGCATAACATACTGGCAATGTAATTATTTATCTTCAATGCATCTAGGAGCTTTCAGCTGAGCAGAGCAATAATGAGTCATTACGGCTGATGGCTTTCTATCTCTGTCCAGATATAAGGAACACTTGCACAGAGATTTGGGGACTGAGATTTTCAGAAGCAGGAATCTCAGGTGTAAATCAAGATGGCAGCTCCTATGTAGTTTATGGATGAGGAACGGGAAATTGGGGCACAACCCCTATCATTTCAGAGGCAACATCTCAGAGTTAATTATAGCACTCAAAACCAGCAACAAATCCTATATTTTGTCTACAAAATCTGGATAAAAGAGAGATCCTGTTTGCACACTTTTGCAAATGCACGTGAAATTCACAAAGCCTCTGTGAGGGAAGTCTCTACATTTGTATCATACAATTTCTACCCAAGAAACCAAAGGGCAAAATATCTTGGAGAACCCAAAATATAATGCTACTCAAAGTAAACCCAAATAGGATTTATTTAATTAATACCCTAATGCACAGAATCAAAATACAAAATACATAAAAGACAAATACAATACTCACTGGATGATGTACACACCACAATTAACAATTACAAATACAGCTAGAAAAAGCAATTCTGTGAGTACTCACCTGTAGAATTGTTTTTGTTCTTGCATGGCACGGCCTGCTTCGGTATTCATAACAGTTGGGTTATTTCGCCACAAAGTGGCGCAGTGCACTGCAGAAGAGCTGTGGCATCTACCAGCCCCCTATAAAAATGGGATTAACCATAGAGTTCCCAGCATAGACAAGCAGTGAGAGAATACAGGTAAAAAATGTAAAAAAGGTAAAGAACCCCAGTTAACTTGGAACAATCACCATAAAGAGGCAACCAAGAATAACGATAACAAGGGTGGGTCGAAGCAGGCCGTGCCATGCAAGAACAAAAACAATTCTACAGGTGAGTACTCACAGAATAGCTTTTTTCTTTATTGCATGGCATGGCCTGCTTCGGTATTCATAACAGTTGGAACATCCAAAAGCAGTGTCCAAAAATAGGGTGGGATCCCCAATGAGTAACGTCCGGCAGTTCAAGTCACTACCGCCTGAAGCACCTTGCGACCAAAAGCAGCATCCACTGAGGCCTTAACATCAACCTTGTAAAACTTGGAAAAAGTATGAACAGAAGACCAAGTAGCAGCCTTGCAAACTTGTTCAACAGAAGCTTGGTGCTGAAAAGCCCAAGAAGCACCAATAGCACGAGTGGAATGAGCAGCAATTCCTTCCCCTTAGCAGAACAGGCTTGAACCACCACCTGACGAATCCACTTGCTGATAGTGGATTTAGCCGGAGGCAAACCCTTCCTAGGTCCAGAAGTGAGAACAAAAAGAGCATCCGATTTCCTGAAAGGCTCAGTAGCGACCAAATAAAACTTCAGAGCCCTGACTACATCCAGAGAATGCAATGTCCGCTCCTTGGAATTAGCAGGATTAGGACACAATGAAGGCAAGACAATGTCCTGATTGAGATGAAAGGCAGACACCACCTTAGGCAAGAAATCTGGCTTAAGCTGAAACACCACCTTATCCTGATGCCTCTCAAATTAAGTAGATTTGATGGAAAGCGCCGCCAGCTCAGAAACTCATCTTACAGAAGTGATAGCCACCAAAAAGGCTACCTTAAGAGCCCGAATGGGCAGAGCAGCCCCACGGATAGGCTCAAAGGGAGGACACCAGATTCAAGTCCCAGACTGGTAGCATAGGCTTACGAAAAAAGTTTTAACCAACCGGTGGTTGGCAAAGGATCTTTGGAAAAAAATTGCCAGAGCTGAAACATGGCCTTTGAGGGTACTTAGTTGAAGGCCAGAATCCAAACCATGTTGCAAGAATTCCAGAATCCTGGGAGTGGAAAAAACCCGACAGGGAAGAGACTTGGACTCACACCAGGCAATGTAAGCATGCCAGACCCTGTAATAGATAAAGGACGAGGACTTCTTCCTAGCCCGAATCATGGTATCCACAACAGAGGCAGGCAACCCCTTCTCTGTCAAGATGGAGGTTTCAGCAGGCAAGCCGTTAAAGCCAGCGTTTGTAAATTGGGATGGCGTAGCTGTCCCTGAGTGAGAAGATCTGGATGCCTGGGCAAGACGTACTGGTCTACTGCCAACTGCACAACATCTGTGAACCACACCCTTCTTGGCCAACAGGGGGCCACCAGGATGGCTGACACCCCCTCCTGGGCAATCTTGCGCATGACCCTGCTCAGTAGAGGGAACGGAGGAAACACATAGGGAAGCCGAAACTCCATCCAAGGCATTGCCAGTGCATTCGTGGCGAAGGCCAGAGGATCCTGTGACAGGGAGACAAACCTGGGAAGTTTGTGATTGTGATGGGAGGCAAACAGGTCCACATCTGGCTGACCCCAGCTGTGAAACAGGGAGAGAAACACCTGGTAGTTGAGGGACCATTCCCCCAGACGAGAGATCCCCCTGCTCAGGGAGTCCGCCACCTGGTTCTCCACCCCCGGAATGTATACCGCTGAGATGCAGGGGACATTCTGTTCCGCCCAAGACAGTATCAGAGACACTTCCTTAAAGGCTCTCTTGCTCCGAGTCCCTCCCTGATGGTTGATGTAGGCAACCACCGTCTGAGCAGATCTGAACAGCCTGACCCCGAAGGTGTGTGGTAAGGGGGGACAGAACCAAACTGATCGCCCTCAGTTCCAGGACATTGATGGGAATATGGACCTCTTGGGGGCCCCAACGACCCTGGAACTCTAGGGACTTCCAAAAGCCCCCCCAGCCCGTCAGACTGGCATCCGTGGTGACAGTCTCCCAGCACGGGGGCAGGATGGTCCTGCCCACCAGAGATTTCTTGAGTCCAGCCACCACGAAAGGGACTGCCTGGCTAGAGGAGACAGAGCAAATTCCTGATCCAGGGACACAGTGTCCCGATCCCAAACTGACAAGAGGTGCAACTGAAGAGGTCTCATGTAAAACTGAGAAAAGGGGACCGCCTCGAAGCAGGACACCATCAGGCCCACCAACTGCATTCCCAGATGGATGGAGGGATGAGGACACAAGAGCAGAGCCCATGCCTGCTTCTGAAGGTCCTCCACTTTCTGCCGAGGAAGGAACACCGTGACCTGAGAGGTATCCAGTGTCATGCCCAGAAAGGACCTCACCAAGGACGGGGACAGTGAAGACTTGGGAAAATTGATCACCAAGCCGAAGGACTCCAGAGTGGAGATCACCACCTGGGTGTCCTGTTCAGCCTGATGAAAGGACTGAGCCACAATGAGGATGTCGTCCAGGTAGGGAAGGATGCGAATGCCTCGGGTTCATAGCAGAGCCATCACTCCCGCCAGCACCTTGGTGAACACCTGAGGCGCTGAGGTGATACCGAATGGTAAGGCCACAAACTGGTAATGCTGATCCTCCAGCACGAACCTCAGAAATTTCTGATGACCTGGGAAGATAGGCACATGAAGATAAGCATCCTTGATATCCATGGTGGTCATGAAGTCGCTCGGGCGAAGGGTACCGAAAGCAGAGCATAGCATCTCCATGCGAAAATGTTTGAATCTGACAAACTTGTTGAGGCCCTTCAAGCCCAGAATGGGCCTCAGAGAGCTGTCCTTTTTGGGGACCATGAAAAGATTGGAATAGTAGCCCTGACCCTGTTCTTGATGGGGGACTGAACAAATTACCCCTGACTCCAGCAGGCATTGAACCGCCGAAAGTAACCCTTGAGCTAACAGGGGGTTTAAAGGCATCTGGGATCTGATGAATCTTGGGGGCGGCCAGGCTGCAAACTCTATCTTGTAACCGGAGGACACCATCTCCTGAATACACTGGTCTGAAAAGTGTAGCCTCCAGACGTGAGCAAAGAGCCAAAGCCATCCCCCCACCTGGATGGGTGAGGGCGCCTCCTGATGCCTGAGGGGCCTTGGGAGAGGGTTTGGGCTTGGAACCCCAGGGGAGACCAGGACGTCCACGGGATCAGCCACGGCCCCAAGACTCTCTGCGGCTACCTGAGAAGAGGGAGCCACAACCTCCTCTGGAAGAACGAAGGGAGGGGAGAGAGAGAGAGACGAGAATCCGGCGGCGAGTATCCAGGCCAGGAGGGGGGGGTGGGAGACCCCTGAAGGAAAAGAAGGGGACACAGTCCCTGAAACACTCAACCCCTCAGAAGCCAGGACAGGAACTTCGCATCCCTAGTTGGCTCACCATAAAGCCTATGGCCGGCTACCCTTTGTGGAACAGGGCCTGCGGCTTGGAGCAGCACTCCAGGAGCACTTGACCCTAGTGCTCTTCTACCCTCACCCCGATCTGTCAGCCAAGGCTGGGAGTCAGTGAGGGTCCAGAAACGGGTGGAAATAGACTTGCAGGGCCGCAGGCTTGGTTGCCCCGCTCACCTGCGCATAGAGAGAGAGCCATCTTCTATCTTCGCAGTTTCACTGCAGAGGAAACACTGAAAACTCTATGGTTAATCCCATTTATATAGGGGTCCGGGAGATGCCACAGCTCTTCTGCAGTACACTGCACCACCTTGTGGCGGAATAACCCAACTGTTATGAATACCGAAGCAGGCCGTGCCATGCAATAAAGAAAACAACAAATAGAGCCAAAACCACAAAATGGGCAGCTCGATGGGTCTTAAATGCATCAATAACTATTTAAAATGGGGATCCGGGGGGGGCATGTTAATGGTAGTAAATATAATCTCTTTCAAATTAATAGAATCAGGCACAGGTCTGATTTGTCTTTTCCATATTTTGTATTTTGATTCTATCCATTGAGATATTAATTCAATAAATCATATTTGATTTTACTTTTTAAGAGTATCATTGTATTGTATTTTGGATTTTCCACTTTTGCCCTTTGGTCTCTTGGGTACAAATTGTATATTAACTGCCGGTGAACTGGAGATTCCTTATTGATTGATTTATTAGGACCATTAGTTGTTCTCAGGGTTTATTTGCTATATTTGTACCATACACATTTGTATCATACACAGCAATAATAGTTGCTGTATATGCACTATATATGATGATGTAGACCCTTCCTTCCCATTGTGGTTCCCATAGAATAGAGCATGGATTGCAGAGATGTGTTGTGTGTTTCCACAAACATTTGCAAATATGTACAACTGACTTCTGTTTAACTAGATTTACCACTTTTAGCAAATCAAGGATCAGGGGCGAGCATTTAACTGTCATTAAAAAGAAAGTTAATCTGCTCTACAATTGCATTTTGATCAGTAATGGGAAGGTGGTTTTTACTACACAACAATTTTCTTGAAGCCGTCTAAAATTCGCTTGAAAATGTGAGAGTGGGCGCATATGAGGCATTTTAGACTTGCCTAAAAATATTTTTAACAATAAAAAGCGTTTCATTTCAAAGCGCATGAAGGTAACAGTATTTATTTTTTGCATCCATAGCCATTATATGCTTACACACAGATAGCATTTTTTCCTAACCACTTAGCCCATCCATGCAGCAAGACAAACATTCGCAGAGTGTGCACACATGCCTTAAACGGTGGGCTGCCCTAGCCACTACACCAAGGGAGCAGTTGAAGAGCACTTAACAAACAGGAATCGAACCTGCAACCCACCTGTCACTAAATCCATTCCTTGACCACTAGACAATGAATGCTCCAATATCAGGCATCTGGTGCTGGAATACAGACAGATCTGTGAAATGACTGTGAAAAAAACTTGTTTGTAAAAATTACCTAAATGTGACATGCAATTAGAAAAAAGTTGTGAATTTCTGTTTTCCTTTTCAAACCAGTCCAAAAAACTATGTTTGTAAAACAAAAACACAAACAATGGCCTTGATTCAATAGAGGTAGAAAAAAATTCTCATGGTAGTAAAAGATTCAATTAATGAGAAAAAAGCCTGAGAATTTCACTGTTACTGAATCACTAGATAAAAATACAATGAAAGTCAATGGCACTTTTTTACTCCTAAGAAAAGTAGAGAACTGTTTACTACTTTCTACACTGTAGTAAAAGCTGCCATTGACTTTCATTGTCTTTTTTCCTAGTGATCCAGTAACAGTCAAATTCTCAGGCTTTTTTCTCATGAATTGAATTTTTTACTACCATGAGAATTTTTTTCTACCTTTATTGAATCGAGGCCAATCTTTGCCCCTTGATTTAGGTTGTTTGTTTTCTTGTTTGTATATTGATATTTTAGGAAAATTTGTTTTTATTCTGCTCTTTTATACATTTTTTAAGGAAACCTTGTGCAACCAAAAACATTTTTCAAGGGTTTACTTTCAGAAAGATGAGCTCACTACAATAAGCTGGGCACACCTATAAAGATTAACATGTGTTCTTTCAGGGAATATATGGTGTGTGGGGCATATTTTAAAGGGTTACTTTGGTTGAAAATGTGCAAGGTGTGCACTTTGTATGCAGAGCTGAAAATTTCAAGTAAAATTACCCTTATGCGCATACTTTACTTTCGTGTGTTTGACAACTCTTCCCTTGACAGTACCTATGCATGTTGGGTATTTTTCTGTTTGGGGGACCTTGCTTTTTCCGATTTAGTTTTTTTTTAGTTTATTTCTTGTTTGCATGTTATTTTTTTTAGTAAAACATTTCTTTGATTCTGCTTTTTTATTCTTTTTTTTTTTTAGAGAAACGCTGTGCAACCAAAAGATTCATAAAGGGATTCCATCCAGAAAACTGTGCCCATATCAACAAGCCTGGTACACCTACAAAGCTTGAGGTGTGTACTTCCAGAGAATATATATTTTGTGGGGGGTATTTTAAATATAAAGGGTTGTTTTCCTTGAAAAACTGCAAGGTGCGCATACCGCATTGCATAGTTGTATTTTATCTGAAAATTTCCTAAACCACTGTTTCAGTTTGGCCAAGTCTCCTGGGCAGGAAAGAGTGTCTACCAATACAGATATGGTACCGTTGTTGCTGGGAGAAATAAAGGCTTTTACATGCGATAAGATTTTATTGAAAAACTACAAATTGTAAAATATAGATTGTTTTTATTTTTTGCACATATTTCACTAAAATATTGGGAATACACTTAAAAAATGACAAACAAATAATTTCATGTTAAAGCCCAGACTCTGCTGAAAAAAAACAATATATAATTTTCTTTGGAAATCCCTTCAAAAATCACAGTTGAGTGTAGTGCAAAAAAGTAAAAAATGGTCTGGCAACAGAGGGTGACAAAAACTCTAGGTAGGCTAGCAGCAGAAATTCCTGCCAGAAGTAAAACATATATCAAGGAAATAAGCCCTTAGCCCGCATGATTATCCCAACAGATATAATTAATTGAGGCAAGTTTATTACATAACCACCAGGAGAGTATGCTGCCAGGTCCAGAATACCCAAAGGGAAGCCAAGATTTTCAATAAAGAAAAGTAGTGGAATGTGGGGATGTGGGGATACCAGGATGGTTCTTTTTAGCACCACATCCCATGTCCTAAGGACCTAAGTCAAGAGAGGATTGTTGATTAGTCCCCATTTCTTAAAAATGATTCATAATAAATTGTTGGTACAAGGATGGGGACACGCAAACTCATAATGGCCTATGGGACTTTAATTGCGTAGCGACCAAGTGCTCTATTATTACTTCTTTATAGTATAGCATAACTTTTGGTACAGCAGGTCCCCACCCCCCCCCAGATTTAGTCTTTATTTAAGATTTAAGAGCATTGGGAACAGTGATTGGCAGCACATGAAAGAGATACATCAATTTTGGAACCAGGACATTTTAACTGCTGCCATGTGGCCCAGACACAATATATTAAGCTTAGACCACTTATCAACTAGCAATTGGATAATAAAGGGATAATTGGCATTAAATAGAGAATGGTAATAATTAGTAATCTGAACCCCAAGATAAGTGATAGACCCGGCTCTCCACATGCACCTAGTGATCAAGAAGCTCTCCGACCTGTGCCCACTGTATTTCACAAAATCACCCGATTTTAGAATATAGAGATGAGATCCACTTTCTAAAATTAGGCCCTATACCCCATCTTTTCAATGTATATAGCAAATAATCCCAAGCTATTTTATCAAATGCTTTGCGAACATGCAAGCCAAGAAGCATAACCTTACTATCCTCCTTCTTGGCAACACGAATGAAGTATGTTGTCTTCCGTATGTTTTCTCCTTCCTGCCTCTCAGGGGTAAGCCCCACTTGTTCCCTCTAGACCAAAGAGCCAATATTTTTGCCAGAATTTTTAAATAGGCCTATAATTAGACCACAGTGAATTATCCATGCAGAGTTTAGGTATCATGAATACAGCTCTGGTTAGGGCACCGGAACACCATTTATCCCCCTTTAGAAGGGCAAAGTTACCAACAAGAGAGAGAGGCTTGACTTGAATTTCTTATAATATGAGGCAGTGAAGCCATCCGGGCGCGGCTGTTTATTAATATTGAGAGATTTGATAACCAGTTAAAAGTTCAATATCTCTATCCAAAAAATCCCTTACCACTCCAGAAAGAGAAGACAAGTGGATTTGTGAAAAAAAAAAATGCGACAACCTCTAAATTCAATGGGCTCTTAGCCATATTAACAGTGTCTAAGTGTTTACCGATGGTGTCCACCACTTTGACTGGGTTGATAGACAGTAATCCATCAGCAGACTTGCAAGTGGGTTATCGGGTTTGTTAGCAGAATAAAACCACTGAAATGTAGACCTGTTTATTTGTTTTACATCAGGTTTACGTCATATCTGGCCTGATCGAAAAGCTTTTAATTCTTAGGGCTGGGTTTTTTTAAAACTGTTGGGCTGCAACTATCCAGCAATCCTGGAAGGGTTTTTCTCTGTGACGCTATTTGGGTGAACAGACAGTGTAAAAGAGTTTTATGGTTTTCCCAAACCACTTAAGAGTCTACTGAAACCGGCATTTCTGGAGAAGTAGAAGTTGCAGCACTATCATTCAGTAGTGAGTGTTTCAACTTCCGGTTGGAAATCAGCGACCTCCTATTGGGAAATAATTCCCTCTATGAATCCACTAGCCGATACTGATCCAGCAATTCTCAAAATTTATTAGAAGAATCCTCTGACGTGACATGTGTAACTAGCTGGTCCTGAATCAACCCCGCCAGAATTAAATAACGACCATTAGGGTTTTTAAGCTTAGACTGGAGAGTTGCAGTGACTGAAAAATTGCAGTGAATGCCAAAATGCAATTAACACTCCCCTCTGTTTAACTTTAGCCGAAGCAGTATAAAACAGGGGGAAGTCTGCATTCAAGTATTTAGGCATGGAACGCGCCCAAAAATGCGTTTCCTGGAAACAGACAACATTCACATGCAGAGAACACATCTGCCTCATAGGTTTAACCCAATTCTGGGGAACATTAAGTACCTGAACATTCAGGGAAACCAATTTCACTGACATGAAGTATAATAAAACCATATATTAATTCTGCTGCTGAAACAAAGCTGGAAAGAAACAAGACTGAGAAAAAGAAAAAAGACAGTAAAGCAAGAGAGAAAATAAAGAAAAGAAAAAACAGGAAAAGAGAACAAGAACAGCTAAAGATCCACAGTCCCTAGAACAAACAAAAATGTCAAAGCATAATTAGGACCATATTAACCAAATACCTAAAGTATGAAAATAAGAGGGGGTAAATAATTGACCTAATCCCCAACAAGGGGTTACAGTCCATGAGCCCAACACACAGCTGGAGAAATCGAGAACACATGTTGAAACACCCGGGGTATTTGGCCCCCAGTTCAATAAAACAAAACTTACCAAACAGTCAAGAACCCTCACCATAAAAAATGGGATATCTAAGAAGCTAAGCTATAATTTATAGCCTAGGCAAAAGCCAGGTGAAGCAAGTATCAAATAGAATGATCGTCGTCCTGTCGTCAGTGTGTTGCTCTAATGGAGAATCCTGGAGACTTTTCTGTTTAATTTCACTGTAATGCAATTCAGATTATACCAAGCTGATTTGCCAATATTCAGCTTGAATTACTGTTCTTTTTACGATATAGAGCAATGACAGTTGCATCTGTTAGCCATTAAACATTACAATAGTGTGCCCTGGACATTTGAATAGACCTCTGTGCTCTGTGCTATAACCTCTTTGATCTTTTAATTTGATTTTATTGCTTCCTTCTATCCTCCTTATATTCTAGGAAAGACAACAATGAAAATCCCTGGAATAGCTCATTATGGTTAAGTTTAATTAGGGTGATAGCTGGAATGTCTTCCATCTCTTTATAATGCAGATGTAGTAACTTGACAAGCATGCCTATTTTATTTTCGGATTACCACCCTGACCACTTTAAACTCCAATCTTTAGTGAGGTTACAAATAGTATGTACAATACTATACATGTTGACCAGATATACAATTCCCATTTAGAAGTAAGCTAAAGAATAAGTAAATAAATAGGAAACGTCCAACTATTAAAGGTCATCCAACACTATTTCCATATCTCTGAATGCTGAGGAATGTCCGTTTTAGCAGTTTGGGGGCAAAAGGTCATAACAAAATTGTTGATTGGCGGCCCAAGTAATAGCACAAATTAACAAGATGTTGCAATACTTTCAGTCATACACGAAGGTCTAAATGACAACATCTTAAAAATAGGTGTGATCTCCCACATGATAAAACTTGTTGTTAAAGACATAAAGCTAAAATAAACCACAAGCTCTTAACTTTTTGCCATTTATAAATAATGGTTGTGCAACAATTCCCAGATCAGCGGTGAGAACCACAGCGTTAGCTAAAATAATATGTACAAGCAAGTGTAGGCACACCACTAGATCTGCAACAAGCAAGCTTATCGTCACTGGAAAAGAACGTAAATCAAGTAGGATTTCTGAAATAAATAATTCCAAATGATTTGGGGTGTTTAAGCTGTAGCTTTTAGCAGCACCTTAAAGCGTACTGAAAAGAAACTGCAAGAAACACATTTACGAAAACATTAAAGGTACAGCAACATGCTGAGAAAATTATAAATCATATTTTGCATTTCTTTAATTTTCACTGAAATGGCATTGTCTTGATAAATCAGACCCGCAATGTTTTTAATGGAATGTATGAAAATGCCTCATATATTTCATATGCAGCTGGACTGTGTCAAGTCCTCTATTTCCACACATGTATCTGCCTCAGAGTAAACATTGCTCACCAAGTGTGTTCTATCATATTAATTGCTTAATAAAGCTTATTTTAAAGATGATATTGCCCAGTTGGCAATACAGGTGCTCTATGGTACTAGTGGCTCTGTGTACAGCAGGCCTGAGACATAAGGGAGCATTTATCCACTTGACTCTCTGTGTGGCCCAGCCTCCTCTGAGCGAAACCACAAGAAATACTTTAAAATATTGGTTCCTACCCCCTTCATGCCTACCCTCTTTTAACTGGATTTTTCTCACACAAGGTACTTAAGCCATAAGCCCCTATACTGCATATTCTGCCTATTTTGTCTATCTTTTAATCACTGCAGCTGACAGGCTACAGCATCTGAAACGATTGCAGCAGCAATGGCCACACAATAACCAGAATGGGGCTTCTGGCAGAGGAAAGGATTTTTGTTGCAGATTGGGTGTACATTTTGATCTAACTATGTACATTTCTACAGGGGGAAGGATTTGCAGGGCTGATTTAGATATCTGAGTGTAGGACTGCTTTAAAGTTTAATTGAGAAAGAATTTGCTGACTTGGTTTGACCCAACTGAACTGGCAATATTTGGGTCCCCCCACACTTAACTCTTCAGAATGCCTGTAAATCTCACCTTTCCCTCAGTCAAGCACTGAGAATCCATCTATTAGAGATGAGCAAACCAATTTGGATGAATTCAAATTCGCTCCAAATTTTAGGGAAAATTTGATTTGGCACAAAGCTAAATGTTTTGGTATATGTGTCAAGTGAATTTTTTTTTTTTTGAAATAGGTATGGTTTTTTTTTTAACCATGCAAAGAAATTTTAAAAGTGCGTGGGGTTGCAACCCTAGGCCCTAAAGACTACCAGGTGATATTGCCCACATGGGCATCAGGCTCTTGTGCACCCCCTCGCTAGTGGGGGTACAGGTAATTGGGCAGGGGTTTTGGCAAGTCACCAGGTTGCCTGCAGATGACTTGCCAGCTCTTACTGCTATAGTGGTCTCAAGGACCCCTTTCTAGTTTACAGAGGGTTAAAGTGAAAAAAATACAATTCTGTGATACTCACCTGTAGAATTGTTTTTGTATACATCCAGCCCAGGTCGTTCCAGAAGTAATGACAGTTGGGTTAACCGCCACACAAGAACAAGCGCTTTAATAAAGTCTAATTTTACACCAAGACTAATACAATACAATCTCTAAATTCTCAGTGCCAGGGGGCACCCTGAATTGGTTGGCCCGGGCAGAGGTATGCAGATCGGGCAATTTGGGGGGTTTCACACAGCGAGATGACTCGATTTGCAATGCCCCAGAAAAGCAGAACAAAACGCGGGAAAGTAAACAAACCCAGGTTTTGTTCTGCTTTAAGTCGCCAGCATCCTGGTATGGGATGACCTGCTACACCGTGGCACTTGGTAAGGCCGCTGACAGGTCTGCTAATATCACTTCCACATTCTGTGTACTGTACCTTTGCCAGCCCGGCTTGCCTGATAGGCTGCTGCTGATTACATGAATGGCTGCGGTGAAAGGCTGCTCACAGAAGAGGTATGGGTGAGCTGGTCGGGGAGGCCGATGCATTAATAGCGCCAGGTAGCGCCAGATGAGCGACTGTAGCGTGATTTTTTCAGCGCCAGCCAGTATTCGCTGTGCTTGGCCGGCGTTAGCTTGATGACAGCGACTCAGTCGGTGTGCGGTAATGTTGAATACGGGCTGGGGGGGTCGCTGTTTCACAGGTTCAGCGTTGTATGTGAGCGCCTGACAACGAATGGCCAGAGCGAACGGCTAGCTTCATATTCATTAACAAATCACGCTCCAAATGTGCTGTCGCTGTCCATTCCTTGTTTAAACCCCAGAGCGCTGGCGGCGATGGGTATTAACTAGTTTTTAACCCCTAAACAACCATATTTTTTGAATGTAACATTATACATGTTTTTAGAATCATTTTGTAATATGAATACATTAATCTCAGACCTGTTAGATCAATTCTGCACAAATTTAAAAAAAAAAAATTTTTTACTTAAAAATAAATCCTAACATTGCAGAAGTGGTCTCCGAATTTTTGACATTAAAAAAAAAAAAAAATTAATACCAATTAATTATGATTAATTATAGATTGCTCCATTGAAATGCATTGGACATCGCCAGGGAGCGACAGCTCATACCTGGCGCTGTGAGGGAATTTGCAGCGGCGCTGTTCGGTCCAGGCGGCTTCATGATGAATGCCGCGCTAGCCGTCGCTCTCGCCGGCGCTAGCCTCATTTTGCTTGATAAATGCGTCATTGTGACCGCCGCCGGGCGTACTTGAGTCGGTAGTCGCCGTTAGCTGCCGCTACCTGGCGCTCGTCAGACACTACCTGGCGCTAGCCCGTGATAAATAAGGGCCTAAGTAATTTTGACTAATATTTTATGTTGTCTGAGAGAGAGTCATACAGAGCATTTCACTGCATGCTATACATGCATGTATGATTTATTTAACTTGATTTGTAATATTCATTTAATTTGATTTGATTTTAAAAAATCATTACTATACAAGTGGCCACTCTTCTTTAAAATTGCATTCAAAACCATTTTTATTTTCACACAGATTCACATATCAATAATATATCTGCTAATTTATTACAGCAGGGACACAGCACACAGATGCATACCATATTATATTCACCATTTGTATTGTGGTGGCTGAGACTTATTTGAGATGATATGAGGGGGGATCTGCTTTGTTTCTAAATGTCTTGTGTAATTTTTAAGGATATGGTATATGTATATTTTTGGTGCTCCATATAGGGAGGGAGGTGTGGTTTTTCATGTCCACTCCTAATAGAGTCGTTACATACATACATACATACAACAGGGCACTAAAAAATGTATATTTTGAGAAAGTCTTGATGAAGACGTGTATTGCTAATTAAGCTTTTTTGACCTGTGTAATGTTTACCTTTCCAGGTGGAGATTATTGAGCATCTTTAACTTACTAGATAGTCTACATTATGCTTCATCTATAATGTGGGAGGGGGCTCCAAAAACCAGGAAAAGGGGTGCAGGGAGATACCTATGTGCAAGATGCCATCACATTAAAGACATGTCCTCAGGGCCACATTCCTCAAATTCATACTTGATGAGCCTTCCAGGTATGCAATAAACCCTGAAAAAATACTGAGCTAAATTATAGTATTGTTAATGATATACAACAATTTATTTTTAGTAATTAGTATTATTTGCATCATGTTTTAAAGTGGACCAACACCCAGGATTTTGACTATCCTGGGTTTTGGTCCACTTCGGCGGGGCACCCCGATCGGTGTCTCGGATCTGTGTGAAACCCCACAGAAACCCCAAAAAACTCACCTCTCAACGCTCCCACGTGAACGCCGCAGCCAATCCCCGCCAACGTCCAGGCGGGGATCAGGAACGTCCAAGCAGCTTCCGCCGCCGCCGCCTCCCACGCGTCACTCTCGGCGCGCGCCCCCGCCGGCCATTCACAGAGGGCGTGCGCGGGCGCGCGCACGTCTGGAGGGGGGCGCGGGAGGCGGCGGCAGCGGAAGCGGTGGCGGATCAGGTAAGATGTTTTTGGGGTTTCTGGGGGGTTTCACCCCGCGGGACATCCCGATCTCGGATGTCCCGCGGGATGGGAGGTGATCGGCCCGGGAATCTTATAGATTTCCGGGCCGATCACCCCTGGGTGTTGGTCCTCTTTAACAAAAATATTATAAACTTCATAATTTTCCTTTCCTGGGCCTATTAACTTATGGGGAGGCCGATTCAGTAATAGCGCCAGGTAGCGACAGATGAGCGCCTGAAGTGCGGCGCTGTGAGCGCCGCTAGCGTACGCCACGAATGCCTGTGATTCGCTATAGCAGGCCTCCTCAGTCGCTATCTGGCGTTGTTGGGAAGAATGCCTACATTGGTGAATATGATGTTTCAGATCTGCTTTATAGGTGCTGTAATTTTTTCACACGCTATTCAAGACAGCGCCTGAGCGTTGGTTTGCTGTTGGATTGAAATCAATGTTATGACCTTCAGTAGTAAACACATTGCACCATGTTTCTTGGTTTATATTTTTTTTTATTTTTTTGTGTTTTTGGCTTCAAATAAAAATTTAAACAAGTGTGGCTTTCTCTTCATGGTGCCTAAAAAAGAAGAAAAAGTGTAGTTAGTTTTTATTACTAATTTTGGTTTGTAGCATTTTTTTTTAGGGTCAATTTTTGTCAACTTGCACAACACCCCTTATACTGCTTTGGGTCAAATTTCACACCCCCCATATAGTGGTTTGGGTCAACTTTCACCCCCCCCCCTTATAGTGGTTTGGGTCAACTTTAACACCCCCCTTATAGTGGTTTGGGTCAACTTACACACCTCCCCTTATAGTGGTTTGGGTCAACTTTCACACCCCCCCTTATAGTGGTTTGTGTCAACTTACACACCTTCCCTTATAGTGGTTTGGGTCAACTTACACACCTCCCCTTATACTGCTTTGGGTCAACTTTCACACCCCCCTTATGATTGGATCCCACAAATAGTTCCCCTGTAGTGCAGTACTTGTATTATAGTGAAGGTGAGGTAGCTTACCGAGAAAAACAAAGTGATCATGCTTACCCTTAGATCAAATCCAGTCTGGGTGTCCTCACTCGTTTCTGTGGCGATGTTGGGGACTTCTGGCACCAGTGCTGTTTCTTCAGGGGGTTGTATTCTGTGGCATATGCAAATATTGTGTAGCACACAGCATGCGAGGATAATTTTGGAGACCTTTTGTGGACTGTACAACATTTCTCCTCCTGGGCGTGCCAAACACAGAAAGCGCGCTTTCAGCAGTCCAATGATTCTTTCCACAGTGCTTCTGGTTTTGCGCTGCATTGTAGCGTCGTTGGGCAGAGGTCTGTGGGTTTCTGACCGGAGTCATGACCCACGTTCTCTGCCCATATCCCTTGTCCGCTGTGGAATAAACACAATGAGAGAGACAGCAATTAGTACTAGTACATGTTATCTTTTTGCAAAATTTTAAATTTAGGTTACTAGGCCACATATTTTTAACCAAATACTTTGTCATGGTTATTTATTTACCCAGTAGCCAGCCAGGTGGCATTTCATTGTTCTCAAACTTCCGGCACAGGACTGACTGCTGGAGCACGTAAGAGTCGTGGCATGAGCCGGGGAAGCCAGATCTCACGGCCCGCAGCTTCATATCATGGTCACAGACCACCATAACATTCATGGAATGGTATTGCTTCCCATTCCTATAATGCAGCTCCTGTGCACGGGGAGGGCGGAAAGAGATATGTGTACCATCCACGCACCCTAGCACATTCGGAATCCCTCCCATGCGGTAGAATGCATGTTTGATTTGGGCAACCTCATCCGCATCCTCAGGAAATTTTATGTAAACAGGGATAAGGTCACAAATAGCCAGTACTACCTGGATAAATATGCGGCTCATTGTAGCCTGGCTGATCCCGCTGAGGAGGGCAGAGGTTGCCCGGAAATTCCCTCGTGCCACAATATTAAGCGTGGCCCATAGGCGAACTATGCCTGGAATGAATTGGGTGCGTTTGGTGGATGGCTCGATTTTGGTCTTAATCTGATCATATAGGGACTGTAGTGCTGCACGATTCAGACGAAAGCGGATTCTGATCGGCTCGTCACTTAAATGCCAAAGGATCGGGGTGCCCTAAGCCTCACAGCACCCTCCTCCCTGGCCTCCTGTTCTTGCAGCATTCTACCACATCCATACACCCATAACACATACATCACCCTCTTATCCATCTCACACTCACTGACCAGATATCCAAATGAAGGCAAAAAAAAAATAAATCCACAAACACACCACAGACACAAGCACACTCCTCACACAATCACAACAATGCAGCTCACCACAAAACCAGATCTATAGTGGTCAGAACCACCAGACTGCTGAAAGTGTGCTTTCTAAGTTAGGCACAACCAAGAGGGGAGTTGCTGCACAGCCCACAAAAGGCCCCAAAATCAATCCTCACTTGCTGTATGCTACACAATATTAGCATATGCCAACAAAATAAATCTCCTAAAGAAACAGCACTGATGTCAGAAATCACCCAACAAGCCACAGAGAGTAAGGCCAAAACCCAGCCAGACAGTAAAATGAACTAAAGGAACAAAGCACCCCACCACAGCCTTTGCCACAGTGTAACAATACAAGAAGATTGTCAAATAAAGCCATTTAATACTTAACTTTGGGAAAGGACTGGTCCGCTTTGCTGCCTTTTGCATTGCTATGCTATTTCTGGTCTGCAATTAGGTGACCCAGGTGTGCTAGAAACGGTTTGCGCATGCGTACGCTAAAACATACTAGCGTACGTGAGCAGATACTTGCGTGCTTTAGCGGACATGTTTGAACATTCCATTTGGGACCAATCAAAGGTAAGCTGCTCTCAAATTAAATAGCCGTTTGTAGAGCCACATTTAACAAGTGTTTAATATACCTGATTACATTGTTGTCTTTGGTTGTGTTGTTTGCATAATGAGGTCTCTAATTAGTTAATTGGCTTCCACACATGCTTCAAACAAACAGCAGTCATTGCAGTGGATCTTGTTGCCATTCTGTAGTTTGTATGCGTGCTTGTGTGTTGGCTAGTGGTGTGTGTGTGCAGCTACAGGATGGAGCCAAATTCTGGACATCTGCCGGCCACAGCTGGCCCAAGTAGGAGTGTGTTGGGTGCTGTGCGCAGACCTCCCTTAAGGAAAAGGGCCCAGGCCGAAGGTGAGCCTGCACCCAAGGCTAGGCGCCCATTTGCCAAGAGGGAGCCAGAATTTAATTTGGCGGATAACAATACTCTTGTGCGTCTTACCCTGGCAAAATGGGAGATAATCTTTGGCTCCCAAAGCCAGTCTATAGGCAAGCAAGAAAGGAGCAAATTGTGGGATGCCATTGGTGAGGAGCTTACTAGCAGTGCTCAATACCCATGTAGTGGCCCATCCTGCAAGAAACGCTTCTACACTTTGAAAAGGGCCCTTATGCAAAAGATGAAGCATGATCTTCAGGTCGAGAGTGAGACCATCCAGGGTCCAAAGAGTACCTACAGGCCATATGAGGAGATGCTGATGTCCAAAATTCCCCTCATTCGGCTGCAGGGTGTGGATGCTGGGGATGACACCACAGGTTGGGCAGAAGGTACATCTTTTTAAAAAAAAATTTCTGGTGATGTTAATGTATGTGATTTGCTTTGTCTCTTTCTGGGCAACTAACAGTAGGACATGTGAACTAGTACATTATACCTCATAAATGTTTTACTTTCCTGTCTGTTGCTTTATGCATAGGTGCACATGTTGATGCCCATGATTCGGGGGAGGAGGACACCCCAACTCCTGGCCTTCAACCAACCTCAAGCCTAACCCAGTCTGCCATTGAAGGTATTTATCACAAATTAATGGGATGGTTTGTTTAGAATAAATGGGTGTGGGAGCACCTCAAACAATAGTTTTTCACACATTTTAGGATTAGTAATATGGGCCTGGGAACTAATTTCACGCCCAGTTTAACCCTCTCATCAACTAAATAACAAGGGCCAAACATGTGTAGCTATGTGGGAAGCCAGAGATGTGTTTGCATATATCTGCAGATACATGTGGAAGCCACACTGGCCCGCCAAGGCACTCTGTGTTTTGTGGTTTCCCTACTCTTAAATCTGACTGCACAAAGTTGGGACATGCAATGCTGAATAATGGAATCTCTAGTTGTCTGACTGGCGTAATCTGACTTTTGTTGTGTAAATATTAGTGATTGAGCTGCTCACACACACCTTGATTCATGGTTTATTTGGTGCTACACATTACCAATGCCTAAATCCTTACTTTGCTTTTGGATAGCTGCACCCCCATTGGCACCAGCATCTCCTCAGGAGCCAAGCTACTCTTTGGATGCCGGTAAGTGCATGTGTCAACCTTGCTGTAGCCGCTTTAACACAAGTGCATGTCTTTCATTCATCTTTTTTCTTTGTAGGCCAAGTCACTGCTTCATCTTTGGACACCACTTCCTATGTTGCAGGTCAACAGGACCCTGTTGGTGTGTATTGCCAAAAACACTGTATCCTTTATGCTGGTTATGTTACACTGGGTCTATTTTGTTCCTCTAATAATCTACATGTTTTCAATGACAACTTGAAGATGGCTATTTAGAGTGGATTTGCCATCCCCATGCTCATTAGTAAACTGTTTTGAGTGATTTCAATGCATTTTTGTGGTATATTAAAAGACAAACATTCACCAGAGTAGTGTTGTGAATATTTATAGACATTCATTGTGTATTTTAGTTGGCCGGAATATAGGAAGTGGCTGTCCGGAAAGGGCCCTTCAACGTGAGGCTGCTAGAGATGAGGGTAAGTTGAGTTTGCTTTATTATCTAGTAAGGATGTTTGCGAACCTTTTTTTGGAATTTATTAGTCCAACTTGTGTTTAAACATGTATTTTCAAGGGCAAAGCTCGAGTGAGGGCCTAACTCTGGACATCTGTGAGATGGCGGGTATGTGTAATTTGAGCAATGTGTCTGTTAGTGTTTGGGCCAATGATTGCCTACTCTTCCTCTTACATACATGTTTGCAATCTGAGTTGCCAAGTTCCATTTTGGCTATTGTGCAATCTGGCACTTTGTCGAGGTATGGCCTCGATAGTCTATCCATCTAAAATTTGAAAAATCTCAACTGACCTACTAACATGACTTTCCTGTTTAGCATATGCCAGCTTGCCCCATCTCTCAGATGTGGATTTGCCCCTTTCTGGCAGCCAGACCCCAGAAATACTTAGGGCGGACGACACTGAGGTAACATGGCTGATTTTTGGGAACACTAACCACATTGACATGTTCGTGGGTAGTCCAGGAACCACCATGTAACCTGTTTTTTGGTTTTGGCAGGAGGCCATACCTGAATCCCAAGCTGTGCCATCTGCCCAAGTGCCATGTGGCCAAGCTACAGAGGCTCAAGCAACGGTAAGTTTGAGTTTTACATTTTGGGTAAATGATTGGGAGGGGCATACCTGCATTGTTTAAGATTCAAGAAGAGGAGGTCTTGCACCCACAAGTGCTGATTTCTATGAGCTAGGGGTCCGGATGCTGGAGGACTACAGTCACAACAGCCGCGTGATGGAACTAATGAGCGCATTGCGGCGTTGGAAAATCAGGGGCTGGTGTATCGGCAACAAATTGAGGACCTGCAGCACCAGCTACATGACCTGCAAAATCAGCAGCAATCGGAAAACAACATGGTACTCCAACGAATGGCACATGCCATGGAGCAAGCTGTACAGCTCCAGGACCAAACTTTGTTGTTGATCCATCAGCTGATACAACAGCAGTCTATATTTTTTACTGCACTGTTGTCCCCCAACACCACCCCTAGCAATGACTCACAACCTCCAAGGTTTGAATATTTTTGTGGAATAAATTTTAGTACCCCACCTCAAAATAATGTTTTTGAAAAGACATAGCTACTAACACAGTCAGTGATGAGTCTCTAGATCTAGATATGTACATGTAGCCAGAAATGTATGACACACATTGTTGGCCATATATTACTATGGTTTACACATTAAATGGCTACAAAGGTACCCCAAAATTTCCCAACTAATGGGTTGCTAGACACTTAAACTATGGCGCTGTTCACTGTGGTTGAAAATTTGATGAATCTGCCGCTACATGGCGCTATTCCAGTCGCTACACAGATTTCGGATGATAAATGTGCTATTGTGTGCCGTGTCCGGCGTTGACCAGCGTTCATCCATCGCTAGTTAGCGCTACCTCCCGCAAACCAGGCGCTGCATGACGCTATCTCTTGTTAAATAAGGGCCATAGACACACTTCTGAAACAATATTTCATTTCTAAAGCATCACTTTTTTTATTAAAACAAATCACGAGTCACAAAACTGTGAGATTGATAACTTAAAAGGTTTCCTGTTTAATAAGTTAATAAACTACATAAACTACTATTAATAGTCAACATAGATACCACCTTTTAAAACAGTTTGGCTCATAACATTGTTTTGTTTGGGAAACACAGTGCAGAAACAGTACAATATTTCTGACCTACCTGGCTAACTAGTGGCCATGGGGTACTTTTTACTATTTAATTAATTTCTTTAAAAAATTGTGTTTCTTCTATCACCCAATTCTAATTAAAGGAATCAAGGAGCAATCTCCTAGATAATACTTTGTGTTGTCAATATTTTGCCACAGCTGTCAACTGTGAAACGACTCCTCAATAAGTTTCTACATGTAAAAATATTTATGTTGAATTTTTCTTGGTCATCCTGAAAAGAAATTGTTATTTTGATTTCTGTAATTTTTATACATATTACTGACATCATAAAATGCTCTTTAGGATGAATGATCAAACGCTTCTTCAGACAACCTCCACAAATGTGTTGAAAGCATTCCCACAAATTATTGACTATGGTCCATATTTAAGAAGGGATAGCGTCAGGTAGTGGCTGGTTAATGAGAGGTAGCGACAGGTAGCGACTGGTGAACGCCGGACACAGCACTCAATTACACATTTATCAAGCAGAATCTGTTTAGCGACTGGGATAGCGTCATGTAGCATCTGATTCATAATTTTCACAGCCTCAACGAACAGCGCCGGCGTTCAGCCTTGCACAGCGCCAGGTATGACCTCTCGCTACCTGTCGCTCTCCCATACATTTCAATGGACGATCCTTTTCTTCTCTTTAAACAGGGTTTTTGTTTATTTTTTTTATTCAAAAAATCACAAATAATTCTCATTTTTTATATATTTCTTCAGAAATGACATTACAGGCCTGCCATTAAAGTGTTCATGTTACAATGTTGCTACAATGTAATTCCATATGTTTTTGCTTTGTTACTAGTGGATAGATGCAGAAAAACAGACTTTAAACACACAGCCTCCTGCGCTCTTGGCTTCAAACAAGCATTTTTCAGTGCCTGAGTTTTGTGAGGCTGTTTTTTTGCTGAATATGGTATGAGTCGGTCGCTATGAGCAGTCACTAACATGCGCTCCCATACAGCGCTGTACTGGTCAAATAGCGACACCTCAACATTACTGAACAGCGACTGAGTCGCTATAAACTAGCAACTCACGGCCGAGCACAGTAACTACTAGCGGGCGCTCTGAAAATGCCTGCTACAGGCGCTGTCGATACCTGGCGTAAGTGATGAATCAGCCTGCCCGAATATAGAAAGGGAGGTCAGAAAAAACCCTTATAGGTGTAATGAGTGTCCAGTTAATTGCGAGCTCAAATGCTGCTTAGTGCTGAGTCCATAGAAAGTTCATAGGAAGCCTTACCGCATCCTGCATACTTGCAACCCTGCGCCAGCTCTGACCAAGGTTAGTATTAAAACCAAAACACGTGTCAGCAGCTTAACGGGTGACAGACCGGACCAACAATGCGCTACAACAGAGCCTAGCCTGATATCCATTAACCCTATATGGACTTCCTATGGACTCAGCACTAAGCAGCATTCGAGCTCGCAATTAAAAGTGCATCCTGCACTACCTTCCAGGTAATTCATCACTCTTTTGAGACCTCTATTGCCATCATTTTCTTACAAGTAATTAACAGAATACTGTGCTCACGCCAGAACTTGAATAGCCAAAAGCTCCCACAGCTTTCGGAATTGCATGTAAATAGTATCATTCTTTGTACATATTGTATATATTTTTGTGTCTTTGGTAAATGTGTATGCCCCATACCTAATGTATCATAATCCTTCAAGCGTACCCGAACCACCACAGTGTAACTTATGTACTGAATTACAATAAATGTGTTATTTTTTTTGCATCAGACCCCCCCGGTGTTAGGTGTGCATTTATAAATTAGTTCTTTATTCTGTTTAAATGCAAATTGCATTACATGAGCCAGTGCTGTAACTGGATATATTTTTTACATATGATCACTATTCTTGTGTAATTAATTATCGACACATTCATTTTATACAAAGCATTTTTGATGTGCTCCTCCATCTTATAATCCTTTTTATGGTCCATTTGTTTTTTCAAATACTGGTTGTCTATCTTATCTGATGTTTTACTGATTCAAAAATTAATTAAACAGACAATCTTGGAAGAACAGCCTTGATGGTGTTGCTTGAACAATTGGGAGTACACGTCTGGTTTCCGCAGGTCTTAACCCAACTAGGCTGAACTATAGATAAAAACAGCAAGCATGGGGCGTACATAGGTGAACAAGGCAGATCTTGCTCCGGAAACATGGAAAATTTGGGGAATACCGGCAAAGATGGCCAAAGCGGTTGGTAAATCAGGACTGTAGTGTTCTTTAAATACCCCAAAAGAAATAATGCTATTTTGGCTGCATACAAAAGTGGAGACACTATATCATACAAGGCAAGGTAAAACCAGCACCCTGTATTTAATGCAAAAATTAGATTTTTTTTAAATGGGATAGCAAACAGTTTTTTTGAGCTTTGGCTACCTTTTTTTAAACCTTCCCTCAGAAGCACTCTTTCGCTCAGTCCCTGGAATCTTGAGTATGGATGCCCATCCATTAATAACCACCTTGAAATGGCCAAAAGTTGGACATTAATCTTAACCTTCCTTGTTGCCGTGTGTTCAGCTAATTATACCAAATGAGAACCTCGTAAAATAACTTAATTCAAAGCATCTCAAAATTCCAGATTATAAATAGTAAATACCATATTTATTCAAAGCAAGGGCACTTTCCTTGCTTCAATTTCTGGGTCGTGGCTGAGCTGGTAAGGACACTGCATGGCACAACTTTGTCATGATTCATATGCATGCATTTGCTGTGGATAGAGGCAGCTGTGGGACCACTGTGGCTTGCCAGAATCTGTAAATTGCCAGACCCTGTAAATTCCAAGGGACAGAGTGGCTGTTAGATTACTTTTTTGCATTGTCCTGGAGGAATGAAATTGTAAGGAGGTAAGAAGGAGAGGCACCTGGGGCAGGAATCAGGTGACTTGCGTGCGACCTTTTTATTTCCCCTGGGTTTACAGACCCATCAAGATGATTTACTTTGAGGTCACTTAGTATAGACATACTTTAACGTCAGTGCGTAAATTTGCATCATAATCGTGTCACCATGTGTAATAGTTGTAAAAGTTTTATATAGAAATCTTATATGTACAACCACAAATTTGAAATTCATAATTAAAAAATAATTAAAAAATCTAAAAAATTTTAGTTCAAATTCAATTCAAAACAGCAGCTTCATTGGTAGAACCTCAAATTATTATAAACCATCTCAGGGAGACACGTGCAGTGGCAGGACTTGAGTATAAGCAAGCTGCCCGCTTGCACCCTCTGCATTTGGTCACCGTGCAGCTGCCTCCATCATATGTTTAATTTCACATAATGGCACCGCCCATGGGGGGCATCATGGGGGGGTTCTGCACACTGCCTTTTATGGGGTTTTAGGGGGATTATGCACACTGCCTGTTATACTGTTATGGGATCTTCACTCCATAAGATGCATGCATACCCCCACTTTTCGTGTCTTATGGAGCAAAAACATATGTTAAATATATGTAAAATATAATGCATATTATAAGACTTAATATAAGATATTACATTATTTGTCTGTTTGACAGGGGTCACAGATGCCAAGAGTTTGTGTTTCCCCCAGGTGCTTCATGCTTATGTATGTAGGGGCAGCATGCAGTGCCATGTTCAAGCTTGCTACCACCACTTCCAACCTTCTGCCTCTACCAACCTCGGCCAATGCTGATTGGTCCCTGCCATCACCAATCCTGGTTCTACAACCAACTGGGACAGAGCTAGTCTGTTGGTGCTGCAAAGCAAGGGGAGGTAGCTTGCACCCCTTGCCACAGGTTCAGTAGCAGCTGCCTCTGCAGCCATCACATCCGTGTCATTAAGGCTGCTAACTTACAATGTTCCTGGATATGTAATTGAAATATAGAAGCTGCTTATATAATACAAAGCAACAAACAGGCCTGTGGCTCAGAATGTTGGTCCATGCAGGAGGAAGTCGGGTGGAGGGAGGGAGATCATGTGTTACTGGATACATTCTTAATGACATAATTATTATGAACGTTGCACTCTGCTGACATAGCATTTTAGGCAAAAGAGTACATGGATAAGATCCCAACAAACATCACTTAAATATAATAGTCTTCTCGCAGCCAAATACGCAGAAGATATGACATCTAATGATGTTCTATGCTGCAACACACATTACAAGGTAAGTTATAATTAATTTTTCCTATTCTTATAAACGATCAAATGGGCCATTAAGTCAGTGATGGCGTGCTATGTTATAAAATGCCATATAACAAATGCATTGCATCTTACATGAAACATGGGGCATTTGATATTTAGGAGTGCCCTTAACAACTGGATCTCAATCACGTGAAGTTGTTGACTATGCAGGCACATTGTGATTGATTAGGGTTTTCATGAACACATAAAAAGATATGAACATCTTGGCTCCTTTATCTAGGGAACGTGATGTATTTACAACCATGTAGATGCACTTCATTAAACTGCCTTGTGTTCTGCATCTTGCCCCTGTCTTGGGTGAGGGAGAAAACGAGCACCTGTCACTTGCCTATTACTCTAATATGATGTTATGGCTCCAGACTTCTAGTATGTAATTCTATAAGGAGTTTCTGCTGACACAAATAAATCACTTGACCTTTTAGATCTCTGGTTTGTAAAATCACCAGACATGGCAGCAGCTATACTTTGCAAAACATAATGCGCATTCTGCCCATCGTGTGATCATGTGAACATGGCTTGTGTGTGTATTTCAGTTTATCATGCCTGCAGCAGTCATGCTGAGATGATGTGCCCACAGATCAGAATGACATTTAAAAGTTAAGACGGGAAGCTCTCAGAGGAAATCTACTAAAATGACAATTTATACTGTCAGGCCCCTACAAATTATTACTGTAATCACCAAAATGATGATTTGCACTTTTTTATTATCCCAGCTATTTACATTTGGTAGTCAGCAGCATTTCTTTTTATTAGAAAAGGCACAGGATTTTAAATAGACAAATACATTCAATGTGACATCTAGAAGCTGGATATACAAATAGGGGTTATCCAAATGATTTCTGCAATTTTGCGAGATGCGTATTAAGTGCCTCAATCAGATTTAATCAGCGCCAAGGGTTTTATCACAGTGACACTTTATGCTTCATTTACAATATAATCGATAATCAATAGTTAGCGCCAATGTGTATTCCAGATAGTGATGAATTTGTGCTTTCTTCTCAGTGCGGAGTGACATTGTTGTATAAGGATATTATATATATATATTGTGGTAAGGTGCAAGGTGCCGTCATTGACGGTAGGTATGTGGCACCAAGGTACCTGGCCTTGGTGCAGTTAAGCTGTGTAGTTTTTTCCAGCATCAGCTGAAAATGGCAGTCTGCTGCTAAAATGTTGGTATAGCCAAAAGGCTAACCCGGGACGGCTTTACTGGGATGGAGTAGAGCAGGGTGGGACTCCATCCCCTACCCAGGTCCGGGTTTTTGCGTGCTGCATAAATAGCCTGGGGAGTCAGCTGTGCACTGGCTGTGTCTAGAGCTCACTTGTGGAGTGAGACTCTGTGTGCCTGGCTGGACCCGAGGTGGATTCAGCTACAAGTGTGCAAGCTTGGACAAAAACTAAGAAAGGTCGTTGCCTGTCTGTTGCAATTAGAGATGAGCGAACTTTTGAAAAGTTCGATTCGGCCGATTCGGCGAATTTCACAAAGAAATTCGGGTTCGGCCGAATCGAACTTTTACGAAGTTCCCAATCATAAATGCCGGCATGGTGGGAGCGGGCCGGCCGGTAAAGCCGGCCGGCCCGCTCCCACCATGCCGGCATTTAAAAAAAAAAAAAAAAAAAAAAGCATTTTTGCCGGCATGGTGGGAGCGGGCCGGCCGGCTCCGCTGTCAGCGGAACCGGCCGGCCCGCTCCCACCATGCCGGCATTTCAAAAAAAAGCAAACACTTACCTGCAGGTCCGGAGCGTGGAGGCCGGCGCCGCTCTCAGCTGTCATCTGAGGGCGCGTCATCAGAGCGCCCTCTGATGACTCGCCCTCAGATGACAGCTGAGAGCGGCGCCGGCCTCCACGCTCCGGACCTGCAGGTAAGTGTTTGCTTTTTTTTGAAATGCCGGCATGGTGGGAGCGGGCCGGCCGGTTCCGCTGACAGCCCGCTCCCACCATGCCGGCAAAAATGCTTTTTTTTTTTTTTTTTTTGTTTTTTAAATGCCGGCATGGTGGGAGCGGGCCGGCCGGCTTTAACGGCCCGCCGGCCGGCTCCCACCATGCCGGCATTTTTTTTTTTTTTAATTTCAGGAAAAATTCGATCGGCACGAACCACAAAATATTCGGGTTCGTGCCGAATCGAATATTTCCTGAAATTCGGAGCGAATTCCGGTTCGTCCGAACCGGTTCGCTCATCTCTAGTTGCAATACTATGGCATTTTTCCTGAAAAGGTGATGTAACCCAAAAAGGATATTTTATGTTATGGACTTTATGTGTGAATAAACACGGACTTTACTTTGAACTTTTCACCTCTGAGCCTCTATACTGCTGACATCCTGCTGTCTACCAGAGCTGATCCTCACAGTATATAAAATGGCGCTGAAGCATAAGACGTCAAAGAGCACTATGTTGTGTTTGTGTTTTAACTCTATAATAATAATAATCCATATTATAATTACCAAAATAGTTTTGGCACCTTGTCAAAGATGTGAACATCTGGCAGGTTGAAAGTAAGTAAAGTGGACCAAAATCCGTGATTTTGACTTTGGTCCTTGCCCCTGGAGCCTTCAGGCTGTCCCGCTGTGTGAAGCGTCTTAGGCCACCCAGTAAAACTCACCTTTCCAAGGTTCTATGGCTGATGGCGGCCATGGTTTGCATAAGGCGCGGTTGGATCGGGGAGAAGGTAAGTTTGTACAGGGGACATGGGGGGTTTCACACAGCGGGGCATCCTGAATCTGAAAGCCCTGGGGGAAGGAAATTAAAGTCATAACATTGCCACGGGGGGATGTCATATTGCTAATAACAGTTTCTATAGAGTAATGGAAGCCTAAAACACTGGTTAATGTACTTATGGGATTTATTTACTTAGTACATTTACTTATTGCATGAAGCCTATCATCTTCTAGCCGGGTTAGGTGAGTAACAATTGCATGACAAACAGTTTTCCCATCTTTTTTTGTCCAACTAATGTGTTGCATAAACACAATACAAATGTGTGTCTGTTCTGCTCCAGACGTGAGTTTCTATAAATATAACGCCAACCGACTATAATATCCATATTGTTCATTGGCCTTGTACATTGAATACGGCATAGTGGCCCATATCTGGGGGACCCGTTGACCCGCACTTATCTAATATTTGCTGCTCGTGTCACTGTATAGCTAAACCTTTACTTTTTGTGTCTTTTACGTATTCATTTTATTGTGTTAGCATTTGTACCATGAAACTCTTGCAGTTCCATTGGTCTTATAGTTGGGGTAGTTTATTTTTCTGGAAACCTTTCTTTTTATTTTATTTTATTTGGTGGAAAGAATATTCCTTATTTTAGAATACTTTTATTAATCTCAATAACTTTTGTAGACATTCTTGCTTCCTTTTCAATTCATATATTTAGCTTAGCTTCCCTACATTTCGTATCACATATTTAACTTACATTAGAGTGGCAAACAGATGCAATTTTTTAGTTTTTTTACCTCAGCTTTTGCCCAATATTCATAACAACAGGAACTGGATGCAGTCGGCCATATTGCTCTTGGGCTGATAAGACACACCTGCAGCGATGATGCCCGGGTTTTCAGGACCCGGGTCACTTCCCCAATTCCATAACGGGTTGTTACATGTTCTAAGGCCTCCACAAGTGTGCAGGCTGATTACAGGGGAAGCCTGTATGAGAAGAGAGCACACGGCCTTTCCTTTGTTGATGACCGGCATGTTAGAGTGAGCCCAGGCTGAGCTGCACCGTGGTGAAGGATAGCACTGGACATTGAGCAGAGGGCTGATACGCCCTGTAAAGTGGACTGGAATTGATCAGCTTGCTGGAGTACTCAGCCCAGGACTATTTGGTTGGTGAAGTAACCCTTTTTGTTTACTGCATTTATGCTGCAACCTTTGGACTATCTACTGAACTTTGCTGAATAAAAGCCGTTTTTGCCATTCAAATCCGTTGTCGTCACTGCTGATTGTTTGCCCACTTACAATTGGTGGAGGATGCGAGGGGCACAGTGACTGTTGCTAGGGGCAACGGAGGGACAAAACGCACTGCATTTTGCTTGTCGTTGGCGAAGGCAGCAATCAAGATGTCTCAACAAAAGCAAATGGAGGAGGTGATAAAACACCTAATACAAGCTGACCTCCGGCATGAGCAAGCTCTGGCCCAACAGCAGCAAGCCCAGCAGCAGGCCCTCGCACAGCAGCAGCAAGCCCAGCAACAGGCCCTGGCACAACAGTTCCAAATGCAGCAGGAGACAAATCGCCTGTTGATGGAACAGATAGCTGCGATTAGAGAGACTGGTGGTGCTAAAGTTTCACAACCGGAGAGAAGCCCAATTGAGTCGGAGGGTGCGAGGAGAGCCGTACAGCGGGTCCTACAAAAGCTGACCCATGAGGATGATGTGGAGGCCTACCTCACGGTGTTTGAGTGCATGGCTGAGAGAGCAGCTGCCAGTCACGGCATGGGCTGACGTGATTGCACCGTTCCTGTCAGGTGAGCCGCAAAAAGCATATTTTGATCTCAGGGAGCAGGATGTGCGGGACTATGCCAAGCTAAAAATGGAGATCCTTGCTCGCCTGGGAGTCACGCCAGCGATTCGGGCAAGGCGAGTACACAACTGGACTTTTTCTGTTGATAAACCTGCCCGATCGCAGATGTATGACCTAATTCATCTGGTCCAAAAGTGGTTGGAGCCAGAGCGTTTGACCCCTGCGCAGATCAACGAAAAAGTCGTGGTGGACCGTTTTGTTCGGGCACTACCGCCAAAGCTACAGCAATGGGCTGGACAGGGCAGCCCACAGACTGTTGAGCAGCTAGTTAACGTCGTGGAACGATTTGTCGCGACTGAGGACCAACTTCGGGATGCCCCTGACAAGACCGGCAGACCAGTGAGTAAACACGTTCCCCTGGGAAGTGTGTGGAGAGCTGTGAGAGGGCAAAAGACTGTCCCTGACCCCCAGAGGCCCCCTAACCCTAGGGAAGACGTCCGGGCAAGGAGGTTCCGGGGTCCCCAGTGTTGGAGGTGCCATGAGTGGATTGCCCCCTCGGCCCTGAACCCATGGAATGTGCCGCGGGTCACAGAAGTTCCTTGCTGGAAGACCCCGGTTGTGCCGCCAGTCAGCGGTCAAAATCTGAAACGCAGGTTGTGTCTTTAAAGATGAATGGTCGCCCAGTAAAGGCATTATTGGACTCAGGTAGCCGGGTAACTTTGGTCCAGGCCAACCTGGTGCATGGTGGTTGCAAACCAAGGAAAAAGCTGAGCGTGCTTTGCATCCACGGGGATATCGTGACTTACCCTGTTGCAGTGGGTAAGTTTGAGACCCCCGCGGGAACATTGTCCCATGAGGTTGGCGTAGTAAAACGCCTGGGCTATGATGTCGTGGTTGGGTGGGATTTCCCCTTGTTCTGGCCCTTGTGGGAAAGGTGTATCCCTCCTGCCAACAATGGAGTACCCCCGGCAGAACGGGTAACCCTCCCCGATAAGTCCGTTAGACGTGTGGTCCCCAATACATTATGTAATAGACCGACCAGGGTGAGGGCCTGTAATTAGGGTGACCGAGTGCGGAGAATAGTACCCATGGCTGAAAAAGTGAACTTTTAAAGTGGAACATAAGCCGGGGAATGTAGTCGCTGTGTCCCGAACCCACTGTATGGCCGCTGAAGGTTGTCAGACCGTGGGTCTGAAGAAGAGGGGGGGGGGGGATATGTGGTAAATTGTATCAAAATGTCTATTCCTTCCCTGCACAATCCGGCCCGGGTTTTCAGGACCCGGGTCACTTCCCCGATTCCATAACGGGTTGTTACATGTTCTAAGGCCTCCACAAGTGTGCACGCTGATTACAGGGGAAGCCTGTATGAGAAGAGAGCACTCGGCCTTTCCATTGTTGATGACCGGCCTGTTGAAGTGAGCCCAGGCTGAGCTGCACCGTGGTGAAGGATAGCACTGGACATTGAGCAGAGGGCTGATACGCCCTGTAAAGTGGACTGGAATTGATCAGCTTGCTGGAGTACCCAGCCCAGGACTATTTGGTTGGTGAAGTAACCCTTTTTGTTTTCTGCATTTATGCTGCAACCTTTGGACTATCTACTGAACTTTGCTGAATAAAAGCCGTTTTTGCCGTTCAAATCCGTTGTCGTCACTGCTGATTGTTTGCCCGCTTACACTATGTTATATGGGGATGCACTGTCTTTCAATGAGATTTCTATGTTCGTCTTGGTTACATTGTCAGCACAATCATATTGGTATTCTTGGCTAGTATTTATTCTTACATTGATAGTGTTGCAATGCTTGTTATACAATGATAGGCACACATGGTTCACTGGTCATTTTACTATTTATTATTTTGACACTTATTGTTCAGTACAGATAGGATATTAAAACAGAATTTTTTTTTTCTCGGTCCAACCTGAGTAACTGATCCCAGATATCCTAAATTAAAAGGTTACATCCACAGGGAGTGTTTGCACATGTGTCAGTAGAGAAACAATTGTTCCTTCTTTGTAGTTTTGAGTATAAATGTGTGTCGTGGAGCCCAATTTATTACTAGTGCTTCTCAGTGCCACATGAGCGTCTGGCGAAAGGTGCTATTAGCGCCTCAGCGGCAATGCCGGCCACAGGCAGACGGCGCTGCTAGTGTTCGGCACTGAAGGCTATGTCGCGATGTACATTTGCCTCAGCATGTTACAACGGTGACAGCATCAGGTAGTGCCAGAGGCGCTCCATCACTCCATGCCGTATTTAGCATGTAAAACCACAGTGCAAGCGCTCTAAAACCGTGACTCTCAGGAATACAGCGCCAGGTGTAATGGCAAAAAAAGGCTTTAAGAAAGGATGGCAGCACAGTGACAAAGCAAAAACACATGGAATGACATTGGGAACATACAAATAACATGACACATGATTGGCAGCCAGGAAAACACAAGTTTGCTGCACTATATTACAGTACAATAGTGAAGAAAAAAACATTCTGAACAGGTCAGCGATCCCGTGTCAGCTGAATGGGCACAGAAAAATAAAAAATGGTAATCAGAAATCACCAAAAATAACCTAACTAGAATGGACCATTGAAGCCTATGGGAGAACGACACTGAGAGACTGATGTGATGCACACAGCACGGCGCTCACTTGATACATGGAATGCCACATGGCGCTATGAGCGGCGCTAAACTTTTTTGAAGAAAAACACCTGCTACTACATGGCACTATCGTTTCTTAAATAAGGCCCTCAGTTACAGATCTGTATTATGCCTGAAGAAAAAGCTTAAACTGCTTCAAAAGCTCACATTTTTCCATCTATTGAGTAAGCCAATAAATGGTATTACTTTAACCTTGGATTTCCTGCATACACGGGGACGAAAGAGAAGCTAGAACAAGTAGAAGTTTCACATCCCTACCTGTGTATGTGGCCCCTGGGGTCAGTTTCTGTAATCTCTTTAAGCACACCATATGCACTTCTAATGAATATTGTTTTGTTAAATATGTACACCACCTGTTTCATATTGTGTTTATTAGTGTAACACTTTATAACTGTTTTTCTAGGTATTATAATGTGTAGCAATAAATACAAAATATGCATACTCTCTACTCAGTAGCTATTCAGTATATATGTTGTGCATATAATATTTCCTTATAGGTGAATATAGCTACTTAGAGGAGAGAAAAATTGATCCATGAAAAAAAATCTAGTTAAATATGCTAAATAGCAAGAGGAGAGGTCACTTATACCTCATGCATAAAATAAAGAGCCTGTAAAGTCTGTATCTTTCTTTCAATGAATTGTGTGCCAAAAAGCATGTCCTAATCTTTCGAGCTAATATAGTATTTAGTATTTTTTTTTAATTTTATGTTAACACATGTGTGTTTTATGGAATCATTTTACTTCCTGCAATGTGTTGCTATTAGCAACCATCTGTACACCAACAGCTACAAGAGAGAAGTGAGGCCTGTATCCACAGTGCTGCTGCTATGGCCGCTGCTGATGTGAGCAAGTTCACTCACACTTACACATGCCCAGCAGCTGTGCGGATGACTGATTTGTAGGAAATAGATCTTTTCATGAGGAAGGATAGCGTAACACTAAACCAAACCCCTCTAGATGTGCAGAAAATGGAGGGCGTCAACCTGACCCATTCTTGAAGGAATTCTAATTATCTAAGTCCAGAAGTGTTGAGGTAGTAAATGGTCATTGTGAAGTGCAGCAGGACTGGAGTAAAATCACCCTGCAGGTATGGGTCAGGTTGGCGCCTCTGGGCTTGTTGGATGTATTGTTTTTGTTGTTTATTTTAAGAATAAAATGCTGTTACATTTAAACATACTGCACACAGTTTTCATATATTAGTTACACAATTCCAATTGCAAATGTGCTAAATACAGCAGTGCAGGAGCGCCAGTTATGCGGCTTTACTTGCTTTTTGATTGTTTTTTTGTTTGTTTTTTTTAATTCTTCCCATAAGATTGCACACTCATCCCCCCCCCCCCCCACACTTTTGGGGGAATAAAAGTGGGTCTTACATGGAAAAGGTGGCACCTTTTGTTTGTTCCTTAAATGCCCTGCAAGTTTTGCAAGTCTCATGTTTGTTGACGGTACTACCAGATGGAGGAATTAAAATTCTTATCTTCCCTCCCGTGTGTTATTTACCCTAGAAAATGCCCTGCATATTACTTTGTGTATTGTATGAATTTCTTGTCAAATTTCTGTTATATACAATTCACATTACCCTGTGTATTATAAGTATGTTGCTTTGTACAGAGCCAAGGAATATGATGGTGCCTCATAAATAAAAAATAAAAATAATAACCTGCCATGCTTGGAAACCATGCTTATAATTCACTTGGTTATGTGAAAAGGCTTTAGTCATTCCTTGACTAACATTTTAAATATATAAATATCAATGACTGATTTAATTTGGTCCAGCCCCCAATATTCTCAGGGCTAGATCAGACCTTTTGTCTTTTTCTCAGACTTTAGCCTTCTATTTGTTTAGCAGCTGACATAATGGACTGACTTTTGAAGTACAAATTACTGTAGGACATCAAATTTAAATGGTAAACCAAGCTAGCTTAATAACATTCTATATTTTATTGTAATATGTGTTGTTCTATGTCCCTGCTACATGAAATAATATCTCATATTCCTTCCTATACATTTTCAAAGCACCAGTATAAAACTAATCTAAAGCCACATTGGATTTTGTTGTGTACATGCCAGGAAAATGTCTCTGCAAGACACTCATAGTGAAAGTAGGAGTAGATAAAAGCAAAAGGTACAAATAAAAATGGTGGGTTAAACATTAAGAGATGCATTTAGATGTGGTACTTCTTGATGCTACAGTGTTTCCCCCGAAAAATAAGGTTTCTTTGTTCCAAAAATAGGTGCTAGGGCTTATTTGCAGAGGATGTCTTATAGCCGGCTGGCAGCGGGGGGATGCAGGCATGTGCCTGGTAGCAGCCCTGCAAAGTTAAGGTGCCGGCGATGGTGCTGGCAGTACAGCCGCTCTTGTACCTCAGGATAAGTTAGGCTCTAATGAGGCAGGTTTGGCAGCAGTACAGCCAGATGCTTCGTTCGCCATGTGCTCAGAGCCAGTTGGCAGCAGGGAGATGTAGCCGCGTGCCTGTCATGGTGGCAGATCTGTAAAATCAAAATAGCGACACCAGTACAACAGCTCTGGTAAGGCACAGGCAAGGCACAAGTCGGCTGCCAGTGTGGGGGGGGGGAGCATACAGGGCCCTCTAAAATCAAGATGGAGGTGGCGACGATGGTACAGCAGCTCCGGTACTGTTTGTGCATGGAGCCGGCTGGCAGAGGGAGGGTGCCGGGGGATTCGGCCATGTGCCTGGCATGGCAGCAGCCTGGGGTAGAGTCAACAAGATCAAACATTTCACTCCCGACAGACAAACTTACCTGTGTGCCTTGATTTGTCCTCACCCTCCTTTACAGCCATGATGTGTCCTCAGCCTTCGTTTCAGCCGCTTCCGTCCCTTTGCTGAAGACCAGCAGCTGGATTTCAAATTGTAACTAGGGCTTGTTTTCAGGGTAAGGCAAACAGAAATGCTAAAAAAAAACCACCAGGGCTTATTTTCAGGGTGGGAGTTATTTTTTCGAAGGAAACGCGGTATGTAACAACAATCTAAATACTAACTCAATCATTTTAACGTAATCTTCATTGCAACACTTAAATCTTGTACTTAATTTATTTAAACATTTACTAAGTGCATATGCCAATATCATATGTATCCAATAATACTACAAACTGTTTCCCCAAATGTTAATAGGGAATCACCCTAATGCACCATTGTTCCTGTTATTATGAAATTAAATAAATGCTTTGTCTATTTTTGGTGTAATCGTCATATGGGGATAAGTATCCAGGATTCTTAGGAGGTGGTTTTAGCAGTAAGCACATTTCATATTGATTTTGCAGATCTGCATTTTATGTTATTATCAATGGTACTATAATACACATCCTTATATTTATGACCATGACTCAAGTGACCCAGGCTTAATGCAAGGTTAAAATGTTAGCTGGAGTTCAGGTAATATATATGATTTTGCGGCAAATTAATAAATATAGCTAAATACACATAAAAACCATGTAATTTAGGAAAAATATATAATCTAATTATTTATTAGGCTTTACCATACCATAACCAAAAATAATAAAAATGAGAATGAATGTATTTTATTAAATAGTTTCTTATAACTATGCCAACTTGTTTTCCTCTGTGGGACTAATGGAAAAGAATTATAGAGATAAATAAAATTCACTCCAGCTTTAATAGTTTCATTTTCTTTATTTTTAATATCTTCTCTGCCCTTATAATGTGGTGAATTTGTGCATGTATTTAGACTGTTATTAAATCTTCTTTATAAACCATTTTATGGACATTGTCTATTTTACAATTTATAGGAAAAATGGATTTCGGGGGTGTGCTATGGACAGATCTATACAAATAGAGGTGAGTTTAGAATTCGGGGTGAAGCTAAATTCTATACTTGTCAATTCGGTCAGGTCCTGCCAGACAGGGATAGCGGCAAAATCCAGCTCAAATGATCTGCCCTCCCTACCACCACCAGGCATAGGGGCTCAGAGGCCTCCGGCTGGCCCTTTAAAGCTGGCCAAATGGCATCCCCGGTATTGCTGCTCCTATGAAAAGTACATTTTTGGCAATTTTCACTGCTCCTGCTTCACTCTAATCCCAGATAATGGCGCCTGTTTTAGCTGTAGCTCTGTCCTCTCCATTCCTTGCCACTGTTGTGTGTGGCAATGATGTAATTGCCACACCTATGCAATGACTGGTCACTGTCTTTTTCAGAGAAAATCAATGTTCCAGGACAATTTGAAAAGTAAAAATATCCATTTCTAGTTTTAGACCCTAAGAAGGGAGTATTGGCAGGGGGTTTGGACAAACATTTCAAAAGTTCAGTGGGTTTTGGTCCGCTTTAACCAGCTCCAATACCCTTTGAAATAGGTCTGGTGGTCTTCTATGAAGAATCTCATGCCCATGCTGATGTGCAGCATGGTCTTCTTCACCCTCATGCACTTTGGGGTGAAGGCAATTGAGCTGGGATTATTAGCAAGCCATTCTCCCGGCATGCCATCAGGTGACCTGCTGCCCCTACTATTCTTTGAACTGGTATGTGGAGGGTAGACCAGCCTTTCCTTAATCTGGAGCCGAGTTCCAGGGTTATGTTCCTCACCGACACAAACACAGGCTGGAGCCCATCTCCACAGCTTTTGGCAGTTGCAGTTTTTCCTTACAGCCAGACCCAGGACTACACCATGAAAATGTACATGGTAAATAGGGAGATTTGCAGGGTATGTAGTGCAGGACAGGATGGGGGAAAAAGAAAATCTGACCATATTGGTAAATATTGTCGTAAAGTGTATGGGAAAGTGCTGGATGGTGTCTATTTCTCCCTTGCTTTTCTCAATCAGGCACGATCCATGCCGGGTTTACGGGTCCCCAGTCCACATTCCCAGTTCTCTACGGGTTTTTCCCCTACTCCCAGTTCTTACACAGGTGATGAGGCTAATTGCAAGGAAGCCTAAAAAAGGAGCCATTGAGGCTTCCAGTGTGGAGATGGAGAGGCTGGGATGAGGAGCCGTTCCTTGCTGCTCCCAATATTGACAGTGCTGAATTGCAGATGAAGGACTTGCGTTATCCATTCTTGGAACCTGTGGATTAACAGCCTGGACTTGTATGCCCTGAAAGAGGAACTGTTATATCAGGGACTTGCAATATGCTGTAATTATCCTACACTGGACATTGCTAGAGTTGGTGAGGTAACCGCTTGCTTTACTGCATTGTATGCTGCATCCTTCTCTGAAGTTAAGAGATTTTGCCTGTTGGAATTTATTTTCAATAAATTGCTCATCATTTAACAAAGAAATGTCTTCAGAGTCATTGTCGTTGGCCCCAGATCCTGACAATATTTATTAAATTTTTAGGGAATTTTCAAGAGCAGACTACATATAGATAATAATTTGCTTCACGTTTCAAACAGCCAGGCATCCCATCAGAGCCATTGCATGCATTATATTCCACCATATAAAAACAGTTATGCATTTGGAATCCCCATTGCTACTGCTCAACTCTGGCTTGCCTAGATAAGGATCTTTGGTATATTACTAACATACATGAGAGCCTATACTTAAAACAGTTTTCATAAACTTTAAAAACAATACCATTTTAAAAGGCAACAAACCAATACTTGCGTGCTAGACTCCTTGGGGAAAAGAAGAAGAGAAAAATGAATAGTGAAATAAAATGCATCTGTCCCTTCAGATCTGAGGTCCACCTCAATCCAAAAGATGTTGTCTATGTCCCTGGTCTTCTAAAGATTGAATCATCGAGTTGTTTAACAGGGATGAGACTTAGTTTCACCGGTTTTATTTATTGATGCAATTTATATTGGTATGGTACATTTTTCTGGAAGACCAAAAATCATAACTATTTGGGCTGCCTAAAGAAAGGGATATCTGAATTTTGTTTTTTCTGGCTGTAGCAGAGTAGAATATAAACTAACAATACAATCCTTCTCAGTGTCTATAATCAGATGTAAATAAAGCCAAGTCTAGCGATCGTTTATTTAGATTTGATGCTCATTAGGTGGCTGACGGCAGAGTTGAATAAACAGTCAGTAAGAACTACGAGAGTCAGTTAATACGAGAACAGCCTCCCATGACATGTACTGCACAATATTTCTACAGTACACCAGAACACTAGGCTGCTTTTACAAGGATGTTACTGGGGCTATACAGTCTAAAACTGTTTCTACAGATGTTACATCCTTCAAGTCGTTGCCAGTTTCTAAAACATCTTCCCACAGTTGGAAAATAAAATATATATTGAACTATTGTATGTAGGAGATAAGGATTTAAATCATTACAGTTTACAATGTAAAATGTAAAGCTCCTTGTGATATCTTAAGTAGTGCACTTATCATTTTCCCGGGTGGCTCCCATATTGGATGATAATGAAGTCACATCTTGTGACAGGTTCTGCTTATTCTTCCCATGCTTCAAAAGAAATAAATCAAGAAGGGAATATCAACACAAGTAAGTAATTAAAGCAAGCAGCTGATGTGATAATTCATATCTGGCTAAATGTAAATCAAAATACATGTTGTATCAACAGAGGAAGGTTTGAAGCCACCTAAATTCTCTGTAAATTTGTAGCTGTTTGGCCCTAGCAAGTGCTAACTGTAGCCCTTTTCTGAAGGCTTGATAGTAATCATGCACTTCATAACATTTGTCTTGTCACCGAGTGGTCCGCAAGCAATATCAGCCAGCCCCCTGGGCAGAATGGACTTTTTATCCACCCTGTCGGCATTCTGGTTGGAGTGCATACTCTCCATCTATCAATCAGGTAGGAAGCACTTCAGGCATTGGTTCCTTCCTCATGATCATGGGGGTATGTCCTGTCTCCTGCCTGGGTAGTCGGGTGATATGAGGTCACTCAGACGAGATTCTGTAAGTCTATCGCCTAAGGCTGCCCAAGGGAGAAGGAGCAAGTCTGCATAGGTCCTGGCCAGTGGGTGGCACTTATGGCTCTGTTAGTATTTAATGGGGTAAGTGTGTCAGATGTATTGTATGACCAAGGACCATGTTGGCCTGAAACATGGAACTGCATTTTGCCATTTTTATGATGAACATAAAGGCGCATTTTATTGGATTAGTGATATATATATATTTATATATATTTTCCTATCCTTATCCATGTGAGGCCCAGCAGTTGCTCCCATGCATATTGTGGTCTCCTAACCACTACCTCAGGGTAATTATTGAGCTTCTTAAATGGAGAGAGGCAAATGCAAATGCTTCTTTGTATTCAAATACACATACAATACAGATATAGAAATGTAAAATAGTTTGTCTGTCGTACCCTTAAAAATGTTTGCACATCCTATCACTAGCGCCTTAAAGCTCACCTGTAAATTTATTTGATGCCACCATGATAGTATTTCATGAGTATTCAGTTAATCATAAAGTTTTTTCCTTTTTCTATATGGACGGTCACATACTTTCTGTGGCTATGTCAGAATTCATACCGTTTAGAATAATCTTCTATGCTGAATCCACACAGATGTTTTTTGAATTTAGATAATATCACTGGTGAAAACAACGTATTGGAACACCTGCATGAATATGTAATGTTCATTTTATTCCTATGTTCCTATAACCTTGTCTATGCATATTTTGTATGCGCTACTATTTTGCAAACCACCAATAAAAACATTGTAAAAGAAATGTAAAATAAAAAATAATTGTCACCTACATGACATAAGATGATTAAAACAACAATGCTTCTTTGATCATACAGAACAGCCTGAAAGAGCTGGCATAGCTTCTGCAAGTGATTAATAGGCTAAAACTGCAGCTGAAAACTTAAAGCTGTAGTCTACTGAACGGATGGAGTAACACATGGCACAAGCTCCTGGTGAGGTGAGCTGCATGTTAGAGGCCAGCAAGCAATCAAGACATCTCCAAAATAATGAGGCTCTCCAGTTATCCCACTACTTTCCAGGGCCAGTCTGCCCTTGCAACCAACTTTGGCTACATACAAAGAACGACTCAGACAACAGATTTGGATTGTTCCCACAATCCCTTTCTGTAGAAGTGCATTAAGGAAGATGAAAGGAAACAAATCAGCATGGAAATATAAATGAAGGGAGATAGTTGAAAAAAAGAAACACTCTCAAGGGTATGAATCTTCAAGGTCTTTGAATGTGTTTTGGCAAAACATTTGCAGCATGACTTGAGCTCAGAACAAATTAGTATCAAGTTCAGAATGAACAGTGGTTAATTTTAGGGGTTATGACTCACAAATCAATAAAAATATTTTAATTATTCTAGGGCCAGGAAACAGACTGCAAAATCATAATCTGGAAACAATTAGGCATCTTTAATTTGTAATACTGCTAGAGAAGCTGTAAGTAATTAGACATTATGTAGGATGTAATTATTACATTACCATTACTGTACCCATTTTGGAAATAGTAAACAAGAAGAGATATTGATATCTCTAGTCACTTGGTTACAAAGCAGTATGTAAAATGTGTTATAAGGAGCTTCACTGGTTGGCAGCAAGCTTTACTGCTGTAAAAGCAACATATGAGTTTGAACATCCTTTTAAAATATATACTCACCACTGCTCTGCTCCATTGTCCCAGAGTGATTCTCGGTGAGTAGGTGGGGGGCCTGCAAATTATCTGTTTTTTTCTCTTTTGCTACCTCAAACATTCAGAAAGAACTGGCTGAGCTTGCAATTCTTAGCCTTAGCCCAATTTAACCCTTTCAGTGCCAAACACGTAGATTCTACGTGCTCGCTTCTACTCCACTTAAGTGGCAAGCACGTAGAATCTACGTGCCTGACTTTCCCCCCCGGCTACAGTAAAAAATAAGTAAAAAAAAACACTCACCTGACCCCTTGTTCGATCCGGCCGGGTCTCCTCTTCATCCGGGGGGGGCTTCAATGCCCCACCCAGGCCCACCCGGCTGTAGGGGAGTGCCCGGAATAGCCACCCCCCCCCCCCCCCCCGCCGGAATTACCTGTAAAAAAAATAAATTAATAAAAATGACATTTACTCACCTCAGTGTCCGATCGTTCCCGCTGGGTCTCCTCTTCACCAGGGGGGGCATCCAATCGCCCCCCCCCCCGGCTCTTCAGCTTCAGGGGAGAGCCTGACAGGCCTCTCCCCCTCCTCTCCCGACGGCGCCACCATCTTGCCGCTAAGCTCCGCCTATTGGGGACGGGGCTTGTGACATCACTCCCGGGTGTCGTCCTGGCTCACGGCTGTTGTTCATTCAGATGCGATCATGCTGGCCACAGGAGCAGAGGGTCAGGTGATCAGATCATCGCCTGCCCCTCTGCTACTGTAACCAGCATGATCGCATCTGTCATCACATCTAGGGACACAGGAGCTGACAATCGCAGGTAAGTAAAGTAAAAAAAAAGTTTTTTTTAAATTAACCCTATGTTACCTGTCAGGTAACAGCAGGTAAAAAGGCTTTCAGCAGCAGCAGGAGCGCTGAAGCCAAAGTGATCAGCGTGGGACACGGTGCTCCGGGATGGATGAGAGGTAAGTATTAAAAAAATATTTTTTTTTTTACTCTGTGTGTGTGTGTGTGTTTACATTTAACCCTTTGTGAACTGTAAGGGATCTATGTGACTCCTATACCAGTTCACAAGGCTCTGGGTCTGGCAAGTCACCTGCGGCTATCGGGTGACTTGCCATTAACTCTGAGACCCCCATTACCTGCCACCCCAAAGCCCGGGGGGGGGGCAGAAGAGCCCGTGGCCATAGGCTATTCCGGCTTGTAGCCTGCAGGGCCAGGGGCCACCAAAGTTGGCCCCTGCATCTTGTTTTTAACCCTTTGTAAATGTTATAAAGTGCTTTTTTTTGTTTGGGGGGGGTCTCCTGCACAGTAACGGGGGGCTACTGATACATATGTGGTACCATTGTAATCAGAAAAAATGGGGCTTTCACATGCAATATGGTTTTCTTTAGTAAAATAAATTGTTTATTTAAAATAAATGAGACAATTTAAAAAAAATAATAGTCTTTTTTTTTTAGTTTTTTGACTTAAAAATATTGTAAAAAAACAGTAAAAAAATTACAAACAAGACATTTCATGTTAAAGCCTAAACTTTGCCGCTAAAAAATTATATAGAATTTCCCTGGGAATTCCTGAAAAAATCCTGGTTAAACATGGGGAAAAATGGTGACCTGTCAACAGAGGGTGACAAAATTTCAAGTAAGCTGGGAAATTAAAGGATTGAAAGTACCTATGCATGTTGGGTAATGTTCTGCTCGGGGGACCTTGCGCATTCAGATTTACCTTGTTCTTTCTTGTTTGTATATTGATATTTTAGGAAAAGGTGTTTTTTATTCTGCTTTTGTATACATTTTTTAGGGAAACCCTGTGCAACCAAAGAATTCTTTGAGGGATTACTTCCAGAAAGATGAGCCCACTACACCAAGCTGTGTACACTTAGAAAGCTTAACAGGTTTACTTTCAGGGAATATATGGTTTGTTTCCAAATGTAAAGGGTTGTTTTAGTAGAAAAAGCTCAAGGTGAGCACTTTGTCTGCAGAGCTGAAATTTTCAAGTCAAATTATTCTTACGCACACGCTTTACTTTGGGGTGTTTGCCAACTCTTCCCTTGACTGTAGCTATGCATGTTGGGTATTGTTCTGTTCGGGGTGTTGCTTTTTCAGATTTAACTTGTTTTTCCTTGTTTGCATATAGTTTTTTAGGAAAAAGTGCCTTTGATTCAGTTTTTTTATTCTTTTTTTTAGGGAAACCCTGTGCAACTAAATAATTAATTGAGGGATTACTTCCAGAAAACTGCACCCATGTCAACAAGCCTGGTACGCCTAGAAAGCTTGAGGTGTGTACTTCCTGAAAATATTAATATAGTTTGTGAGGGTATTTTAAATGTAAAGGGTTGTTTTTCTTGAAAAACTGCAATGTGCGCCTAGCGCCTAGCACAGGTGTATTTTATCTGAAAATCTCCTAAAGCGCTGTTTCAGTTTGGGGGAGTCTCCTGGGCAGGAAAGAGTGTCTACCAATACATATGTGGTACCGCTGTAACCGTGAGAAATGGGGCTTTTACGTGCAATAAGATTTTATTTTGGGATACACCTAAAAATGACAAACAAAACATTGCATGTTAAATCCCAGACTCTGCTGAAAAAAAGAAATATATAATTTCCCTGGGAAATCCCTTCAAAAATCAGTTGAGCATATGGAGCGCAAAATAGTGCAAAACGGTCTGGCAACAAGGGTGACAAAATCTCCAGATAGGCTGGCAGCGAAAGGGATATAGGCTATAATTTAGTATGCCAGTATAGCATGTTATATTTACATAGCCCTTGTCTCCTACTTGGACATGATTTAGGCTTGAGACCCTCATTAGCACAAGGGTGGAAGTTGATGGCTGTGTCAGGGGTAAGACTGAAAGCCCCAAGCTCAAAAATATATCCACAAATAGAAGGCAATGACTGTGTTTATTTTATAGGCTCTGTAATCAATGTTCAATTATCATTGTTAAAATTCATGTATGTATTACTGTTTGTGTGGCCCCCTAACAAACCCAACCCATTTATTGCAATGGAGGGGGCGTGCTGAGGCGGATTTTCTGAAGATGCCTTAATTGCAATAAATGTAGTGGGCATGTCAGGGGTATAAACAAATCATGATGGAGGCGGCCAAACTCTAGTGGGCCGAATTGCTCGTTCTTTTCCATCGATACATTTGAAAAAAACACCAGTAGCTGCACAGAAGATCTCCAGAGGAACATAGGAACTGCATAGAGGAGCTGCGGGGGACAAAAGGTGAATATAGCCTTTTTTATGTTCTATTACAGCTTACTCTCTCTTTAATCAGATTTTAATAGTTATGGTCAGTTTACAAAGAGAAACCAAATGCAATTATGATGTATTCATTATAGTCCATAAAAGAGGTCACTCAGAATGTCACATTACCATTTCATTTAAACCTCCAAGCCCTTTAACAACTAAAAATAATAACACAGCATTGCTCTCTATGCAGCAGGGATGGACATGATCCCCATGACTGTTGTACTGTTCATTTCATAGCCGATGGATCTCACGGTGCCACTAGTGTTAAATAGCTACTGAACTTTATACCCTAAATCCAGATGACTGAGCAATATTTTATTCTTCTCTTTTTTCCCCCTTAACTATGGAACAGCAAAAGGCAAGGGCATGCTCAGTCAATCACAAGCATTCGCCAGCATTATAACACGCCCTCTTCTTCAATATTCATTAATTCCAGTTAGATGGTTTTAGTGTTACTGAACAAACGGACAAAGGCAGGCAGATTACTGCAAGTTCCCCCGCCATCGCCAGATTCGTATTATAAGGGTCAATGAAAATGGATTGTGCATTTCAGATAAAATTTGCCGCAAGAGATCAGATGTTATTTTTAGCTTTAGCATGTAACAAATAGATATCACACATGGACTGTTCTCGGTGCAAAATGTAAAAAATACTTCCTTTTATAATTCCAAAATGTTTAATAATGTTTAATAAGATCCCATTGTATTTATTCTTGACATTTACATCAAATATTATAGAATTGAATGTATAGAAGTACTGTAGATATTATCATGTACTCCAATGTGCCATATATGCTAAATGTGCATGTGTGTGTGTTAAAGCAGAAAGGCATGCATCTTGAAAACTGCATACATTACTACCAGCTCAATAACTTTTGCCCTCAACACATCACATCAAATGACAATGAAGATACCCAGCTGTTAATCACATGGACTCCAAATAACATACATGTTCTGTCTCCATATCAAGGCCCACCGTGAGCCAAAGCTGCTACTGTACCTTAAATCTATTTTATTAGAATAAACATGAATTTTAATAAAGGCATGTCAATTAATTTGATGGTAATGTTGTGTATCTTTCAAACTTTCTTATATTCATACATCTCTCACAAATCTCAGCATGAAATTAGTAGAAAATGATGTATGACATATATGTTTGATGATGTATTTAATATTAAAACGAACAGTGTCCAGGTCTGCAGGAGCCCAATCCCCACATCCTGCCACTGTCCCTGAGAGGCCCAGGGGCCTCCACCACGTTTAATCCGACCCTGTCACTGGCATCTCAAAGGGGCACTAAGCTAATCTAATTTACCCGCTCACCCCATCAGTGATCATTAGATACTCCCCTCTTCCTATTGGAACTCTATCTGATGGGAAACAGGAAACAGCTGCATACCCATGCAAAATCTGCACCTCTTTTATTAGAAGTGCAGATATTCTTTGTCCTCCATCATACAGTGTTCCATGCCTGATGTTGGCTTCCAAAGGATCTTAAACTGTAGGGGCTTCCCAAATTACCCAATTTGAATAAATTAGGGGGCAATTGTTAAAAGGGACCTGTCTATGCGGAAAAAAAGAATGGCACTTGGTTATCAGACTCGATCTCACAGAGTCCAGTAGTTTCAGCATTGTTGGCTCCTGTGCCAACAGCATGTTTCTCTCTCGTCCTCGCTGAGGGTCCCTGCTGCCAGTCACATGTGAGCAGGCTCCCTCATTAATTGGCAGCATGGGCTCATCATGTGACCCCTCACTAATGTCTGGATCTGATTTGAATTCAGTGAGGGATGCTCAGGGCCAGGAGAGAAGTGCTCTGTTGTCAATAAAGCTGATACTACAGGATAAATAAAACAAATTACAAGAGACAAAAATATCAGTCCAATATTGATGCAGGTGCAAGAAGTCACCACCGATAAGGCTGATTGAGAAATAGGCCCTCTGGAGGAGAGGGGAAAAGCATTGTTTGAATTGGTCAGCAAGTGATGTGGGGGGTTAAATGGATGGGGGCAATGAGTGTGGAAGGGGGTTTAAGTGGGGTGAAGCAAAAGTATGCTTCTATCCCAGCCTTGAGCAGTCCCGCAATATGCTTCCCTGCAGCAAATCAATGATGGAGGCTGTTCTGCTGGCAGCGTGGACATGCAATGAGGCTGGGAAGAAGAGGGCTGCAGTCTGTAGCATGCTGTGGGCTTAAGCCTGCGGGCTTGCAGGTAAGTACTCTTTTTACACCCTGGACTGTCCTATTAAAGTGGGCCAAAACCCATGGTTGACAGCCCTGGAATCTAGAAGATTCCAGCCGTCTGATTCCCTCCCCTAGGGCATCCCAAATAAGGATGCCCTGCTGTTTGAAACCCCACTAAATCCCTTAAAAAAACCACCTTCTCCCCGAATGCACCTCTCCTCCACCTGCACAAGGCTTTTATATATGACCAGCATGGGCACGCACCTTGTTAGAGGGTAGCCGGGATGCGGCCCCTAGAGCGCTTGGCTCCTTCCGGCTAGACTCACCCCCTTAGTCTCGTGCTGATTGGATGAGATCCCATGCACACGTTGTAGGTCCGCGGAAAAGGTGAGTTTTACTGGGCAACGAATCGGGGTACTCAGGGAACAAAAGACCAAAATCTGGGATAGTCAAAATCCAAGGATTTGGTCCACTTTTAGTCACTTTTGATTTTTTTTAAGTGGACCAAAACCTCATGGAGATCGATTCCCTCCCCCTGATGCACCCTGATTGGGGTGCCCCCCTGTGTGAAACCCCCCAGGTTATTTTCCGGTCCAATGCTGCATGCACGAGCCGTGGCCACATCCCCGCTATCCCTCTAGCAAGGTGCGTGCCTGCACCAGGCATTTGTGAATGGCCGCCGGGGGCACGCTCCCTGTTAGAGGGTAGTGGGGGATTAGACGAATGCTTAGAAGAGCTAATGGGGTGGATCCGAACGTGCTGATTGGACAAGTGGCCGCGCATAGGCAGTAGGACCGGAAAAGGGATGAGTTTGTATTAGTCAAAATCCTGGGTTTTGGTTCACTTTAAGTTCTATCATATATGTTTATATAATCTGTATTTACCTAACACATTGCAAACGATATAAGACAAGAATAATAAAGGGAATTCCATCCAGTAACTGAACAGTGGGAAATGTACATTATCAAAACCCCCCTGGTTTACTTATATTATCGTCATGATAATGATTATGGGGTTATTTAAGATACGCTAACGCCAGGTAGTGCCACGTAGCGGCAGGTGAACGTTGGACGCTGTATGTGAAAACCACACTTAAGAAAGCGAATCTGGTGAGCGCCTCTAATAGCATCACATAGCGTCACATGTATTATTAGAGGCGGCTCAGTGTATAGCGCCGGCACTCTAGGTTCAGGAGCGCCATGTAATACCTTTTGCTCAGTAACGCTCTGCCATACATTTCAATGGGGTTTCATTTGGTTGTGTTTAAATAGCACTTTGCAGGGCCAGAGGCGGGGCTTGAGGGGCCTTCACCAACCTCCACAGCCCACAGCCCACAGGGCAGAACAACACAAATAATAGATTGTTCCCCCCCTCAGAACCGGCCCCCGAGCCACAGCTAGTGCTTCCTCTTCAGAGTGAGCAGTGTGAAGAGGAGGGAGAGGAAGCTCGTGCGGGAAATGCGACAGGCAGGGGAGAAGCCGGCGGGGACAGGAAGAACTTGTGTGGAGTGTCGGCAGCGGCCAGGAGAAGACGGAGCTACAGGCTGACCAGTGACATTGTGGGACTGGGAGGAAGATCTGAGGAAAAAGTGTCGTCGGCGGCAGTGGTGGCAGGTAGGTGACATCACGCCAGAAGGAGTAAAAGTATTAAATTGAAAGTAACCCACGTGCCTGCCCACTAACCCATCTACCAACCTAACAACCCACCAGCCAACCTACCTGCCCACTCACTACACACACCCACTAGGCTACCAAGCCTACCTTAAAGTGGACCAACACTCATGGCCATGAGCCTCCTGGGGCATCCAGAATTGGGATGCCCTGCTGTGTGAAACCCAGTATACTTACCCTCTCCTTGCTATCACTTTAGCAGGACATGTGCCCCAGCCAGGCAATAGTGAATGGCCGGTGCAGGCATGCTCCCTGCCAGAGGGTAGCGGGGATGCGGCCACTGATTAGAGGGATAGCGGGGATGCGGACCAGGGAAAGTTGAGTTAGTTAGGCCAACCCCTCACATAGTGGGGCATGCCGATTCTGAATGCCTAGGGGGAAGGGACCAAAACCAAGGATAGTCCACTTTGGTCCACTTTAAAGCATAACAAAACATACCAGCGGCCAGCCTGGAATCTAAAACATTCCAGGGTCGGCTGCTGGCTTTGTCTTCCTGGGGCATCCCGAGTGTGAAAGCCCCCCTAGTTTGTCCACTACAACTCTATGCTCCAACGGCACATGCATGGCCTCTCGTCCAATGAGAGCCGCCGGCCTGACTATGTCATTAGCCAGACTGCTGTCATTGGTTTAAATGGAGAGTGCACACAGCCGCATCCCCTGCATCACCGTGTCATGAACGCCCTCCCGCCCCAGCCAATCAGATCTCTCCATATCTATGGGAGCCATCTGCTGAATGATGTAGTCACAAAAAATGGCCATTACTGAACAAGAGCCCACACATGTGCCTTTGGAGCGTGGAAAGGTAAGTTGTATTGGGTGAACTGGGGGTTTCACACTTCAATCAGTGCCATGTGCATGTGTAAAAAGTTCTATCTATTAAATATCAATAAATAATGGTAACATACAATCATGTACCCTGGGCTGAGTGAGGTAAAGTGACCAAAAGCAGGCCCAGCTGTCTCCCTCATGACTTCTAAGATTTGCTGATATTTTCACATGTTCTTATTTATTGTTGTTTGATCTCTTTTAGTCACATTGGCTTTATTTTTGGTGAATATCTGCACATTGTTTGCATTGCTTTTGGTCATGGTCATGGTCCAGGGCACATTGATTTATTTATTGATAGACAAACCAAAACTCACTGAACTTGTGAAATACATTTGGCCAAAGCCCCTGCCGATATTCCCTTCTTAGGGTGTAGAACTAAAAAAGGATATTTTTGCTCTTTTCGAATTGTCCTGGAACACTGATTTTTTTTGCTGTCCCTCGGTGTGAGATGGCAGGAGATCAGTCATAGGTGTGGTAATTACATCATCGCCACACACAGCAGTGGCAATGAATGGAGGAGGCGGAGCTTTACAGCTAAAACAGGCGCCATTATCTGGGATTAGAGTGAGGCAGCAGCAGTGAAAATTGGCAAAAGGTCCTCCTCATAGGGGGATGCTAGGTAAAAATGTGGGTTTCGGTCCCCTTTAATAGATATAGTTGTTTACACATGCACTGTTAGACCAGGATGTGGTGAAGGCATATGGAGCAGTTTGGGTCCGCATACCTTGTTTTTAACTTTGTTTTGTGTTGTAATATATCAATAAATTTGGAATAGTTGCTGTTTGCCGATACACTTGTGGTTCATTCATTATCCAGCACCAGCCTTGTGGATTGTGTGAGCTTTCCCAGTTTCCTCTCATTGTATGGTGTGTGCTCAGCAGAAGATTGCAGCTATGGGAAGGGAACCGCAGATCTTTAATCTCTGATAGGCTGCGGGGTGATGGAAATCTCTCTTTTACATTTGTGTGGCACTACAATACCCAGCATGGCATCATCTTTCCCGGACAGTGAGTGAGTCTGCTGCTGGTGCTGCCAGTGAGTCGCCATACATTAGCCTCATATACAGGGTCAGGGCCAGGACAGAACAGCCTCATTAACTAACCTCCGGCCCGCTCTCAGCTCTCTGACCAGGCAGTCGCCATGACAACCCCCTGCAAGCTCTAGCTGAGGCATGCAAGGGATGCATTTATTTACCTCACACTCACCACACCCAGGGGCAGACTGGGGTTATTAAATGCCCAGGGGCTTTTCTGGTCACACTGGCCCTTCTGCAGCATGTCCGGCCTGGTGTATGCGACCCCCCCCCATAACATGCTGAGTGGCAGAAACCCCCCATAACAAGCTGAGTGGCAGAAACCCCTCATAACACCCCAAGTGGCAGAACTCCCATAACATATTGAGTGGCAAATACCACCCATAACAGGCTGTGAGGCAGAAACCCCCCAAAACACACTGAGTGGCAGATTGCCCGAATAACAGGTTGTAAGGCAGAAACCCCCCAAAACACAGAGGCAGAGTCCCCCAATAACAGGCAGTGAGGTTACATTCAATCACAGTTAAACATGTATAGCGCAAAATAGGTAGGCTGGCCCTTTAATGCAAATTAGCACCCATGGTCATGTGACTGCAGCCTCACTGGTGATGTCACTTGCTGCTTTAGCTTCTGGTGGCAAGACCTCTGCTGTGTGCTCTCCTGCCTGCAGGAACGCGACTTCTCTCGGTCTCTGTGTGTCTCTGTCTCTTTTGCTTATATTTTCCAGGTATCTTCAGCAACCATGACCTCCTGGGAGGCAGCCCAACTCCAAATCTACACCCAGTCTCTTGGAATCAGTGGTAAGTGTCTTTATCTTTATTTATTGTTTAATATTCATAGCCTAAAACAACAGCACCAGCTGCACCATCACATACACCCTACGCCTTAGTTCTGATTTTTACATTCCTTTCCTTTTTTTGCAAATTTGACAGTGGGAAGTAAAAAAATCCCAACATCTTGGGGATTTCAACAGTTGGGATTTGGCTGTTGGAATTCAAAAACAAAATTTTGGGGATTTTTACAGTTGGAACTAATTTTTTTTGGGGGGGGGGGGGTTGACGGGGGAAATTTTGAATTTTGACAGTTGGGAGTCAAAAACAAAATTTGGGAGATTTTGACCATTTGAATTTGACAGTTGGAGCAAAAAAAAAAAAAAAAAATTGGTGGGGGGGAGGAATTTTGACAGTTGGAATTTGGAAACAACATTTTGGGGATTTTGACAATTGGAACTAATTTTTGGGGGGACATTTTGACAGCTAAACATTTTTTTGGGGGGGGGATTTTGAATCTTAGGGATTTTGACAGTTGGAATTTGACAGTTAGGATTTGACAGTTGCAATTTGACAGTTGGAGCAAAAAAAATATTTTTCAGGGGGGGGGGGAATTTTGACAGTTGGAATTTAGAAACAACATTTGGGGGATTTTGACAGTTGGAGCTAAATTTTTTGGGGGGACATTTTGACGAAACTAAAAATTTTTAGGGTGGGGGAATTTTGAATTTTGACAGTTGGGAGTCAGAAAACTGTTGGAATTTGACCTTCTTTTGGGGGGAGGGGAAGAGGATTTGGACAGTATTTTGGGGATTTTGACAAATTATTTTATTTGTGCGTTTTAATTTGTTTTCTTAATAGGGCTCCATCTACAATATTTGGAAACAAAAGAATCAGCCCAGCCTGTCATTGTAATGGCTGATGCTAGGGGCGTTGGGAGGTGGGTTAAGTGGTCAAAACTGTAATAAATGTCCACATAAACCCCAAAAAACATTCAATGTAAAATTGAACAAAATTACAGTGTTGTATTGGTAAAGAAAAACACAGGCACTCCATGCATCCAATGTAAATGACCCAGTATGTGCTTTCTAATGGGGGCGTGGACCAACTGTCACTTCGGCCTCCCAACTCATAGTGTGGGAAATATTTCCCAAAACAACTAAAAACAATATTAAGCCTACAATTAAACTGATTTACAGTGTTTCTGGTAAGAAAAAACACATATACATGCCAATACGGGGCTGGATCATGTGTCCCAATATTACTCATATGGCCAAACCTGTAATACATTTTCCCCAAAACCCCAAAAAAACATAAAATTAAACAGACTTACAGTTTTCAGCATCTATGCATCCAATGTAAATGAAGAATTCTATATTTCCTAATAGGGGCCTGGCTTACAATTCCAGTGGCTGCTCATCAGAGAAAAAACCTAGGCTCCTTAGCATCACAAAAATCTCTTCCTTTCTTCTCCAGTTCCATTTTTCTTCCAAGAATCTATTTTAGAGCAGCTAAGGAACCAGGCTGTCCTGTTGTGCTGGCCAACAAAAAACATCCATAGATCCAATGTAAATGAAGCAGTCCATATATCCTAATAGGGGCCTGGCTTAGAATTACGGTGGCTGCTCATCAGAGAGCAAATTTAGGCTCCGTAGCATCACAAAATCTTCTTCCTTTCTTCTTCAATTCCATTTTTCTTCCAAAAATCTATTTAGAGCAGATAATGAACCAGGCTGTCCTGTTGTGCTGGCCAACAAAAAGCATCCATAGATCCAATGTAAATGAAGCAGTCCATATATCCTAATAGGGGCCTGGCTTAGAATTCCAGTGGCTGCTCATCAGAGAGCAAACTTAGGCTCCGTAGCATCACAAATATTTTCTTCCTTTTTTTCTCCAGTTCCATTTTTCTTCTAAAAATCTTTTTTTAGAGATTTTAGAGCAGCTAATGAACCAGGCCGTCCTGTGGTTCTGGCATTTCAAAGCCCATACCAACTGCACCAACTGTCACTATAGCCTCCCAGGCAGCCATAACTGTTTTTCTGTTCTGCTCACACTTCCAGCACATAAGCCTGTCACCCTGCTGAGGACCCGGCTATTTAAAGGACCCAACAAAACATATTACATGTAAAATTAGATTTAGAGCATTTATCTGATGTAAATCGGCCCTTTACACATATGTACATACAGTAACAGTAAGCCTGTCACTGTCATCATGAGCCTGGCTGTGTAAAGTAAGCCTGTCTCCAGCAGGGCTCAGTGTAACAGGTACATGAAGAGAATTTATTAGTAGTGATTATAAGTAGTGATTATAAGTAGTATTTTGATTAAAAAATATATTTGATAAATATTTGATATTTGATAAAAAAATATATAAAATATTTTAGTAGATTTTAGAAAAAGGAAGGGTGATAGCCTGTTCTGTGTTTAAAGAGAAGTTAAATGAATAAAAGCCTCACCCCTTAGCATGGCGACATCCTGATCTGTGATGCCGCAGGGCTGCACATTCCCTGCCTGCCAAACCTGCAGACCAGGCAGCCATCACCACTTCCTCCAATGATAACCAATCATGTGGCCAATCAGGTTCACCATGCAGACTTGCACATTATTGTGCTCCTGGTCAGGGGCGGACTGGCCATAGGGACACCTGGGACAATGCCCAGTGGGACGCACTGCTTTAGGGCCAGTTGGGCTGCTGCTTTTAACACCCACATTCAATCCCTACCCCCTTAGTCTCCCTCTCAGCCCCCTGTACCCAGCCCCATTTTACCCACAAGCCAAGGCAACCCAGCCCCCAATGCTATAGCCCTGGCATCATGTATATAAAGTGCAAGAGCATTATTGGTTATCACTTTTCCCTATAAAGATAACTTGGACTAAAACCCTAATAACACAAGTGAGTGAAAATATTGGGTTTTTGTACTCTTTAACTACTAACCACATCAAAGGCATAATCCACCCCCAGAAAATGTCAGCTATATATACATATTGCAAAATATTAAATAAACACAGAGCTAATTAGGTGCATCAAATCGTGAAATGTCCCAAACAGAGTGATTGTGTGATATCCACCGCTGCGTGCCCGTCACCGGTATCACAAAACTCTTACCAGATCAACACATCATAAATGCATTAAATATAAGTGCAGACTCCTCCAAAGAGTAAGATAAATTCACATCAACTTGGGGACAGCCCGTTAGAAATAACTCCAATTCTCCTTTGTGTACAATATCTGGCTTGGATTCCACCATCACAATCCCATAAGGACGACAAGATACTCCAATCACATGTAACAAGATATGAATAGAAAAGACTAGTGCAACATTGCTAGATATAAGGACTGCCCACTTTAATATCAACAGAAATGCACTCACAAACAGATAAAATCATTCAGCATGTAAAAGGTTAAAAGACCGCGAACAGCTCTCACCGCTCCCGACTGGTATACTTGCAAGTAAAAGATGCCTCCAGAAATAAAGGAAGCCCGAGCCTCCAACGCGTTTCGTCGCTCGTAGGCGACTTTAACTAGGATGCTCGGCGCGGCGGCAAGTCCGGTATTTATACCGGCTTAACCTGAAAGCGAGGGCGGAAAGCCCCGCCCACTACAATGACGCAATCTGCGTCAGTCCTTTGAATATTTAAACAAGGAGGAGGTTTTAACCTACTCTGCGGACGCCCCTCAGAAGGACTTTAACCTCTAACGAACCGCCAATACTAAAAAAACTTACACACAACAAATTGACGGCTTTTCATATATCCCAATAGTCCGGCTCATCAAAGCGGAAAACAGAACATAATTTTATAATAGATATACGGCCGCTATAAATTAACTTCCAAAAAAGGGCTGACAGTTAAAAATTATACTTAATTAAAAGACAATAGAGACTGCTAAACCTAAAATATTGGCACAGGGCTCATATAAAATCCCAATAATAAACTAAAATAATAAAATAAGCTGTTACTTATTAAAAAGTAACCAACCACATAAAACTCATATCCAAAAGCCTATTAAGCGCTAATTCAACAGAAAATATTATAATAAGGGGCTCTAAAGACTAATGGACCTACTAATTAGGCTAATATTGAAAATCAATTAAGATACCCAAAATCTCATAACTAAAAACCTAAAGAGGACCTAAACCGAATTATTGGGCAGCGGTGAAAGCTCTAAGCGGTAAAGGATATTGAACAAACATATAAAAACAGGGTAGCTGTAATTATAAATATATAATTAATATATAAATTCCATAAATTAACAATTTTGTATATAAAAAGAACTGGATAATTGAAATTGAGCACACAATAAAACATATCTTAAAATCAAGATACATCAATAAAACAGTTCAGATCAAACTCCACATTTAGACCTAATGGAGTAAAGGTGTTCAACTTAAAAATCCAGCGGCTCTCACATTTACTAAGTTCCCGTATCTGATGAGAACCCCTCCATTTCTTCTCTATACAATCTATGCCCAAAAAAGATAGAAGGCTAGGATCTGAATTGTGTACCTGTTTAAAATGGGCCGATACACTGTGCGCCTCATATCCCCGCTTTATATTATAAATATGTTCCCGGACCCGGATCTTAAGCTCACGGGAGGTCCTCCCCACATACAAAAGATTGCATGGACACCATAGCAGGTATACTACACATTTGGAATTGCAAGAGATAAAACTACAGATTTTATGCTGCTTTCCTGTCTGGTAATCAACAAATGACCTCATAGGTTTACCCAATGGCAATGAAATCCTACAGCCCATACACTTTCCGCATCTATAAAATCCCATTAGCTGGTTGGAAGTGAGGCTAATGGGCTTCGGTGGATCGATGTGACTATGAACCAAACGGTCTCTTAATGTTGGTGCTCTTCTATAAATACATACTGGTCGATCAGGTAGGATGGAACCTAAAATGGGGTCTTCTTTGAGGATGTGCCAATGGCGATCAAGGATTTTTTTCACTTTATCACATTGCAGACTGTACCCCGTTATGAAAGCAAATTCAGACTTATTTGTTCTACTAGGGTTAAGGGCCTTAGGCTTGGAACCATTCAAAATAACTTGACGGTCCAGGTCCCTTATTCTCTGCGCCTGACTTTGAATCTCATCACCAGGATACCCCTTCTCTATAAAACGCTCACTAAGGATTGTCGCTTGTCTATCATAATCAGCTAAATGCGTACAGTTCCTTCGAAGCCGTAGAAACTGCCCCTTGGGAATTGCTCGCAACCAGCTGGAATGATGACAACTTTGGGCAGGGACAAACCCATTTCTATCGGTGGGTTTGAAGTAGGTGCGGGTGGTCAAATTAGAACCCTCAATCCTAATAGTCAAATCCAAAAAGTTGACCTCAATTGGGTCAATTTCAGCAGTAAACTCAAGATTATAGAGATTAACATTCACCTCACAAAAGAATTCATTAAGGCTAGCCAAAGGTCCATCCCAAATGACCAGCACGTCGTCTATAAAACGACGCCATAATTTTAATGCTGGCCATCTATCTCCATAAATAAATGATAATTCCCAATGGCCGACGTACAAATTAGCCATACTTGGGGCAAATTTAGCCCCCATTGCTACGCCCTTGGTTTGCAAATAGAATTTGTCCCCAAACCAAAAATAATTATGATTTAGGGCAAACACCAAACACTCAATAATGTATTCTATTTGTATCAGAGGGAGTTTAGAATCTTGATTTAAAAAATAACGCACAGCTGAAAGACCCTTGTCATGTGGTATAACTGTATAAAGAGAAGTAACGTCAGCTGTGGCCAGTAAGGAATCCTGACCAAGCTGCTGTAGCCCACAAAGATTTATAACATGACTGGAATCCCGGAGATAGGCAGGAAGCCCCACCACCAGAGGTTGTAGAAAGTTATCAACGTACTCACCTAATCTGCAGGTGATAGAGTCTACACCGCTAACAATCGGGCGGCCAGGGGGCTTTGTGGGATTCTTATGTATTTTTGGCAAATAATAGATCGTTGGAATCCTCGGTGCTTTAATGTTGAGGTATTCAAACTCTTTGATGCTAAGAACACCCATATCCCGGCCTTTCACCAAGAGGTCACTCAAGGCCCTCTGGTACTCCAAAGTAGGGTCCCTTTTCAATACCGCATACGTCTCAGTATCACTTAAGAGACGATTCATTTCATCAATATAATCAGACTTGTTTAAAATCACCAAACCACCCCCTTTATCTGCAGGTTTAAGGACCACCTCATGCCTCTTCTCAATAGATTTAATCGTTTTTTGCATCCAAACCTGTCCTGGCAGTTTTTTCGTATTAATCCTCCTCAGATCTCTATTTACAACCGATTTAAACGCCTCTAATTGTGAATTAGAATTAATCTGAGGATTAAAAAGGGACTTATTTTTCAAGGATGAATGTTGCACTTGAGGGGGAATAGCAACCTGCCGTTCTTGTATGCCCGATACAGAGGGTTCTAATCCCTCTACAACCCCCGACGACCCCATATTACATTGAGTATCCGTCGCAAGGGACTTATTCCAGAAAAATTTTTTTATAGAGAGTTTTCTCATAAATTTTTGAAAATCAATAAAGGTGGAGAAAGTATCAATATTTTTAGGTGGGGCAAACTTAAGACCTCGGTCAAGAAGCTTCAGCTCCTCTGCTGTCAACTGGATAGAGCTGAGATTGAAAATCCCCTGGCCTACAGCTGTCTTTGTCGCCTTGTGTTTGGCCCCTCCTCTTCTTCCCCGTCGTCCCATCCTTTCCGTTTCATTGGAAGTTTTTCCCTGGACTCCCCCACTTTGCCTCTGTCTCTCATAGGGAACAATTCCCTGGATGGTGGCGATTTTCTCCCCACCCTCTGAAAAGGGGAACCTTCCGAAACATCACCGTTCCCCCTTGGCTCGTAACCTCTATTGTCCCGTGTCTGATAGTTAGCACTAGAGTTCAGCCGAGAATACGGTCGCCACACCGGGGATCTATTACGCCAGCTTTTGTTCATAGAGCGAACATTACCTCCCCGTTCTACTCTGTAAGCTGGTTCTGGAAAACCCCTATTCCCCCTTCTTGGTATACCACTAGTGGCAATATCAGGTTTATTTATTCTCCGTCTTACATTTGAGGGACTAGAGAACCTAACATTTTTGGGGGTTAGGGCCACACCCTCGTTACTCCTCTCACCATAGGGCAAGCTGGAGTTAGTTTCAGCTCTAGTTTGAGTATCCAATATATCTCTAACCTGCCATTTGAATACTCTATTATGAGAATAATCAAAATTATCCCGTTGTAATTTCCTTATCTTTCTTTTCTGTATTTGATCTTCCTCCTTACCCAATTTAGTTCTTATTTCCTCAGATTTCCTTAAAAATTGATCAGAAGCGCTTAATGGTTCCAGCTTTTGTCTGAACTCATTCTTTTGCTGCTCAAGACCTAACAATTGTTGTTTCTTTTTTGTAATCAATCTTTCAACTAACAACAATCCACAACCATTAAAAAAATCAAACCACTCTTTCTTTGATTCTATAGAATCCTCCCCATCATATATACATAGGGACCATCTTAACTGTTGTGGAACCATTCTAAGGCTCACATATTTTTCCAGTGTGGCTACGTCCCATTTCAAGCGTAACTCTCTATTGAGGACTTTATATAAACCTTTAAAATCTTCCTCATAGCTGGATTGAGTCGCAGGGTCTGGTCCAATTACAGACAAATCCCCAAAATCAATCCCTCTAGAAGTGTTATAAGAAAATATATCCATAATAATCCCCTAAACAAATGATACACAAAAATTAATAGTGCAATAATCAGCTGCAGGTATCAAAAGGACTAAAGTAAAAAGATAACAAGGTGATTAAACAAAAAACTGTTTAAAAGATACCGCGCTCTAAATAATAAATGCCAGAAGTGAAAAGCTCAACGTGTATGACTTAAGTCCAAAAAAAAGTCCAAATCAGTTGCAAAATATTAAATAAACACAGAGCTAATTAGGTGCATCAAATCGTGAAATGTCCCAAACAGAGTGATTGTGTGATATCCACCGCTGCGTGCCCGTCACCGGTATCACAAAACTCTTACCAGATCAACACATCATAAATGCATTAAATATAAGTGCAGACTCCTCCAAAGAGTAAGATAAATTCACATCAACTTGGGGACAGCCCGTTAGAAATAACTCCAATTCTCCTTTGTGTACAATATCTGGCTTGGATTCCACCATCACAATCCCATAAGGACGACAAGATACTCCAATCACATGTAACAAGATATGAATAGAAAAGACTAGTGCAACATTGCTAGATATAAGGACTGCCCACTTTAATATCAACAGAAATGCACTCACAAACAGATAAAATCATTCAGCATGTAAAAGGTTAAAAGACCGCGAACAGCTCTCACCGCTCCCGACTGGTATACTTGCAAGTAAAAGATGCCTCCAGAAATAAAGATTGGGCATAGATTGTATAGAGAAGAAATGGAGGGGTTCTCATCAGATACGGGAACTTAGTAAATGTGAGAGCCGCTGGATTTTTAAGTTGAACACCTTTACTCCATTAGGTCTAAATGTGGAGTTTGATCTGAACTGTTTTATTGATGTATCTTGATTTTAAGATATGTTTTATTGTGTGCTCAATTTCAATTATCCAGTTCTTTTTATATACAAAATTGTTAATTTATGGAATTTATATATTAATTATATATTTATAATTACAGCTACCCTGTTTTTATATGTTTGTTCAATATCCTTTACCGCTTAGAGCTTTCACCGCTGCCCAATAATTCGGTTTAGGTCCTCTTTAGGTTTTTAGTTATGAGATTTTGGGTATCTTAATTGATTTTCAATATTAGCCTAATTAGTAGGTCCATTAGTCTTTAGAGCCCCTTATTATAATATTTTCTGTTGAATTAGCGCTTAATAGGCTTTTGGATATGAGTTTTATGTGGTTGGTTACTTTTTAATAAGTAACAGCTTATTTTATTATTTTAGTTTATTATTGGGATTTTATATGAGCCCTGTGCCAATATTTTAGGTTTAGCAGTCTCTATTGTCTTTTAATTAAGTATAATTTTTAACTGTCAGCCCTTTTTTGGAAGTTAATTTATAGCGGCCGTATATCTATTATAAAATTATGTTCTGTTTTCCGCTTTGATGAGCCGGACTATTGGGATATATGAAAAGCCGTCAATTTGTTGTGTGTAAGTTTTTTTAGTATTGGCGGTTCGTTAGAGGTTAAAGTCCTTCTGAGGGGCGTCCGCAGAGTAGGTTAAAACCTCCTCCTTGTTTAAATATTCAAAGGACTGACGCAGATTGCGTCATTGTAGTGGGCGGGGCTTTCCGCCCTCGCTTTCAGGTTAAGCCGGTATAAATACCGGACTTGCCGCCGCGCCGAGCATCCTAGTTAAAGTCGCCTACGAGCGACGAAACGCGTTGGAGGCTCGGGCTTCCTTTATTTCTGGAGGCATCTTTTACTTGCAAGTATACCAGTCGGGAGCGGTGAGAGCTGTTCGCGGTCTTTTAACCTTTTACATGCTGAATGATTTTATCTGTTTGTGAGTGCATTTCTGTTGATATTAAAGTGGGCAGTCCTTATATCTAGCAATGTTGCACTAGTCTTTTCTATTCATATCTTGTTACATGTGATTGGAGTATCTTGTCGTCCTTATGGGATTGTGATGGTGGAATCCAAGCCAGATATTGTACACAAAGGAGAATTGGAGTTATTTCTAACGGGCTGTCCCCAAGTTGATGTGAATTTATCTTACTCTTTGGAGGAGTCTGCACTTATATTTAATGCATTTATGATGTGTTGATCTGGTAAGAGTTTTGTGATACCGGTGACGGGCACGCAGCGGTGGATATCACACAATCACTCTGTTTGGGACATTTCACGATTTGATGCACCTAATTAGCTCTGTGTTTATTTAATATTTTGCAACTGATTTGGACTTTTTTTTGGACTTAAGTCATACACGTTGAGCTTTTCACTTCTGGCATTTATTATTTAGAGCGCGGTATCTTTTAAACAGTTTTTTGTTTAATCACCTTGTTATATATACATATTAATTTAAATAAAGCAAACATATCACAGTCAATTAAAAAAATCATGCGTTTAGGGGATTGTAATGGCATACATTAAAAAAGCATACTTACCTGTGTCCTCCTTGTGAGGTATTCTCCAAGATTGGGTCCCTTGGTGTCCTGGCACGCTCCTGCTGCCTCTCATGTCAGTCACAGTGATTGTGTTTGCAATTCATTACAGTAAAGGGAGTTTAGCAGACAAAGGCACTGTGACTGACAACGGATGAGCATCCCTTTATTTATTTTCTGGGTGTACAGTCCACTTTACTGTATCCCCGCCAGTGGGTGCCACGGGCACACTTGCAGCTAGAGGTGAGAAGAGATGCGACCGGCAGAATGTTCTCCATTCAGCTTTTCTAGCTGATCTGATACTTTAGTATTTATAATGCTCAGAATATGTAAATGAATGCCTGGCTAAACAATCTTTTTCTTTACAGGTCTCTTGCCGTGGCTTCGGTCAGGTAGAAATCGCATGGATTTGGAGGTCATGGTTTGCGAGACGTGCCGCACACGCTGTTCCATCTGTCTCGAGGACTTCAAGCTGCACGAGCCCTTGGGAATCGTAAGTTGCTTGCACATCTTCCACAAGAAGTGCATCCGCAACAGCCTCAAGCGCCGCCGGAAGTGCCCACTGTGCCGCCATCGTGCACTTGGGCACATGGTAGGTCATCTTGCCATGGCTGGTAACACTACTCAGTGTTTTTATGCACCTTTCTATTATGCCCATCCAGATTACCGTCCCATCCGCGTCTGAAGGTGAACGCGGTGTCCTGATTCCACCTCCAGGAATGTGAAATTATCATTATAGAAGGTGAACGCGGTGTCCTGATTCCATCTCCAGGAATGGTGAAAATATCATTATAAATATATTGTATTTATAATAATTAGTACATATTTAATGTATTTATAGCATATTGTATTATATATATATAGTATTCATTAAAATAACAATAGTTGTTGCGTCGTTTGGGTTATGTTAGGTAAGGGTAGTGTATTCCAGGTATCCTTTAGCGCCATCTCCCCAGTCAGCCTCCTGCCAACATCTGCCTCCAGCCAACATCTGTCTCCAGCCAACATCTGCCTCCAGCCAACATCTGTCTCCACCCAACATCTGTCTCCAGCCAACATCTGTCTCCAGCTGCCTCCATGTCTCCTCCGGCCCGGTCATCGGCACCTGTCCCCACCGGCACCCGGCCATCGGTGCATATGTGTTTGTATTTGTCCTGTGTTGTCTTTGTCCTGACTGCCACTGCCACACACACACTAACACTTATACACTGACACCATCCAGACTCACCCTGACACACCTACTGACACTTGTAGAGTGACGCAGACCTGACTGAAGACCATGACCGTAGAGGTAGGGTAGATGGCACACACATAGGTTAGAACATCTAGGACTAGATTAGGAAAGCTACACCTGCATCCAGCACTAGTAAAGTAGGGATCACGATGGCTAGCATCAGTTAGGATAGGCCAGTGCAGTGTAGTGTAGGACCTGCCCGAAAAAGAGTCTACCTTGGCGTTGGTGGGCAGGCTCATAATCCGTTGGCCAAAAAATAAATGCTGTTTCTCTATTGTAGATCTAATTCCTATTAAACTGATTTTCTAACCAGGAAGCCAAATAAAGTGAACTCTCTCCCATTTGTGGCAATGCTTCCGCTCCTCTCTCTGTTACTTGCTTACCTGTTTCAGTGGCCCTTTCCCTCAGCTGGGGGATGGGAAGCTGGAGCAGCACAATGTTACATGCTAAAATCACTGCTTCCAGCTGAGGGAAGTTGTGGCACTGGGGCAGGTAAGCCAGTGAGCAGCAATAGGGCTTCCCCTCGGGCAGTGCGCATGTGCTCTAAAGAGCAGTCACTGGCCTATAGGAATAATCGCTCATAACACCACAATATCACCACAATATCAAGTGTTTTGTTTCTGGCCATTGGATTATGCTAAAAGGCTCTTTGTTATACAGAAGTAAATAAATGATACATAAACTGTGTCCTGTGTGTGTTTACAAATAGATTTAGACACATTTCACATGTAGTGGGGGACTATTTGTGTTTTATAACGCTTTTTCTTTCTTAAAGTGGATCAAAACCCAGGATTTTTACTATCCTGGTATTTGGTCCATTCTAATAGATTCCCAGGCCGGCTGCTGGCTTTCCACCAGAGGGTAGCGGGGATGTGGCCGCTGATTGGACTGGGGAAAGGTGAGTTAGTTTGGTCAACCTGGGGGGTTTCACATAGAGGGGCGTGCCAATTCTGGTTGCCTTGGGGGATGGGACCAAAAATTCTAGGATTTTGTCCACTTTGGTCCACCAGCGGCCAGCCTGGAATTTAAAAGATTCCAGGGTCGGCTCCTGGCATTTTTTTCTGGGGTATCCCGAGTGTGAAACCCCCCTAGTTCGGCCACTACAACTCTGTGCTCCAGAGGGTCGTCCAATGAGAGCCACCGGCCTGACTATATCATTTAGCAGACTGCTCTCATTGGTTTAAAGCACATTTGGCCAAAGCCCCGACGATATTTTCTTCTTAGGGTGTAGAACTATAAATGGATATTTTTTTTTTTTTTGCTGTCCTTTTCTGTAAGATGGCAGAGGATCAGTCATTGCATTGGTGTAGCAATGACATCATCACCACACACAAAAATGGATACACACACACACAATGAATGGAGGAGGCGGAGCTTTACAGATAAAACAGGCGCCATTATCTGGGATTAGAGTGAAGCAGGAGCAATGGAAATTGGCAAAAGGTCCTCCTCATGGGGGCAGCAATTCAAGGGATGCCAGTTAAAAATGTGGATTTTGGTCCGCTTTAAATTGAGAGTGCACACAGCCGCATCCCCTGCATCACCGGTGTCATGAATGCACTCCCGCCCCAGCCATTCAGATCTATCCAAGTCTACGCTTGTTGAATGATGCAGTCACGGCAGATGGCCCTCCCTGAACAAGAGCCCACAAGTGCCTTTGGAGCATGGAAAGGTGAGTTGTAGTGGGTGAACTGGGGGGTTTCACACTGCGGGGCATCCTGATTCTGGCATGGAACAAAACCTGGTAGTCAAATTCCTGGGGTTTGTTTCGCTTTAATGTAGACCCGTGGTTTTTGGACATCACGATTTGGGATGCCCCACTGTGTAAAACCTGCCAATGACTAGTAATACCTTCCTCACGTTCCCTCAGTGCTGGCAAATCTCTCCTCCAATCAGCTTCTCTGGCTGCACATAATAATGGAAGCCCAGCCGAACACGGCGCAAACATGCAATGGGGATCCAGGGGGACTTGGGAGCGGGAATCAAGTGGCCCTGGAGTCTTATGGACTACAGGACTGCATTTGGTCCTTACAGTGGAGCACTGGCACATTTTGCCTGTCCTGGAGTCTAATAGACTCCAGGGCCAGCCTATTCCCTCACCCTAGGGCATTTTGTTTTGCACCCTAGGGACTTGTTTTGGGATGCCTCAACACGTGATACCCCCCATGGATAGACACATAAACTTACCTATCCACAATCCAAAGCATATACCTTTATACTCATGCCATGCATGTGAGTGGCTGGTGCTTGTGTTCCCAGCTAGAGGTGAACAGGGATGCGGCCGGCTGCAAGTCTGAGAGGCTATCAGAGCTGAATGGAGGCAAAAGGGAAAAAAATTCTGTGCCCAGGGACCTCTACCTGATTCTGTGCCCAGGGGCCTCCACCAGATTCTGTGCCCAGGGGCCTCCACCAGATTCTGTGCCCAGGGACCTCCACCAGATTCTGTGCCCAGGGGCCTCCACCAGATTCTGTGCCCAGGGGCCTCCACCACTCTTAGTCTGGCCCTGCATAGGGTGCTGCTGTTTCTGTGCTTTCAAGAAATTATTTTTATCTCACAGGATAAATGATGTACCTCATCTGTGAAAATGCCTCATTACAGTAGCAAGTGATTCGCTTGCGACAATTTAGCACAAACATCTTTTATTGTACCTTTTGTGTGTTAAAATAAAAAAAGCTCACTCAGTGTAGTTTCAGTTCACACCCAAAGGTGAACCCAAAGTTAAACTTATGTCAGAAAATAAATAACATGACCTTCACCTTCAATGTGTCTTACTCCTTTGGCGCGATCAACACTGAAGGAATCCCATATTCACTACTCTACTACTTTTAGGGCAAACTACTTTTGGGCAAAAAGCAAAACACACTACACAATTGTGTGCTGCGGTGCACCTCTAATATGGCACGGTGCAGCGGTAGCACTACATGTCTCTCTGCACAGCGCCATTGCTTCCGCTTCCCCCAGAGTAGAGGTGGTGGGGGTATCTGAAACGGGCAGCAGTGAAACCCAGCAGGAGGCATAGAAGGAGTAAGGATCTTGGGGCTCGTTGAGAAGATTCTCCTCTAGTCTGGCAATTGCAATAGCCACCTTCTTGGGGTCCTTCACTCCTCTGCTCTGGGAAAGGACCTGGTGAAAGGACCCAAAGCATGTGGCTTTTGCAAGCCACCAGATTGGAGACAGCAACGGGGGACCAGCAGTTATGGACCAGGAGGCATTAGTAAGTATAGCCTTTTTACTGCACTGCAACACACCACATGTGCTTTACCCTCAGTGCCCACAAACATCTATGGGCCGCACTGCAGTTGCACTTCATTGTTTTCCACTTCACTCCCTGTAGAGAATCTTGAGGAAGTTACTGTCATCTTGCTCTAACTTGCCCTATTAATCTTCGGTGAGGATTTTCTGACCCCTGACTTGCCTGACTTCCTTTATGTCCTGGCCTGTTTCTCTGTCCTTATGCGTCATACCTTCCAGGGGTACTTTGGGGCGGGCAAGAAAAGTAGGCCAGACTTGTTGAGCCTTCTACTAAGGGGTTCCTTGTAGAGAAGTAAATCATTGGTATTATTGTAGCACTGCATGTAAAATATAAAGAAAACCAAGTACACGTAGGACCACACAGAAAGGTCACAAGCATGGCTGATGAACAGAATGCCAACAGCAATCTCTCTAATCATTGTATATTTGTGTAAAAATAGTAAGAGGCCCATGTCCCCAAAGCTGCTGTTGCTGCTGTTTATTTCTCTTAAGGGTCCCTTGAGCATATTTGGGGAGAATAAACTAGAATGCAGTAATGGAAACATTTTTCCTGGGTTATTTACAATGTCAGAGCATGACAGATAAAACTGATGAAGTGCAAGATGCTGCACTTCATTAAACAATATTACCTTTTCTATTCCAATAAAAAGCTACATTTATTACATATGTTATGGTTCTCTTCGTCTATATAAAGAACACTTAATAGTAATACCTGCAGCAAATAGAGATTTTAATATTTTTCATTTCTGTAATAGGTTGGTGGTTATTTCAATACTGTGTCATTATTTAAAGGGTAATACAGACATCATTAATATATTGCTCAGCAAGCCAACTGCATGAAGGTGATGGGATTTCATACAGTAAAATCAGCAACTATTTAACTGTCTAAGTACCGTCATGCCTAATCTGAGGATTATCAATATATTTTTGAAATGACAGATTGGGGGAAATTAAAAAAATAAAATCAGAAAGCTGAAAAACTTGAAAGTACTTATGGTTAACATAGTCATGCTTCTACCATGGAGGAAACTGATCATAGCAAGCGCAGGAAGAATTCCCAGTGGGCCACATTGCTTAATAACCACTTGGGCTGGGTACAGCCTCCAGCATGTAGCCCACCTCACCCAGAGCACCCCCTCTCCACACCCTGCTCCTCAACCCCCCATAACTTGCTCCAATGTAACCCCCCCCAGCCAAGATACTCCAGCCCATGTGTCATGGCTGCCACAGTAACTGCCCCTATAATGCTAAAGCTTCAGTACCATCACTTATCACAATTCTCCCCCTACCATTGTCTGTTCCTGCAATGTTAAAGCATCATCTGATACTAACTGAGAAGCCCCTTGGGGTGCATGCCTATGAATCTTTTGCCTGCACTGTTCATTTGACCATAAATACACAGCAGTGTAAGGTTCTTCTCCAATGACCTTAAGTCATTTTTCACACTATGACTCTCTTCCATGCTTGTGTTTCAAAACCCTTTCATGTATCCCATGAGAATAATCAGAAAGTAAATGATCATATGGTCAATGATACTAAAGCATAGCTTAAGGGAAGCCCCCTGCCCTGCAGTCAGTTTAAGTCTGATTGTGACTGCTGATTCTATATAGGTGCAGAGGGACCTTCGATTGACTAAAAGGCAGTTTTTCTCAGATAGTGAATAAACCTCTAGAGCAATTCCTTTTAACTATTTAATAATAGTTGTTGAAGATAGTGTACTGTCCTGATTGAGGGTCTAAGTGTTCCCTATATAGACCTGACCCTACAACATAATTTACCTAGACCATCCATTTGGACTTTCTATGGAAATACTGTATTTTTGAGGCAGGGACCAAAAATAAATGCATCTAATATTGTTATGCTTCTACACATGCTTTATCACCTGTAGTGATCCATTACAGCATAACAAGGGTAATCCATAGGCATCTGGTATATTTTAGGATGAAAACCAGTCACCAGCCCTTTTTTTGCTCCTATTTCGTGAAATGAAAGAATCTCATTACTCTTCACAGGATGATCTGTTAAAGTATTCCATGTGCCTTGTAAGCGTTGTTTATCTGTGCTTCATTATCTGTCTCTTGGGATACTAATAATGAGTGACAGTGCTGACCTTGTGCCTTGTGCCTTTTGTACACAAAAATAGTATAATGGAGAGCATTTTAAGTCATGTTTTCTCCACAAAAGAGGTAAAAATCATCTTTGTTGAAAAATATTGTTGGTCACTGTTGGTCATTTATATCTTCTGTGGTGCTGTACACGGTAGAGATTACAGAAGAGTAAGATGAAAAATATATTTATAATATGCAGGAAATAAATCAGATGTGACAGAAATGGGACAAAGAATAATATATCTATTAGAGATGAGCGAACTTTCGAAAAATTCGATTCGACTGATTCGCCGAATTTTCCGACAAAAATCGTTTCGACCCGAATTTATTCGCGACGAATCGCTATTAAAAACGGCTATTTCTGAGCCTCCTAGAGCCTCAATAGGGTTGTAAACCATTCTGCCTTGCTGTAACACACACAGGATGCGTGCTGGGTTAGTTAAATAATACTTTGAATAAATATTACATGCAGATCAGAGGCATCGCTAATAGAATCGCAGAGCGGCACAATTGCAGAGAGTTGAAGTGGCATCACTATGAGGGGCAGGAGCCCATTCATTGCTTTAAAGAGACACTGGAGTTGGCAGTAGCAGGAGCCCAAAAATTGGATGAATCACACCCTGGAGTTGCAAGCAGCAGCAGGAGCCCAAACGTTGGCTGAAAGAGACACTGGAGTTGGCAGCAGCAGGAGCCCAAAAATTGACTGACACACCCTGGAGTTTCAAGCAGCAGCAGCAGCAGCAACAGCAGCAGGGGCCCAAACATAGCTTGAAAGAGACACTGGAGTTGGCTGCAGGAGCCCAAAGATTGGATGAATCACACCCTGCAGTTGCAAGCAGCAGCAGCAGGAGCCCAAATATTACTTTAAAGAGACACTGGATTTGACAGCAGGAGCCCAAAATTGGATGAATCACACCCTGGGGTTGGCAGCAGCAGCAGCAGGAGCCCAAACATTACTTTAAAGAGACACTGGGGTTGGCTTCAGGAGCCCAAAAATTGGATGACTTACACCCTGGAGTTGGCAGCAGCAGCAGCAGCAGGAGCCCAAACATTACTTTAAAGAGACACAGGGGTTGGCTTCAGGAGCCCAAAAATTGGATGAATCACACCCTGGAGTTGGCAGCAGCAGCAGCAGGAGCCCAAACATTACTTTAAAGAGACACTGGGGTTGGCTTCAGGAGCCCAAAAATTGGATGAATCACACCCTGGAGTTGGCAGCAGCAGCAGGAGCCCAAACATTACTTTAAAGAGACACTGGGGTTGGCTTCAGGAGCCCAAAAATTGGATGAATCACACCCTGGAGTTGGCAGCAGCAGCAGCAGGAGCCCAAACATTACTTTAAAGAGACACTGGGGTTGGCTTCAGGAGCCCAAAAATTGGATGAATCACACCCTGGAGTTGGCAGCAGCAGGAGCCCAAATATTACTTTAAAGATACACTGGAGTTGGCTTCAGGAGCCCAAAAATTGGATGATTCACACCCTGGAGTTGGCAGCAGCAGCAGCAGGAGCCCAAACATTACTTTAAAGAGACACTGGGGTTGGCTTCAGGAGCCCAAAAATTGGATTAATCACACCCTGGAGTTGGCAGCAGCAGCAGCAGCAGGAGCCCAAACATTACTTTAAAGAGACACTGGGGTTGGCTTCAGGAGCCCAAAAATTGGATGAATCACACCCTGGAGTTGGCAGCAGCAGCAGCAGGAGCCCAAACATTACTTTAAAGAGACACTGGGGTTGGCTTCAGGAGCCCAAAAATTGGATGAATCACACCCTGGAGTTGGCAGCAGCAGCAGCAGGAGCCCAAACATTACTTTAAAGAGACACTGGGGTTGGCTTCAGGAGCCCAAAAATTGGATGAATCACACCCTGGAGTTGGCAGCAGCAGGAGCCCAAATATTACTTTAAAGATACACTGGAGTTGGCTTCAGGAGCCCAAAAATTGGATGATTCACACCCTGGAGTTGGCAGCAGCAGCAGCAGGAGCCCAAACATTACTTTAAAGAGACACTGGGGTTGGCTTCAGGAGCCCAAAAATTGGATGATTCACACCCTGGAGTTGGCAGCAGCAGCAGCAGGAGCCCAAACATTACTTTAAAGAGACACTGGGGTTGGCTTCAGGAGCCCAAAAATTGGATGAATCACACCCTGTGGAGAGTCATGTGGAGAAAAAGTAGCTTAGTTAGTAATATCTACATAAAATTATGAATAAAAAAATGCAAAAGTATTGCCAAAGTGAAGTTTTGTTTGAGGGTGTGTTTCCACCTTTTAATTAAATCAGAAACAACAAGGTATCATTGCCTCTGACTAATTAGCCCTCAAAAATTCTTGGAATTTTTAATCTGGAATCATGTCTGATCCGTCTTATCCGAAGAATATGAATAAAAAGTAAGAGTAACGTAAAGGATTTTTTATCAATACTTACTTGTGGTCCGATGCGGAGGAATGTCTGTAACTGGAGAGCAGCGCCTTAAATCTGTTTTGCACGATCCATCTTTCTTTAGTGTTGGTCTGACCCCGTCATCTATCTACTGGAATACATCAGGCATTGTTGGGAGGAAAGCTTGGCTGATCCATGCGCCATTCATTTCCATGCAGGGCAGTCTCTGAAAAAAAAAAAAGTATGTATAAACCAGGGTCTTTTTCATATAAAAACAAATGGTTATTTTTGCTATTAAACCATATGTTCCACAGCTTTACCAGTCATTGTGTCAGCCAATTAAGCAACTTTGTCTGGAAGTGCTGCAAAAGCAGTCCACTGCATCACAAGTGGCATCTGACACCCCCAGTCAACTGTCTGTTGTCTGTCTGTTATGCTTTGGGTTCAGCTCCACTATCCATTGATGAAGATCTGATAATCATAAAATTCAGCAGCTACTGCCCAGCCAAGAAGTGGAGGAGACACTCGCCTCTTCTTCCACTAGCCGGCAATTAGTGATGAGGAGAGTGTCGTGGGAGGAGGTGTTGCAAGCCGAGGTAGTGGAAGAGGGTCCCTGGAGTCTGCGGTGGTGGCGGCAGCAGCAGCAGTGAATTATTGGGGACTGTTGATAGGAAAAATCAGCTACTCAGCGATGTGTCAGTTTTTCATGTTGCATCCACAATCCTGTGGAGAAAAAGTAGGTTAGTTAGTATATATACATAAAATTATGAATAGACAAATGCAATAGTTAGAGATGAGCGAACTTTTGAAAAATTCGATTCGACTGATTCGCCGAATTTTCCGACAAAAATCGTTTCGACCCGAATAAATTTGCGACGAATCGCTATTAAAAACGGCTATTTCTGAGCCTCCTAGAGCCTCAATAGGGTTGTAAACCATTCAGCCTTGCTGTAACACGCACAGGATGCGTGCTGGGTTAGTTAAATAATACTTTGAAGAAATATCACATGCAGATCAGAGGCATCGCTAATAGAATCGCAGAGCGGCACAATTGCAGAGAGTTGAAGTGGCATCACTATGAGGGGCAGAAGGAGCCCAAATATACACTGGAGTTGGCCTCAGGAGCCCAAAAATTGGATGAATCACACCCTGGAGTTGGCAGAAGTTGGCAGCAGCAGCAGCAGGAGCCCAAATATACACTGGAGTTGGCTTCAGGAGCCCAAAAATTGGATGAATCACACCCTGGAGTTGGCAGGAGTTGACAGTAGCAGCAGCAGGAGCCCAAATATACACTGGAGTTGGCTTCAGGAGCCCAAAAATTGGATGAATCACACCCTGGAGTTGGCAGGAGTTGACAGTAGCAGCAGCAGGAGCCCAAATATACACTGGAGTTGGCTTCAGGAGCCCAAAAATTGGATGAATCACACCCTGGAGTTGGCAGGAGTTGACAGTAGCAGCAGCAGGAGCCCAAATATACACTGGAGTTGGCTTCAGGAGCCCAAAAATTGGATGAATCACACCCTGGAGTTGGCAGGAGTTGACAGCAGCAGCAGCAGGAGCCCAAATATACACTGGAGTTGGCCTCAGGAGCCCAAAAATTGGATGAATCACACCCTGGAGTTGGCAGAAGTTGGCAGCAGCAGCAGCAGGAGCCCAAATATACACTGGAGTTGGCTTCAGGAGCCCAAAAATTGGATGAATCACACCCTGGAGTTGGCAGGAGTTGACAGTAGCAGCAGCAGGAGCCCAAATATACACTGGAGTTGGCTTCAGGAGCCCAAAAATTGGATGAATCACACCCTGGAGTTGGCAGGAGTTGACAGTAGCAGCAGCAGGAGCCCAAATATACACTGGAGTTGGCTTCAGGAGCCCAAAAATTGGATGAATCACACCCTGGAGTTGGCAGGAGTTGACAGCAGCAGCAGCAGGAGCCCAAATATACACTGGAGTTGGCCTCAGGAGCCCAAAAATTGGATGAATCACACCCTGGAGTTGGCAGAAGTTGGCAGCAGCAGCAGCAGGAGCCCAAATATACACTGGAGTTGGCTTCAGGAGCCCAAAAATTGGATGAATCACACCCTGGAGTTGGCAGGAGTTGACAGTAGCAGCAGCAGGAGCCCAAATATACACTGGAGTTGGCTTCAGGAGCCCAAAAATTGGATGAATCACACCCTGGAGTTGGCAGGAGTTGACAGTAGCAGCAGCAGGAGCCCAAATATACACTGGAGTTGGCTTCAGGAGCCCAAAAATTGGATGAATCACACCCTGGAGTTGGCAGGAGTTGACAGCAGCAGCAGCAGGAGCCCAAATATACACTGGAGTTGGCCTCAGGAGCCCAAAAATTGGATGAATCACACCCTGGAGTTGGCAGAAGTTGGCAGCAGCAGCAGCAGGAGCCCAAATATACACTGGAGTTGGCTTCAGGAGCCCAAAAATTGGATGAATCACACCCTGGAGTTGGCAGGAGTTGACAGTAGCAGCAGCAGGAGCCCAAATATACACTGGAGTTGGCTTCAGGAGCCCAAAAATTGGATGAATCACACCCTGGAGTTGGCAGAAGTTGGCAGCAGCAGCAGCAGGAGCCCAAATATACACTGGAGTTGGCTTCAGGAGCCCAAAAATTGGATGAATCACACCCTGGAGTTGGCAGAAGTTGGCAGCAGCAGCAGCAGGAGCCCAAATATACACTGGAGTTGGCCTCAGGAGCCCAAAAATTGGATGAATCACACCCTGGAGTTGGCAGCAGCAGCAGGAGCCCAAACATTACTTTAAAGAGACCCTGGGGTTGGCTTCAGGAGCCCAAAAATTGGATGAATCACACCCTGGAGTTGGCAGAAGTTGGCAGCAGCAGCAGCAGGAGCCCAAATATACACTGGAGTTGGCCTCAGGAGCCCAAAAATTGGATGAATCACACCCTGGAGTTGGCAGCAGCAGCAGGAGCCCAAACATTACTTTAAAGAGACCCCGGGGTTGGCTTCAGGAGCCCAAAAATTGGATGAATCACACCCTGGAGTTGGCAGAAGTTGGCAGCAGCAGCAGCAGGAGCCCAAATATACACTGGGGTTGGCTTCAGGAGCCCAAAAATTGGATGAATCACACCCTGGAGTTGGCAGAAGTTGGCAGCAGCAGCAGCAGGAGCCCAAATATACACTGGAGTTGGCTTCAGGAGCCCAAAAATTGGATGAATCACACCCTGGAGTTGGCAGGAGTTGACAGTAGCAGCAGCAGGAGCCCAAATATACACTGGAGTTGGCTTCAGGAGCCCAAAAATTGGATGAATCACACCCTGGAGTTGGCAGGAGTTGACAGTAGCAGCAGCAGGAGCCCAAATATACACTGGAGTTGGCTTCAGGAGCCCAAAAATTGGATGAATCACACCCTGGAGTTGGCAGGAGTTGACAGCAGCAGCAGCAGGAGCCCAAATATACACTGGAGTTGGCTTCAGGAGCCCAAAAATTGGATGAATCACACCCTGGAGTTGGCAGGAGTTGACAGTAGCAGCAGCAGGAGCCCAAAAAATGGCCTAAAGACATAAATATGTTTTGCACCATTTGGAAAGTGTAAAACGTGGCACCATGCTGAATCTAGTCGCATGCATCAGGCATTGGTGGGTGGAAATCCTGGCTGATCCATCCCTGATTCATTTTGACAAAGGTGAGTCTCTCCACATTTTTAGTTGACAGACGAGTTCTCCTCGCCATAACTATGGCCCCCGCCGCACTAAACACCCGCTCAGATGGCACGCTACTTGCCGGGCAGGACAGCTTTTCCAGGGCAAACTCTGCTAGTTGCGGCCACAAATCAAGTTTGGCTGCCCAGAAGTCCAGCGGATCCTCAAGGTGTGTTGGCATGGTCATGTCAAAGTATGACATGACCTGCTGGTTCAGGTCCTGCTCCAGGTCTTCCTGCTGCTCATGAGTAGCCTCACTATGCGGGTGTAGAAAGCTACTCATTAGCGACTGAAGACTGAGGCTGCTGCTGCTGATGGAGCTTCTGCTGCTGCTGCCAACCCCCCCAGCGGCCATGGCAGTGGAAGGTGAGCGCAGAGGTCCCCTCGAGTCAGACCTGCGAGAGTATGGACCATGGCGCAGATAGGCATCGGCCAACTGCCTACGTAGAATGTCTTTGTAGTAGTTGAGTTTGTCCTCCCTCTCGGTGGGTTTAAAAAATGCCCCCATTTTGTGCCGGAAGCGAGGGTCCAATAAGGTGGACAGCCAGAAGTCATCCCGCCGACAGATGGAAACAATTCTGGGGTCACTACGCAAGCATGTGAGCATGCTTCGTGCCATTTGCGCAAGTGACTCGGATGGACTACCTGTCTCCATCTCCACTGCATACTGCCACGGTGTGCCCGGGTCCTCTGTCTCTCCTTCCTCAAAAACCTCTAGCTCCTCTGGCTGCTCCTGCTCCTCCTCTCCTGTCCGCTGACTAGATAAACCAGCCATTTCGCCAAGCCTAAACTGTGTTTCGCTGGGCAACTCCTCCTCCTCCTCTTCCTCCTCCTCCTCCTCCAGTTCAGCTCCAACGGGGTTCATGTGGCCGTAAGATGTAAACGCCATGTCTCCAGTGCCCTGACCAGCCATGGTTTCCAACATGTGCTGTAGTACATGAAGCAGTGGAATCACGTCGTTCATCCCGTAATCCTGCCGACTGACAAATAAAGTGGCTTCCTCAAAGGGCCTGAGCAAACGGCAGGTGTCACGTATGAGCTGCCACTGGTTGACATTGAAGTTACACAGGGGAGTCCCCCTATCTGCTTGGATCATCAGGAAATCCGTGATGGCTTTTCTCTGTTCATATAATCGGTCCAACATGTGAAGGGTGGAATTCCAACGGGTGGAAACATCGCAAATCAGACTATGTTGGGGGATACCATTCTGACGCTGTAGCTCAAGAAGGGTGTGTTTGGCGGTGTAGGAGTGGCTGAAGTGCATGCAAAGTTTCCGTGAAGTTGTTAGGATGTCCTGCAGATGGGGGGAACACTTCAGAAACCGCTTGACAACCAGATTGAAGACGTGAGCCATGCAGGGGGCATGGGTCAGGCTTCCTTGGCGCAGCGCAGACAAAATGTTCTTCCCATTGTCGGTAACCATGATTCCCATTTTAAGTTTTCTCGGAGTAAGCCATGTTTGGATTTCCTGATGAATACATTTAAGCAGTTCCTCCCCTGTGTGACTCCGTTCGCCAAGACAAACCATGTGAAGCACTGCGTGACACCTCCGTGCCCTGCACACATGGTAGACTGGAGGGGCACTGAGACTTGAGCCTACAGTGGAGGGTGAGGAGATGGCGGAGGATGAGGAGGCCGAGTCGCACGGTGTCACAGGCCCAATGGGCAGAGAGCGCGGAGGCCGAAGCGGCGTGACCTGTCCAAGTTGCTGCTGCAAAGGGACCACATTCACCCAGTGGGCCGTAAACGACATGTACTGCCCCTGACCGTAGTTACAGCTCCAGATGTCGGCGCTGCCATGTATTTTGCTACACACCGACAGGCTCAAGGACTGGCCCACCTTCTGTTCAACAAAAGTGTGCAGCGCTGGTACTGCCTTCTTGGCAAAGAAATGACGGCTTGGGACTCTCCACCTCGGCTCGGCACAAGCCATCAGTTCTCTGAAAGGTGCAGATTCCACCACCTGAAAAGGGAGCGACTGCAGCACCAGCAACTTGGACAGGAGCACATTCAGCTTCTGCGCCGTAGGATGAGTGGGCGCATACTGCTGTCTCTTGGACATGGCTTCGCTGATGGATTGCTGGCGGGATGCATGACTTGGAGGAGGAGGAGGAGGAGCAGGAGCGACAGAGGATGGGTATGACGCACAGCTGCCTTCGGCTGAGGTGCTGGAGCCTTGGCTGGCAGAAATTGGGAGCTCACTTGGTGAGGAAGCAGACTGGACCACCCCTTGGGAGCCTCGGTTCTCCCAGGTCGTTTTATGGTGACGCATCATATGTTGACGCAGGGCCGTGGTGCCAACATTTGGACCCTGGCCACGCTTCACCTTTTGCCTACATATCTTGCATGTGGCCATGTTACCCTCCTGCGGATGCCTCAGGAAAAACTGCCACACTGCCGAGTAGCTACTTTTCCCACCCCCTGGCCTCACTGATTCACTGCTGCTGTTGCCAACTCCAGGAACCCCTGCTCCACTACCTCCCGATAAGGTAGACTGCCGCACAGCAGGTGCTCTACCCCGGCCCCGGCCCCGGCCGGCTCCAGCCTTTGGAATTGTGCCCCCATGCTGACTGCTACCACCTTGCTGCCTCAGCTGCTGACTCCGGGGCAACCTGCGCCCCTCTTCTCCTGATGATGACGATGAAGCCCCTTCATCACCCGGCTCCCAAGTGCGATCGGCTTCATCGTCATCATCATCATCACCGAGTTGTGGCTGTACGTCACTGATGTTCGTGGATTCGTCAACAGTGTCTGGCGCAGGAGCTGGAACGCTCGCAGCACCCACGACACTGTCCACATCACTATCTGTCTGCCTAGCTAGAGAAGCCACCTCCATTTCTTGGCTGGGCAGTAGCTGCTGACTGTCCTCTATCTGATGGTCCTCCTCACTAAAGAGTGGAGCTGAACCCAAAGCATAGGATACGTCGCTGGGGGAGGGAACGGCGTAGGACAGAGGCAATGGGAGGACAGGGACTGCTCTCGGGGCATGCCAACTCAGGGTTGTGTCAGAGGAACCTACCGACCCTAGACTGGGGGTCTCAGACGTAAGTTGTGATGATGTTGTTGATGAGCGCGTCAACCAATCTACCACGGCAGATGCGTTACTGGTGGAGACCCGACCGCTAGCAGATACTGGCAGATTAGGTCTCTCAGCGTGACTCCTGCTGCTACTGGCCCCCAGTCTGATGCGAGCTCTGCCTGCGGAATCTTGGCCTCTGCCACTCCTCTTTTCACTTCCAGGCACTTGTCTGCCCGACATAGTCTAACTGGCGTGGGAGTAGGTGATATTTTAAGATCCCCCGGGCAGCGGTGGGTCTATATGAAACAGAATATAATGCACACCAAAAGTGAGCAGTAACACTCAGCCTCCAACAGGCCTGCTTAGTGTAAATAAGAGAGCTGCTTAGTGTAAATAAAGAGGGGTATGCTATGTTACAGAATGGGATGCCTCAACAGAAGTGCACCTGGCAGGCAGCAGTAAGCCTATGCCCAGCAAAAGTGTCTTATAATATAAATATAATAAGAGCAAATGCTTATATGGTCTTAAACAGAGGCTGCTTTAGTCACAGAATGGGATGCCCCCAAAAAAGATCCAGTAGTACTATGCCCAGCAAAAGTGTCTTTATCAGGCTAATTTCAAATATGATAAGAGCAAATGCTTATATGGTCTTAAACAGAGGCTGCTTTAGTCACAGAATGGGATGCCCTGGCAGGGACAAGTAGTGCTATGCCCAGCAAAAGTGTCTTTATCAGGCCTAATTTCAAATATGATAAGAGCAAATGGTTATATGGTCTTAAACAGAGGCTGCTTTAGTCACAGAATGGGATGCCCCAACAGAAGTGGACCTGGCAGGGTCCAGTAGTGCTATGCCCAGCAAAAGTGTCTTTATCAGGCCTAATTTCAAATATGATAAGAGCAAATGGTTATATGGTCTTAAACAGAGGCTGCTTTAGTCACAGAATGGGATGCCCCAACAGGAATGGACCTGGCAGGGTCCAGTAGTGCTTTGCCCAGCAAAAGTGTCTTTATCAGGCCTAATTTCAAATATGATAAGAGCAAATGGTTATATGGTCTTAAACAGAGGCTGCTTTAGTCACAGAATGGGATGCCCCAACAGAAGTGGACCTGGCAGGGTCCAGTAGTGCTATGCCCAGCAAAAGTGTCTTTATCAGGCCTAATTTCAAATATGATAAGAGCAAATGGTTATATGGTCTTAAACAGAGGCTGCTTTAGTCACAGAATGGGATGCCCCAACAGAAGTGGACCTGGCAGGGTCCAGTAGTGCTATGCCCAGCAAAAGTGTCTTTATCAGGCCTAATTTCAAATATGATAAGAGCAAATGGTTATATGGTCTTAAACAGAGGCTGCTTTAGTCACAGAATGGGATGCCCCAACAGAAGTGGACCTGGCAGGGTCCAGTAGTGCTATGCCCAGCAAAAGTGTCTTTATCAGGCCTAATTTCAAATATGATAAGAGCAAATGCTTATATGGTCTTAAACAGAGGCTGCTTTAGTCACAGAATGGGATGCCCCAACAGGAATGGACCTGGCAGGGTCCAGTAGTGCTTTGCCCAGCAAAAGTGTCTTTATCAGGCCTAATTTCAAATATGATAAGAGCAAATGGTTATATGGTCTTAAACAGAGGCTGCTTTAGTCACAGAATGGGATGCCCCAACAGAAGTGGACCTGGCAGGGTCCAGTAGTGCTATGCCCAGCAAAAGTGTCTTTATCAGGCCTAATTTCAAATATGATAAGAGCAAATGGTTATATGGTCTTAAACAGAGGCTGCTTTAGTCACAGAATGGGATGCCCCAACAGAAGTGGACCTGGCAGGGTCCAGTAGTGCTATGCCCAGCAAAAGTGTCTTTATCAGGCCTAATTTCAAATATGAAAAGAGCAAATGCTTATATGGTCTTAAACAGAGGCTGCTTTAGTCACAGAATGGGATGCCCCAACAGGAATGGACCTGGCAGGGTCCAGTAGTGCTTTGCCCAGCAAAAGTGTCTTTATCAGGCCTAATTTCAAATATGATAAGAGCAAATGGTTATATGGTCTTAAACAGAGGCTGCTTTAGTCACAGAATGGGATGCCCCAACAGAAGTGGACCTGGCAGGGTCCAGTAGTGCTATGCCCAGCAAAAGTGTCTTTATCAGGCCTAATTTCAAATATGATAAGAGCAAATGGTTATATGGTCTTAAACAGAGGCTGCTTTAGTCACAGAATGGGATGCCCCAACAGAAGTGGACCTGGCAGGGTCCAGTAGTGCTATGCCCAGCAAAAGTGTCTTTATCAGGCCTAATTTCAAATATGATAAGAGCAAATGCTTATATGGTCTTAAACAGAGGCTGCTTTAGTCACAGAATGGGATGCCCCAACAGGAATGGACCTGGCAGGGTCCAGTAGTGCTTTGCCCAGCAAAAGTGTCTTTATCAGGCCTAATTTCAAATATGATAAGTGAAAATGGTTATACAGTCTTAAACAGAGGCTGCTGTAGTCACAGAATGGGATGCCCCAACAGAAGTGGACCTGGCAGGGTCCAGTAGTGCTATGCCCAGCAAAAGTGTCTTTATCAGGCCTAATTTCAAATATGATAAGAGCAAATGGTTATATGGTCTTAAACAGAGGCTGCTTTAGTCACAGAATGGGATGCCCCAACAGAAGTGGACCTGGCAGGGTCCAGTAGTGCTATGCCCAGCAAAAGTGTCTTTATCAGGCCTAATTTCAAATATGATAAGAGCAAATGGTTATATGGTCTTAAACAGAGGCTGCTTTAGTCACAGAATGGGATGCCCCAACAGAAGTGGACCTGGCAGGGTCCAGTAGTGCTATGCCCAGCAAAAGTGTCTTTATCAGGCCTAATTTCAAATATGATAAGAGCAAATGCTTATATGGTCTTAAACAGAGGCTGCTTTAGTCACAGAATGGGATGCCCCAACAGGAATGGACCTGGCAGGGTCCAGTAGTGCTTTGCCCAGCAAAAGTGTCTTTATCAGGCCTAATTTCAAATATGATAAGTGAAAATGGTTATACGGTCTTAAACAGAGGCTGCTGTAGTCACAGAATGGGATGCCCCAACAGAAGTGGACCTGGCAGGGTCCAGTAGTGCTATGCCCAGCAAAAGTGTCTTTATCAGGCCTAATTTCAAATATGATAAGAGCAAATGCTTATATGGTCTTAAACAGAGGCTGCTTTAGTCACAGAATGGGATGCCCCAACAGAAGTGGACCTGGCAGGGTCCAGTAGTGCTATGCCCAGCAAAAGTGTCTTTATCAGGCCTAATTTCAAATATGATAAGAGCAAATGCTTATATGGTCTTAAACAGAGGCTGCTTTAGTCACAGAATGGGATGCCCCAACAGGAATGGACCTGGCAGGGTCCAGTAGTGCTTTGCCCAGCAAAAGTGTCTTTATCAGGCCTAATTTCAAATATGATAAGAGCAAATGGTTATATGGTCTTAAACAGAGGCTGCTTTAGTCACAGAATGGGATGCCCCAACAGAAGTGGACCTGGCAGGGTCCAGTAGTGCTATGCCCAGCAAAAGTGTCTTTATCAGGCCTAATTTCAAATATGATAAGAGCAAATGGTTATATGGTCTTAAACAGAGGCTGCTTTAGTCACAGAATGGGATGCCCCAACAGAAGTGGACCTGGCAGGGTCCAGTAGTGCTATGCCCAGCAAAAGTGTCTTTATCAGGCCTAATTTCAAATATGATAAGAGCAAATGGTTATATGGTCTTAAACAGAGGCTGCTTTAGTCACAGAATGGGATGCCCCAACAGAAGTGGACCTGGCAGGGTCCAGTAGTGCTATGCCCAGCAAAAGTGTCTTTATCAGGCCTAATTTCAAATATGATAAGAGCAAATGCTTATATGGTCTTAAACAGAGGCTGCTTTAGTCACAGAATGGGATGCCCCAACAGGAATGGACCTGGCAGGGTCCAGTAGTGCTTTGCCCAGCAAAAGTGTCTTTATCAGGCCTAATTTCAAATATGATAAGAGCAAATGGTTATATGGTCTTAAACAGAGGCTGCTTTAGTCACAGAATGGGATGCCCCAACAGAAGTGGACCTGGCAGGGTCCAGTAGTGCTATGCCCAGCAAAAGTGTCTTTATCAGGCCTAATTTCAAATATGATAAGAGCAAATGGTTATATGGTCTTAAACAGAGGCTGCTTTAGTCACAGAATGGGATGCCCCAACAGAAGTGGACCTGGCAGGGTCCAGTAGTGCTATGCCCAGCAAAAGTGTCTTTATCAGGCCTAATTTCAAATATGAAAAGAGCAAATGCTTATATGGTCTTAAACAGAGGCTGCTTTAGTCACAGAATGGGATGCCCCAACAGGAATGGACCTGGCAGGGTCCAGTAGTGCTTTGCCCAGCAAAAGTGTCTTTATCAGGCCTAATTTCAAATATGATAAGAGCAAATGGTTATATGGTCTTAAACAGAGGCTGCTTTAGTCACAGAATGGGATGCCCCAACAGAAGTGGACCTGGCAGGGTCCAGTAGTGCTATGCCCAGCAAAAGTGTCTTTATCAGGCCTAATTTCAAATATGATAAGAGCAAATGGTTATATGGTCTTAAACAGAGGCTGCTTTAGTCACAGAATGGGATGCCCCAACAGAAGTGGACCTGGCAGGGTCCAGTAGTGCTATGCCCAGCAAAAGTGTCTTTATCAGGCCTAATTTCAAATATGATAAGAGCAAATGCTTATATGGTCTTAAACAGAGGCTGCTTTAGTCACAGAATGGGATGCCCCAACAGGAATGGACCTGGCAGGGTCCAGTAGTGCTTTGCCCAGCAAAAGTGTCTTTATCAGGCCTAATTTCAAATATGATAAGTGAAAATGGTTATACAGTCTTAAACAGAGGCTGCTGTAGTCACAGAATGGGATGCCCCAACAGAAGTGGACCTGGCAGGGTCCAGTAGTGCTATGCCCAGCAAAAGTGTCTTTATCAGGCCTAATTTCAAATATGATAAGAGCAAATGGTTATATGGTCTTAAACAGAGGCTGCTTTAGTCACAGAATGGGATGCCCCAACAGAAGTGGACCTGGCAGGGTCCAGTAGTGCTATGCCCAGCAAAAGTGTCTTTATCAGGCCTAATTTCAAATATGATAAGAGCAAATGGTTATATGGTCTTAAACAGAGGCTGCTTTAGTCACAGAATGGGATGCCCCAACAGAAGTGGACCTGGCAGGGTCCAGTAGTGCTATGCCCAGCAAAAGTGTCTTTATCAGGCCTAATTTCAAATATGATAAGAGCAAATGCTTATATGGTCTTAAACAGAGGCTGCTTTAGTCACAGAATGGGATGCCCCAACAGGAATGGACCTGGCAGGGTCCAGTAGTGCTTTGCCCAGCAAAAGTGTCTTTATCAGGCCTAATTTCAAATATGATAAGTGAAAATGGTTATACGGTCTTAAACAGAGGCTGCTGTAGTCACAGAATGGGATGCCCCAACAGAAGTGGACCTGGCAGGGTCCAGTAGTGCTATGCCCAGCAAAAGTGTCTTTATCAGGCCTAATTTCAAATATGATAAGAGCAAATGCTTATATGGTCTTAAACAGAGGCTGCTTTAGTCACAGAATGGGATGCCCCAACAGGAATGGACCTGGCAGGGTCCAGTAGTGCTTTGCCCAGCAAAAGTGTCTTTATCAGGCCTAATTTCAAATATGATAAGTGAAAATGGTTATACGGTCTTAAACAGAGGCTGCTGTAGTCACAGAATGGGATGCCCCAACAGAAGTGGACCTGGCAGGGTCCAGTAGTGCTATGCCCAGCAAAAGTGTCTTTATCAGGCCTAATTTCAAATATGATAAGAGCAAATGGTTATATGGTCTTAAACAGAGGCTGCTTTAGTCACAGAATGGGATGCCCCAACAGAAGTGGACCTGGCAGGGTCCAGTAGTGCTATGCCCAGCAAAAGTGTCTTTATCAGGCCTAATTTCAAATATGATAAGAGCAAATGCTTATATGGTCTTAAACAGAGGCTGCTTTAGTCACAGAATGGGATGCCGCAACAGGAATGGACCTGGCAGGGTCCAGTAGTGCTTTGCCCAGCAAAAGTGTCTTTATCAGGCCTAATTTCAAATATGATAAGTGAAAATGGTTATACGGTCTTAAACAGAGGCTGCTGTAGTCACAGAATGGGATGCCCCAACAGAAGTGGACCTGGCAGGGTCCAGTAGTGCTATGCCCAGCAAAAGTGTCTTTATCAGGCCTAATTTCAAATATGATAAGAGCAAATGCTTATATGGTCTTAAACAGAGGCTGCTTTAGTCACAGAATGGGATGCCCCAACAGGAATGGACCTGGCAGGGTCCAGTAGTGCTTTGCCCAGCAAAAGTGTCTTTATCAGGCCTAATTTCAAATATGATAAGTGAAAATGGTTATACGGTCTTAAACAGAGGCTGCTGTAGTCACAGAATGGGATGCCCCAACAGAAGTGGACCTGGCAGGGTCCAGTAGTGCTATGCCCAGCAAAAGTGTCTTTATCAGGCCTAATTTCAAATATGATAAGAGCAAATGGTTATATGGTCTTAAACAGAGGCTGCTTTAGTCACAGAATGGGATGCCCCAACAGAAGTGGACCTGGCAGGGTCCAGTAGTGCTATGCCCAGCAAAAGTGTCTTTATCAGGCCTAATTTCAAATATGATAAGAGCAAATGCTTATATGGTCTTAAACAGAGGCTGCTTTAGTCACAGAATGGGATGCCCCAACAGGAATGGACCTGGCAGGGTCCAGTAGTGCTTTGCCCAGCAAAAGTGTCTTTATCAGGCCTAATTTCAAATATGATAAGTGAAAATGGTTATACAGTCTTAAACAGAGGCTGCTGTAGTCACAGAATGGGATGCCCCAACAGAAGTGGACCTGGCAGGGTCCAGTAGTGCTATGCCCAGCAAAAGTGTCTTTATCAGGCCTAATTTCAAATATGATAAGAGCAAATGGTTATATGGTCTTAAACAGAGGCTGCTTTAGTCACAGAATGGGATGCCCCAACAGAAGTGGACCTGGCAGGGTCCAGTAGTGCTATGCCCAGCAAAAGTGTCTTTATCAGGCCTAATTTCAAATATGATAAGAGCAAATGGTTATATGGTCTTAAACAGAGGCTGCTTTAGTCACAGAATGGGATGCCCCAACAGAAGTGGACCTGGCAGGGTCCAGTAGTGCTATGCCCAGCAAAAGTGTCTTTATCAGGCCTAATTTCAAATATGATAAGAGCAAATGCTTATATGGTCTTAAACAGAGGCTGCTTTAGTCACAGAATGGGATGCCCCAACAGGAATGGACCTGGCAGGGTCCAGTAGTGCTTTGCCCAGCAAAAGTGTCTTTATCAGGCCTAATTTCAAATATGATAAGTGAAAATGGTTATACGGTCTTAAACAGAGGCTGCTGTAGTCACAGAATGGGATGCCCCAACAGAAGTGGACCTGGCAGGGTCCAGTAGTGCTATGCCCAGCAAAAGTGTCTTTATCAGGCCTAATTTCAAATATGATAAGAGCAAATGCTTATATGGTCTTAAACAGAGGCTGCTTTAGTCACAGAATGGGATGCCCCAACAGAAGTGGACCTGGCAGGGTCCAGTAGTGCTATGCCCAGCAAAAGTGTCTTTATCAGGCCTAATTTCAAATATGATAAGAGCAAATGGTTATATGGTCTTAAACAGAGGCTGCTTTAGTCACAGAATGGGATGCCTCAACAGAAGTGGACCTGGCAGGGTCCAGTAGTGCTATGCCCAGCAAAAGTGTCTTTATCAGGCCTAATTTCAAATATGATAAGAGCAAATGCTTATATGGTCTTAAACAGAGGCTGCTTTAGTCACAGAATGGGATGCCCCAACAGGAATGGACCTGGCAGGGTCCAGTAGTGCTTTGCCCAGCAAAAGTGTCTTTATCAGGCCTAATTTCAAATATGATAAGTGAAAATGGTTATACGGTCTTAAACAGAGGCTGCTGTAGTCACAGAATGGGATGCCCCAACAGAAGTGGACCTGGCAGGGTCCAGTAGTGCTATGCCCAGCAAAAGTGTCTTTATCAGGCCTAATTTCAAATATGATAAGTGCAAATGCTTATATGGTCTTAAACAGAGGCTGCTTTAGTCACAGAATGGGATGCCCCAACAGGAATGGACCTGGCAGGGTCCAGTAGTGCTTTGCCCAGCAAAAGTGTCTTTATCAGGCCTAATTTCAAATATGATAAGTGAAAATGGTTATACGGTCTTAAACAGAGGCTGCTGTAGTCACAGAATGGGATGCCCCAACAGAAGTGGACCTGGCAGGGTCCAGTAGTGCTATGCCCAGCAAAAGTGTCTTTATCAGGCCTAATTTCAAATATGATAAGAGCAAATGGTTATATGGTCTTAAACAGAGGCTGCTTTAGTCACAGAATGGGATGCCCCAACAGAAGTGGACCTGGCAGGGTCCAGTAGTGCTATGCCCAGCAAAAGTGTCTTTATCAGGCCTAATTTCAAATATGATAAGAGCAAATGCTTATATGGTCTTAAACAGAGGCTGCTTTAGTCACAGAATGGGATGCCGCAACAGGAATGGACCTGGCAGGGTCCAGTAGTGCTTTGCCCAGCAAAAGTGTCTTTATCAGGCCTAATTTCAAATATGATAAGTGAAAATGGTTATACGGTCTTAAACAGAGGCTGCTGTAGTCACAGAATGGGATGCCCCAACAGAAGTGGACCTGGCAGGGTCCAGTAGTGCTATGCCCAGCAAAAGTGTCTTTATCAGGCCTAATTTCAAATATGATAAGAGCAAATGCTTATATGGTCTTAAACAGAGGCTGCTTTAGTCACAGAATGGGATGCCCCAACAGGAATGGACCTGGCAGGGTCCAGTAGTGCTTTGCCCAGCAAAAGTGTCTTTATCAGGCCTAATTTCAAATATGATAAGAGCAAATGGTTATATGGTCTTAAACAGAGGCTGCTTTAGTCACAGAATGGGATGCCCCAACAGAAGTGGACCTGGCAGGGTCCAGTAGTGCTATGCCCAGCAAAAGTGTCTTTATCAGGCCTAATTTCAAATATGATAAGAGCAAATGCTTATATGGTCTTAAACAGAGGCTGCTTTAGTCACAGAATGGGATGCCGCAACAGGAATGGACCTGGCAGGGTCCAGTAGTGCTTTGCCCAGCAAAAGTGTCTTTATCAGGCCTAATTTCAAATATGATAAGTGAAAATGGTTATACGGTCTTAAACAGAGGCTGCTGTAGTCACAGAATGGGATGCCCCAACAGAAGTGGACCTGGCAGGGTCCAGTAGTGCTATGCCCAGCAAAAGTGTCTTTATCAGGCCTAATTTCAAATATGATAAGAGCAAATGCTTATATGGTCTTAAACAGAGGCTGCTTTAGTCACAGAATGGGATGCCCCAACAGGAATGGACCTGGCAGGGTCCAGTAGTGCTTTGCCCAGCAAAAGTGTCTTTATCAGGCCTAATTTCAAATATGATAAGTGAAAATGGTTATACGGTCTTAAACAGAGGCTGCTGTAGTCACAGAATGGGATGCCCCAACAGAAGTGGACCTGGCAGGGTCCAGTAGTGCTATGCCCAGCAAAAGTGTCTTTATCAGGCCTAATTTCAAATATGATAAGAGCAAATGGTTATATGGTCTTAAACAGAGGCTGCTTTAGTCACAGAATGGGATGCCCCAACAGAAGTGGACCTGGCAGGGTCCAGTAGTGCTATGCCCAGCAAAAGTGTCTTTATCAGGCCTAATTTCAAATATGATAAGAGCAAATGCTTATATGGTCTTAAACAGAGGCTGCTTTAGTCACAGAATGGGATGCCCCAACAGGAATGGACCTGGCAGGGTCCAGTAGTGCTTTGCCCAGCAAAAGTGTCTTTATCAGGCCTAATTTCAAATATGATAAGTGAAAATGGTTATACGGTCTTAAACAGAGGCTGCTGTAGTCACAGAATGGGATGCCCCAACAGAAGTGGACCTGGCAGGGTCCAGTAGTGCTATGCCCAGCAAAAGTGTCTTTATCAGGCCTAATTTCAAATATGATAAGAGCAAATGCTTATATGGTCTTAAACAGAGGCTGCTTTAGTCACAGAATGGGATGCCCCAACAGGAATGGACCTGGCAGGGTCCAGTAGTGCTTTGCCCAGCAAAAGTGTCTTTATCAGGCCTAATTTCAAATATGATAAGTGAAAATGGTTATACGGTCTTAAACAGAGGCTGCTGTAGTCACAGAATGGGATGCCCCAACAGAAGTGGACCTGGCAGGGTCCAGTAGTGCTATGCCCAGCAAAAGTGTCTTTATCAGGCCTAATTTCAAATATGATAAGAGCAAATGGTTATATGGTCTTAAACAGAGGCTGCTTTAGTCACAGAATGGGATGCCCCAACAGAAGTGGACCTGGCAGGGTCCAGTAGTGCTATGCCCAGCAAAAGTGTCTTTATCAGGCCTAATTTCAAATATGATAAGAGCAAATGCTTATATGGTCTTAAACAGAGGCTGCTTTAGTCACAGAATGGGATGCCCCAACAGGAATGGACCTGGCAGGGTCCAGTAGTGCTTTGCCCAGCAAAAGTGTCTTTATCAGGCCTAATTTCAAATATGATAAGTGAAAATGGTTATACGGTCTTAAACAGAGGCTGCTGTAGTCACAGAATGGGATGCCCCAACAGAAGTGGACCTGGCAGGGTCCAGTAGTGCTATGCCCAGCAAAAGTGTCTTTATCAGGCCTAATTTCAAATATGATAAGAGCAAATGCTTATATGGTCTTAAACAGAGGCTGCTTTAGTCACAGAATGGGATGCCCCAACAGGAATGGACCTGGCAGGGTCCAGTAGTGCTTTGCCCAGCAAAAGTGTCTTTATCAGGCCTAATTTCAAATATGATAAGTGAAAATGGTTATACGGTCTTAAACAGAGGCTGCTGTAGTCACAGAATGGGATGCCCCAACAGGAATGGACCTGGCAGGGTCCAGTAGTGCTTTGCCCAGCAAAAGTGTCTTTATCAGGCCTAATTTCAAATATGATAAGTGAAAATGGTTATACGGTCTTAAACAGAGGCTGCTGTAGTCACAGAATGGGATGCCCCAACAGAAGTGGACCTGGCAGGGTCCAGTAGTGCTATGCCCAGCAAAAGTGTCTTTATCAGGCCTAATTTCAAATATGATAAGAGCAAATGCTTATATGGTCTTAAACAGAGGCTGCTTTAGTCACAGAATGGGATGCCCCAACAGGAATGGACCTGGCAGGGTCCAGTAGTGCTTTGCCCAGCAAAAGTGTCTTTATCAGGCCTAATTTCAAATATGATAAGTGAAAATGGTTATACGGTCTTAAACAGAGGCTGCTGTAGTCACAGAATGGGATGCCCCAACAGAAGTGGACCTGGCAGGGTCCAGTAGTGCTATGCCCAGCAAAAGTGTCTTTATCAGGCCTAATTTCAAATATGATAAGAGCAAATGGTTATATGGTCTTAAACAGAGGCTGCTTTAGTCACAGAATGGGATGCCCCAACAGAAGTGGACCTGGCAGGGTCCAGTAGTGCTATGCCCAGCAAAAGTGTCTTTATCAGGCCTAATTTCAAATATGATAAGAGCAAATGCTTATATGGTCTTAAACAGAGGCTGCTTTAGTCACAGAATGGGATGCCCCAACAGGAATGGACCTGGCAGGGTCCAGTAGTGCTTTGCCCAGCAAAAGTGTCTTTATCAGGCCTAATTTCAAATATGATAAGTGAAAATGGTTATACGGTCTTAAACAGAGGCTGCTGTAGTCACAGAATGGGATGCCCCAACAGAAGTGGACCTGGCAGGGTCCAGTAGTGCTATGCCCAGCAAAAGTGTCTTTATCAGGCCTAATTTCAAATATGATAAGAGCAAATGCTTATATGGTCTTAAACAGAGGCTGCTTTAGTCACAGAATGGGATGCCCCAACAGGAATGGACCTGGCAGGGTCCAGTAGTGCTTTGCCCAGCAAAAGTGTCTTTATCAGGCCTAATTTCAAATATGATAAGTGAAAATGGTTATACGGTCTTAAACAGAGGCTGCTGTAGTCACAGAATGGGATGCCCCAACAGGAATGGACCTGGCAGGGTCCAGTAGTGCTTTGCCCAGCAAAAGTGTCTTTATCAGGCCTAATTTCAAATATGATAAGTGAAAATGGTTATACGGTCTTAAACAGAGGCTGCTGTAGTCACAGAATGGGATGCCCCAACAGAAGTGGACCTGGCAGGGTCCAGTAGTGCTATGCCCAGCAAAAGTGTCTTTATCAGGCCTAATTTCAAATATGATAAGAGCAAATGCTTATATGGTCTTAAACAGAGGCTGCTTTAGTCACAGAATGGGATGCCCCAACAGGAATGGACCTGGCAGGGTCCAGTAGTGCTTTGCCCAGCAAAAGTGTCTTTATCAGGCCTAATTTCAAATATGATAAGTGAAAATGGTTATACGGTCTTAAACAGAGGCTGCTGTAGTCACAGAATGGGATGCCCCAACAGAAGTGGACCTGGCAGGGTCCAGTAGTGCTATGCCCAGCAAAAGTGTCTTTATCAGGCCTAATTTCAAATATGATAAGAGCAAATGCTTATATGGTCTTAAACAGAGGCTGCTTTAGTCACAGAATGGAATGCCCCAACAGGAATGGACCTGGCAGGGTCCAGTAGTGCTATGCCCAGCAAAAGTGTCTTTATCAGGCCTAATTTCAAATATGATAAGTGAAAATGGTTATACGGTCTTAAACAGAGGCTGCTGTAGTCACAGAATGGGATGCCCCAACAGAAGTGGACCTGGCAGGGTCCAGTAGTGCTATGCCCAGCAAAAGTGTCTTTATCAGGCCTAATTTCAAATATGATAAGAGCAAATGGTTATATGGTCTTAAACAGAGGCTGCTTTAGTCACAGAATGGGATGCCCCAACAGAAGTGGACCTGGCAGGGTCCAGTAGTGCTATGCCCAGCAAAAGTGTCTTTATCAGGCCTAATTTCAAATATGATAAGAGCAAATGGTTATATGGTCTTAAACAGAGGCTGCTTTAGTCACAGAATGGGATGCCCCAACAGAAGTGGACCTGGCAGGGTCCAGTAGTGCTATGCCCAGCAAAAGTGTCTTTATCAGGCCTAATTTCAAATATGATAAGAGCAAATGCTTATATGGTCTTAAACAGAGGCTGCTTTAGTCACAGAATGGGATGCCCCAACAGGAATGGACCTGGCAGGGTCCAGTAGTGCTTTGCCCAGCAAAAGTGTCTTTATCAGGCCTAATTTCAAATATGATAAGTGAAAATGGTTATACGGTCTTAAACAGAGGCTGCTGTAGTCACAGAATGGGATGCCCCAACAGAAGTGGACCTGGCAGGGTCCAGTAGTGCTATGCCCAGCAAAAGTGTCTTTATCAGGCCTAATTTCAAATATGATAAGAGCAAATGCTTATATGGTCTTAAACAGAGGCTGCTTTAGTCACAGAATGGGATGCCCCAACAGAAGTGGACCTGGCAGGGTCCAGTAGTGCTATGCCCAGCAAAAGTGTCTTTATCAGGCCTAATTTCAAATATGATAAGAGCAAATGGTTATATGGTCTTAAACAGAGGCTGCTTTAGTCACAGAATGGGATGCCCCAACAGAAATGGACCTGGCAGGGTCCAGTAGTGCTATGCCCAGCAAAAGTGTCTTTATCAGGCCTAATTTCAAATATGATAAGAGCAAATGCTTATATGGTCTTAAACAGAGGCTGCTTTAGTCACAGAATGGGATGCCCCAACAGGAATGGACCTGGCAGGGTCCAGTAGTGCTTTGCCCAGCAAAAGTGTCTTTATCAGGCCTAATTTCAAATATGATAAGTGAAAATGGTTATACGGTCTTAAACAGAGGCTGCTGTAGTCACAGAATGGGATGCCCCAACAGAAGTGGACCTGGCAGGGTCCAGTAGTGCTATGCCCAGCAAAAGTGTCTTTATCAGGCCTAATTTCAAATATGATAAGAGCAAATGCTTATATGGTCTTAAACAGAGGCTGCTTTAGTCACAGAATGGGATGCCCCAACAGGAATGGACCTGGCAGGGTCCAGTAGTGCTTTGCCCAGCAAAAGTGTCTTTATCAGGCCTAATTTCAAATATGATAAGTGAAAATGGTTATACGGTCTTAAACAGAGGCTGCTGTAGTCACAGAATGGGATGCCCCAACAGAAGTGGACCTGGCAGGGCCCAGTAGTGCTATGCCCAGCAAAAGTGTCTTTATCAGGCCTAATTTCAAATATGATAAGAGCAAATGGTTATATGGTCTTAAACAGAGGCTGCTTTAGTCACAGAATGGGATGCCCCAACAGAAGTGAACCTGGCAGGGTCCAGTAGTGCTATGCCCAGCAAAAGTGTCTTTATCAGGCCTAATTTCAAATATGATAAGAGCAAATGCTTATATGGTCTTAAACAGAGGCTGCTTTAGTCACAGAATGGGATGCCCCAACAGGAATGGACCTGGCAGGGTCCAGTAGTGCTTTGCCCAGCAAAAGTGTCTTTATCAGGCCTAATTTCAAATATGATAAGTGAAAATGGTTATACGGTCTTAAACAGAGGCTGCTGTAGTCACAGAATGGGATGCCCCAACAGAAGTGGACCTGGCAGGGTCCAGTAGTGCTATGCCCAGCAAAAGTGTCTTTATCAGGCCTAATTTCAAATATGATAAGAGCAAATGCTTATATGGTCTTAAACAGAGGCTGCTTTAGTCACAGAATGGGATGCCCCAACAGGAATGGACCTGGCAGGGTCCAGTAGTGCTTTGCCCAGCAAAAGTGTCTTTATCAGGCCTAATTTCAAATATGATAAGTGAAAATGGTTATACGGTCTTAAACAGAGGCTGCTGTAGTCACAGAATGGGATGCCCCAACAGAAGTGGACCTGGCAGGGTCCAGTAGTGCTATGCCCAGCAAAAGTGTCTTTATCAGGCCTAATTTCAAATATGATAAGAGCAAATGCTTATATGGTCTTAAACAGAGGCTGCTTTAGTCACAGAATGGGATGCCCCAACAGGAATGGACCTGGCAGGGTCCAGTAGTGCTTTGCCCAGCAAAAGTGTCTTTATCAGGCCTAATTTCAAATATGATAAGTGAAAATGGTTATACGGTCTTAAACAGAGGCTGCTGTAGTCACAGAATGGGATGCCCCAACAGAAGTGGACCTGGCAGGGTCCAGTAGTGCTATGCCCAGCAAAAGTGTCTTTATCAGGCCTAATTTCAAATATGATAAGAGCAAATGCTTATATGGTCTTAAACAGAGGCTGCTTTAGTCACAGAATGGGATGCCCCAACAGGAATGGACCTGGCAGGGTCCAGTAGTGCTTTGCCCAGCAAAAGTGTCTTTATCAGGCCTAATTTCAAATATGATAAGTGAAAATGGTTATACGGTCTTAAACAGAGGCTGCTGTAGTCACAGAATGGGATGCCCCAACAGAAGTGGACCTGGCAGGGTCCAGTAGTGCTATGCCCAGCAAAAGTGTCTTTATCAGGCCTAATTTCAAATATGATAAGAGCAAATGGTTATATGGTCTTAAACAGAGGCTGCTGTAGTCACAGAATGGGATGCCCCAACAGAAGTGGACCTGGCAGGGTCCAGTAGTGCTATGCCCAGCAAAAGTGTCTTTATCAGGCCTAATTTCAAATATGATAAGAGCAAATGGTTATATGGTCTTAAACAGAGGCTGCTTTAGTCACAGAATGGGATGCCCCAACAGGAATGGACCTGGCAGGGTCCAGTAGTGCTTTGCCCAGCAAAAGTGTCTTTATCAGGCCTAATTTCAAATATGATAAGAGCAAATGGTTATATGGTCTTAAACAGAGGCTGCTTTAGTCACAGAATGGGATGCCCCAACAGAAGTGGACCTGGCAGGGTCCAGTAGTGCTATGCCCAGCAAAAGTGTCTTTATCAGGCCTAATTTCAAATATGATAAGAGCAAATGCTTATATGGTCTTAAACAGAGGCTGCATTAGTCACAGAATGGGATGCCCCAACAGGAATGGACCTGGCAGGGTCCAGTAGTGCTTTGCCCAGCAAAAGTGTCTTTATCAGGCCTAATTTCAAATATGATAAGTGAAAATGGTTATACGGTCTTAAACAGAGGCTGCTGTAGTCACAGAATGGGATGCCCCAACAGAAGTGGACCTGGCAGGGTCCAGTAGTGCTATGCCCAGCAAAAGTGTCTTTATCAGGCCTAATTTCAAATATGATAAGAGCAAATGCTTATATGGTCTTAAACAGAGGCTGCTTTAGTCACAGAATGGGATGCCCCAACAGAAGTGGACCTGGCAGGGTCCAGTAGTGCTATGCCCAGCAAAAGTGTCTTTATCAGGCCTAATTTCAAATATGATAAGAGCAAATGCTTATATGGTCTTAAACAGAGGCTGCTTTAGTCACAGAATGGGATGCCCCAACAGGAATGGACCTGGCAGGGTCCAGTAGTGCTTTGCCCAGCAAAAGTGTCTTTATCAGGCCTAATTTCAAATATGATAAGTGAAAATGGTTATACGGTCTTAAACAGAGGCTGCTGTAGTCACAGAATGGGATGCCCCAACAGAAGTGGACCTGGCAGGGTCCAGTAGTGCTATGCCCAGCAAAAGTGTCTTTATCAGGCCTAATTTCAAATATGATAAGAGCAAATGCTTATATGGTCTTAAACAGAGGCTGCTTTAGTCACAGAATGGGATGCCTCACAGCAGACTTAAGATCAGTTCAGTATATATGCACAGTTAGTTACTATAAGCAGCCTGAAAACGCTAACAAAGCCTGTCAGCCAGCTAGTAACACTCAGGCTGGATGAAAAAAAAAAAAAATCTCCCTGTGACAGCCTCCGTTTTTCCTACCTTTCCCTGGCTTTCTGTCTGTCTCCTGTCTGTCTCCTGCCTGTCTCCAGCCTGTCCCTGTCTGTCCCTGTCTGTCCCTGCCTGTCTAACTGCCTCAGCTACACAGCGTCCTGTCTCTCACGAATGCAATAGAGAAATGAGGAAAAGCAAGATGGCCGCCGTTAAATACCGCTGTGACGTCACCGGGCTTGCTGGCTGCTGATAGGCTGCATGTGACTGCCCCAGCTTGCACTGGCGCGGGATACATGTCCAGACATGTCCCGTCCGCCATCTTAGAATGCCTGTAAATGTAAATGAATGGATGTTAAAGGAAAACTTCGAGTGATCGAATCGCGGGGAAATTCGGATTCGATCCGAATCGAATTTTTCCTGAAATTCGGATCGAATCCGGGTTCGTCCGGATCGATTCGCTCATCCCTAGCAATAGTATTGCCAAAGTGAAGTTTTGTTCTTGGAATTTTTAATCTTGATGTCTGAGGGATTTCTCCTCTCAGACAGCGTCACCATAAGTCCAGCCTGCTGCATTACCCAGTGGTGGACCTTTCAGAGAACTGATGGCTTGTGCCGAGCCGAGGTGGAGAGTCCCATGGCATGGTTGTTGAACAGAAGGTGGGCCAGTCCTTTAGCCTGTCAGTGTGTACCAAAGTGCACAGTGTTGTCTACGTCTGGGGCTGTAACTATGGACTCATGGTGGACAATATATATCCTTTTAGGCCCCCTTGGTGATTGTGGTTTCACGCTGTTCTTCACATGGTTTTCTTTGACCAACAGAGTCACACATGGGAGGAACTACTAAAAATGAGAACTCAATCCATAAAAGCATTGCTTAATCCACGAAAACTGCAAATTTGGACCCATGGTGACTGACACTTGGAAGAAAATCTTGTTTGCGCTGCGACAAGGAAGCCAGAGTTATGCGTCCTGACATGGCACACGTGTTCAGTCTAGTTCTGAAGTCTTGCCCCCATCTGAAAGACATCCGAACAACAGGAAAGAAAGTTAGCATGCACTTCTGGCACTCCTACACCACCAAGCACAACCTTATTGAGCCTCAGCGTCACAACGGTGTACCCCAACATAGTCTGATTTGCGATGTTTCCACCCGTTGGAATTCCACCCTCCATATGCAGGATGCACTATAGCAGTGGTCCCCAACCCTGTCCTCAAGGCCCACCAACAGGCCAGGTTTTGCAGATCTCCACAAAGATGCACAGGTGGAGTAATTAGTGCAGCTGCAGAGCAATAGAGCTGGCTATTTGGAGATCCAAAAAACATGACATGTTGGTGGGCCTTGAGGACAGGGTTGAGGACCACTGCACTATAGGAACAGAGAAAAGCCATCACGGACTTCTGGATGATCCAAACGGATAGGGGGACACCCCTGTGTAAATTCAATGTAAACCATTGGCAGCTCATACGTGACACCGACCGTTTGCTCAGGCCCTTTGAGGAAGCTACTTTATTAGTCAGTTTCCAGGACTATGAGATGAACGATGAGATTCCACTGCTTCATGTACTACAACACATGTTGGAAAGCATGGCTGGTCAGGGCACTGGAGACATGGCACATACATTTCACAGCCACATGAAGCCTGTGGGGGCTGAAGTGGAGGAGGAGGAGGGGGTGGGGCACAGCAAACCACAGTTTAGGTTTCACAAAATGACCATTTTATCTAGTCATCTGCCAGGAGAGGAGGAGCAGGAGCAGCCACAGGAGCTAGAGGGTTGTGAGGAAGGCGAGACAGAGGACCCAGACACACCGTGGCAGTTTACAGTGGAGATGGAGACAGGTAGTCCCTCCGAGTCACTTGCACAAATGGCACGATGCATGCTCACATGCTTGCGTACTAGTGAGCGCAGAATTGTCTCCATTTGTCAGCGGGAAGACTTCTGGCTCTCCAACTTATTGGACCCTCGCTTCCGGCACAAAATGGGGGCATTTTTTACACCCACTGAGAGGGAGGAAAAACTGACCTACTACAGAGACATCCCACGTAGTCAGTTGGGCGATGTCTATCTGTGCCATGGCCCATACTCCCGCAGGTCTGACTCGGGGGGACCTCTGCGATCACCTTCCACTGCCATGGCTGATGGGGGGGTGGAAGGAGCAGCAGAAGCAGCAGCTCCATCAGCAGCAGCCTCAGTCTTCAGTCGCTAGTGAGTAGCTTTCTACACCCGCATAGTGAGTCTACTCATGAGCAGCAGGAAGACCTGGAGCTGGACCTCAAACAGCAGGTCATGTCATACCTTGACATGACCATGCCAACACACCTTCAGGATCCACTGGATTTGCTGGGAAGCCAAACTTGACTTGTGTCCGCAACTAGCAGAGTTTGCCCTGGAAAAGCTGTACTGGCCGGACAGTAGTTGATTTAGATGGCAATAGGCTGCTCTATAAAATGCTGCAAAATGGCAAATTTACCGCACAATATAAGCTATTGCCCCTCAGATTTACACAGGGCCTGCTCCATATAATGGTGCAAAACCATGAATTTACCTCATAATATAAACTATTGCCCCTCAGATTTACACAGGGGCTGCTCTATATTATGCTGCAAAATGGCAAATTTACCTCACAATATAAGCTATTGCCCCTCAGATTTACACAGGGCCTACTCCATATAATGGTGCAAAACCATGAATTTACCTCATAATATAAACTATTGCCCCTCAGATTTACACAGGGGCTGCTCTATATTATGCTGCAAAATGGCAAATTTACCTCACAATATAAGCTATTGCCCCTCAGATTTACACAGGGCCTGCTCTATATAACGAAGCAAAATTACAAATTTACCTCACTATATAAGCTATTGCCCCTCAAATTTACACAGGGGCTGCTCTATATTATGCTGCAAAATGGCAAATTTACCTCACAATATAAGCTATTACAGCTCTATATAAATAAAAATAAATAAAAAAAGGGCCTGTAGAAGCTTATTTAGTATAACAGATAGGGTGACATGTGTTGGTTTGGGATGCCCATATGGGCTAGTGTTTTGGCAGCAGTACAAAAACCAATGCAAAATGCAATAGCTTAATAAAGCTGATGCTGATCAACGCTTATTTAGTATAACAGATGGGGTGCAACATGCAGGTTTGGGATGCCCTGCGGCCTGGCGTATTTAAAGCAGACCAAAACCAATACAAAATGCAATAACTTAATAAAGCTGAGGCTGTAGATGCTTATTTAGTATAAACAGGTAGGGTGCAAGGTGCAGCTTTGGGGTGCCCTGCGGCCTGGTTAAATGAAAGCAGTCAAAAAGGAAGTGCAAACTGAAGTAGCTTAATGAAGCTGATGCTGATCAACGCTTATGTTGTATACCAGATAGGGTGCAAGGTGCAGCTTTGGGGTGCCCTGTGGCCTGGTTTATTAAAAGCAGTCAAAAACAAGTGCAAACTGAAGTAGCTTAATAAAGCAGCTGATGCTGATCAACGCTTATGTTGTATAACAGATAGGGTTAACCCTTTTGTTGCCAAGCCCGTAACACCTACGTGCTGGCTTGGCTGGGCCTTAAGTGCCAAGCCCGTAGGTGTTACGTGCTTGACTTTCCTCGCTTCTAGTTTAAAAAGTAAAAATAAAAAATACTCACCTGACCCCTTGTTGGATCCGGCCGGGTCTCCGCTTTAATTTGGTGCCATCCGATCCCCCGTGGGGGGTCGGATGGCTCCAGGAGAGCCCCCGGAATAGGCCGCCCCCCCCCCCGCTTCTGCAGCAGCAGCTTCTAACTGTAAAAAAAAAATAAAAATGACATTCACTTACCTGTGTGTGCGCTGGCTCCCGCTGTCCCTCCTCTTCACCTGGGGGGCCTCCGATCCCCCCCCAGGACTTACCGATCTTCAGGAGAGAGCCTGGGAGGCTCTCTCCTCTCTTCTTCTCGATGGCGGCCGCCATCATGCCTCTAAGCCCCTTGGGGGTGGGGCTTATGAAGTCATCCCGGCCCCGAACGGGCTTCAGCTTTCTCAGCTTCTCAGATGCCGGTGATCGGCGCTGGGGAAGGAGGTGACAGGAGATCCTCTGATCTCCTGCCTTCTCCTTCTCTGGATGCCGATCACCGGCATCTGTCAGCTGAGCGGCGAGGGACAAGAGCTTGCAATCGAAGGTAAGTACAGTAAAAATTTTTTTTTTTTTTTTTCTAATAAAATACTTTTTATTATTGTGTCGTGGTTTTTTTAACAGTTAACCCTTTGTGAGCTGGTAAGGGGTCCATGAGACCCCTTATACCAGTTCACAAGGCTGGGGGGGTGGCAAGTCACCTGCCCTAGCGGGTGACTTGCCATTAACCCCCGCACCCCCATTACCTGCCTCCCCAAAGGCCAGGGGGGGGGCAGAAGAGCCCGGGCCCACATAGGCTATGTGGGCTCGTAGGCTGCAGGGTGGGGGGCCACCAAAGCTGGCCCCCCCACTCTGTGCCTACAAGCCCCCATAGCTGGTCCCGGGCTGGTTACTTTGGGTAAGGGGGACCCCACGTCATTTTTTTTTTTGGATTTTTAAGGGTTTTTAACCCTTAAAAATCCCCAAAAAAATGGGGTCCCCCTCCCCGGGAAGGGGGACCCTATGTCATTTTTTTTTTTTAATTAACCATTTGTCATCCAGCAGCTATAAAAGGCTTCTGGGCAGGAAAGGGTGTCTACCTATACATATGTGGTATCGCTGTAACCGGGAGAAATTGGGGTTTCTCACGCAATAAGATTTTATTGACAAACTTACATTTTTTATTACAAAAAAACTCTACAAATTGTAAAAAAATATATTTTTTTTATTTTTTTTCACACATTTCACCCAAAAAAATTGAGAATACACCTAAAAAATACAAACAAGACATTTCATGTTAAAGCCCAGACTCTGTTGAAAAAAACAATATATAATTTTCCTGGGAAATCCCTGGAAATCCTTTCAAAAATGACAGTTGAATATGTGTAGCGCAAAATAGTGAAACATCGTCTGGCAACAGGGAGTGGCAAATGCTGCAGGTAGGCTGGCAGCGAAAGGGTTAAAATAGCATGTGCCTTGGGATGCCCGTGTGGCCTGGTATATTTCAAGCTGAACAAAAAGTAACAATAATCCAAGTATGAGACATAATTTTGACCCTCTTTACAGCGCCATACTTTGAAAAAAAAACCTTAATTTCATGCCGATCAATCCAAAGGTCAATGCCCCTAACAAAAATAGTGTTCGGCATAAGTTTTCCTTCTGGAAGGACGTAACCTTTAGTTTACGGTACGGTTGGGGTAGGTTATCTTACAAATTGGGATACCCCAGGCAGCAGTGTCATTGAAAGAGACAGATTGTAATGCAGGCCATACGCAAGCAGAGAAACTCAGGCTGCAACAGGCCTATTTAGTTTACATGGTTGGGGTAGGTTATCTTACAAATTGGGATACCCCACTGTATATGAAACCGAATATAAATGCACACCCAAAAGTGGACAATCAGCCTCCAAGAGGCCTGCTTAGTTTAAATAAGAGAGCTGCTTAGTGTAAATAAGAGGCCTGCATAGTTTAAATAAGAGAGCTGCTTAGTGTAAATAAGAGAGGTAGGTTATGTTATGTTACAGAATGGGATGCCCCCACAGCAGACCTGAGATCAGTATATATGCACAGCAACAGTGGATATGCAGGCTCCAACAGGCCAAATTACTTTAAATTAGTGTGCAGCTTAGAGTAAATACAGAGGCTAATGGGATGTTACAGAATGGGATGCCCCAAAGCTGACTTGAGATCAGTATATATGCACACAGCAACAGTGTCTAAGCAGGCTCATACAGCCCAAATTACTTTAAATAACTGTGCAGCTTACAGTAAATGCAGAGGCTAATGGTATGTTACAGAATGGGATGCCCCAAGCCGACTTGAGATCAGTATATATGCACACAGCAACAGTGTCTAAGCAGGCTCATACAGCCCAAATTACTTTAAATAACTGTGCAGCTTACAGTAAATGCAGAGGCTAATGGTATGTTACAGAATGGGATGCCCCAAGCAGACTTGAGATCAGTATATATTCACACAGCAGCAGTGTGTAAGCAGGCTCATACAGGCCAAATTTCTTTAAATAACTGTGCAGCTTACAGAAAATGCAGAGGCTAATGGTATGTTACAGAATGGGATGCCCCAACAGGAGTGCACCTGGCAGCAGTACTACTATGCACAGCAAAAGTGTCTTTATCAGGGCAAATTTCTATTAGAATAAGTGCAAATGGCTATGGTATTAAATAGAGGCTTGTGTAGTCAGAGAATGGGATGCCCCAAGAGCCAGGAGTGCACCTGTGAGCAGTAATACTATGCACAGCAAGTGTGTTTATCAGGCCAAATTTCTATTAGAATAAGTGCAAAGGGTTATAGTAAATAGAGGCTGGTGTAGTCACAGAATGGGATGCCCCAACCAGAGTGCACCTGGGAGCAGTACTATGCACAGCAAAAGTGTCTTTATCAGGCCAAATGACTTTTAGAATAAGTGCAAAGGGTTATAGTAAATAGAGGCTGGTGTAGTCACAGAATGGGATGCCCCAACCAGAGTGCACCTGGGAGCAGTACTATGCACAGCAAAAGTGTCTTTATCAGGCCAAATGACTTTTAGAATAAGTGCAAAGGGTTATAGTAAATAGAGGCTGGTGTAGTCACAGAATGGGATGCCCCAACCAGAGTGCACCTGGGAGCAGTACTATGCACAGCAAAAGTGTCTTTATCAGGCCAAATGACTTTTAGAATAAGTGCAAAGGGTTATAGTAAATAGAGGCTGGTGTAGTCACAGAATGGGATGCCCCAACCAGAGTGCACCTGGGAGCAGTACTATGCACAGCAAAAGTGTCTTTATCAGGCCAAATGACTTTTAGAATAAGTGCAAAGGGTTATAGTAAATAGAGGCTGGTGTAGTCACAGAATGGGATGCCCCAACCAGAGTGCACCTGGGAGCAGTACTATGCACAGCAAAAGTGTCTTTATCAGGCCAAATGACTTTTAGAATAAGTGCAAAGGGTTATAGTAAATAGAGGCTGGGGTAGTCACAGAATGGGATGCCCCAACCAGAGTGCACCTGGGAGCAGTACTATGCACAGCAAAAGTGTCTTTATCAGGCCAAATGACTTTTAGAATAAGTGCAAAGGGTTATAGTAAATAGAGGCTGGTGTAGTCACAGAATGGGATGCCTCACAGCAGACTTGAGATCAGTTCAGTATATATGCACAGTTAGTGTTTAAGCAGCCTGAAAACGCTAACAAAGCCAGTCAGCCAGCCAGTAACACTCAGGCTGGATGAAAAAAAAAAAATCTCCCTGTGACTGCCTCCGATTTTTCCTAACTTTCCCTGTTTTTCGCTGACTTTCTGTCTGTCTCCTGCCTGTCTCCTGCCTGTCTCCAGCCTGTCCCTGTCTTTCCCTGTCTGTCTAACTGTCTCTCTCCCTGCCTACAGCAGCGTCCTGTCTCTCACGAATGCAATAGAGAAATGAGGAAAAGCAAGATGGCCGCCGGCCTTAAATAGCGCTGTGACGTCACCGGGCTTGCTGGCTGCTGACAGGCTGCATGTGACTGTCCCAGCTTGCACTGGCGCGGGGTTGATGTCTGGACATGTCCCGTCCGCCATCTTAGAATGCCTGTAATGTAAATGATTGGATGTTAAAGGAAAACTTCGAGCGATCGAATCGCGGGGAAATTCAGATTCGATCCGAATCGAATTTTTCATGAAATACGGATCGAATCCGGGTTCGTCCGGATCGATTCGCTCATCCCTAATATCTATAATACACATGGCTTTATGTACATTGGAAGTGAGGGTCCTGCCCCTGCAAGCTTACAGTCTAAAGGATAGGGAAGGGCACTAGAGGTTGTAAGTAGTATGTAATAAGCATGGAGGCTATTGCCCCAAGATGGATGGTTTAAGCCATATGCCAGAAACCAGATTACATAAGCAGGGCCATAATTTGAGGGGGTGCAGGGGGTGCAACCGCATCAGGGCCGAAGGTCAGGGGACGCCATCATTGTTACTCCTCCAACTTATTTATTAGATGTGTGCTCACTTGGCATCATTTAGAGAAAGGAAGCTCCATTTGTCTCTGGTGTTGCAGTCATTAGTTATTTATGCCCTTATTCATCAAGCGATAGCGCCAGGTAGTGTCTGACGAGTGCCAGGTCCCGCCAGCTAACGGCGGCTACCGACTCAAGTACGCCCGGCGTCGGCCACAATAACGCATTTATCAAGCTAAATGAGGCTAGCGCCGGTGAGAGCGACAGCTACCGCGGGATTCATCATGTAGCCGACTGCAACGAACAGCGCCACTGCTAATCCCATCACAGCGCCAGGTATGACCTGTCGCTCCCTGGCGATGTCCAATGCATTTCAATGGAGCAATCTTTAATTAATCATAATTAATTGCTATTAATGTTTTTTTTTTTTTTAATGTCAAAAATTCTGTGACCACTTCTGCAATGTTAGGATTTTTTTTTTAAGGTAAAAAAAAAAAAAATGATTTTGTGCAGAATTGATATTACAGGTCTGATATTAATGTATTGATATTACAAAATGTTTATAAAAACTTGTATAATTTTACAATCAAAAAATATGGTTGTTTGGGGGTTAAAAACAATTTTAAATCCATCGCCGCCAGCGGTCTGGGGTTTAAACAAGGAATTCACAGCGCTAAAAAATTCGGAGCGTGATTTGTTAATGAATCTGCAGCAAGCCGTTCGCTCTGGCCATTCGTTGTCAGGCGCACCCATACAACGCTGAACCTGTGAAACAGCGACCCCTAAGCCCGTATTCAACATTACCGCACACCGACTGAGTCGCTGTCAACAAGCAAACCCCGGCCAAGCACAGCGAATACTAGCTGGCGCTGTGAAAATCACGCTACTGGCGCTCATCTGTCGCTACCTGGCGCTATTAATGAATCGGCCTCCCAGTTCCATCTGATTGAGTTAAAAGACAGAAAAAAAGTTTACGGTATGAGTTATAAAAGGGCCCTATTTAATCTTCACATCAAGGCCCCATCACATTTAGTTACACCACTGTAAATAAGTGAGTTTTAAGGACATGTTTAAAGGCTTGAAGGCTAGAGATTGGTGAACTGCACAGGGAAGAAACTGCAAAGAAGTGGAGAACCGTTTGTGAAGTCCTGAAAATGAGAATGGGAGGAAGTGTTCAGAGTTGAGGACGGAAGGTGTAGATTAATGGCTGCATATAGGTTGGTAACTTAGGACTAACAGTGAAATGTTGGGATGGCTGGGGCTTGGCAAGCGAGAGCTTTTGTGGGTAATGTTTAGAAGTTTAAACTTACGTTTTTTCAGATATATGCAAGCATGGAGGAACTGAGAGGAGCAGAACTTGGGAAGCAGGAGGCAAGGTGGATGAGGTGAGCAACAGAGTTGAGAATATGTTGGTAAGCCACAGAAGTGAGTGTTACAGTAGTCTTGCAGGGAAATGATTAGGGGCTGCACCAGAATTTTAGTTGTTTTGGGTTTTTGAGTTGTAGAGAACAGGAGGCTAATGACTGAATGTGAGGTAAGAATAAGAAAGAGGAGTACAATACAAAACCAAGACAACATGCTGGGAGATCTGCAGTAAAAGTGAGGTTGTTTACAGATATTGGGGTCGATTCAGAGCCAGGTTAGAATTCTCACTTCTTTTTTAGGAGAGAAAACTGCCATTCACTTTAATTGTCTAACTGGCTCTGAATCAGCTCCAGGGTAGACAATGAAAGTCAATGGCAGTTTTATCTCCTAAAAAAGAGTGAGAATTCTCACCTGGCTTTGAATTGACCCCATTGTTGCAGACAGGAGTAAATATGGATGATGTGAAAATGATAAGCACTGTTCTGTACATGTTCAATTTGAGGGATGACATTAAGGGCCCATAAGAGGGCCCATAAGACAGCGTGTTCTGCATAGAAATGGTGTTGGAAGCCATGTGAGTTGTCCAAAACCATAAGTAGGGTAGGATGAAATCTTGTGGTACCACAACAGATAAATGAAGAAGAGTGTTAAATCAAAGCATAAGAGTATAACCTTCCAGAGTTAATTTCTGGCAGTCTTTAATTCTTTATAGGACACTTTTATTTCCAATCTCCAAAATATAACAATAATCAAATTGAATAATAATTAATAATCAGCCCCTCTCAGGTTCAGGGGATTTTGATTTTCGAAAAGAAGAAAATCTTTCCATTGTTTTCCAAATGTAAATTTATATGCATTTTTTTCAGGTAAGAAAATGAAGGAATACAACCTTCCTAAAGGGTTCAGGGGCTTCCACACGCCATGTGGTTTTCTTTTTAATTTAAAAAAGGGTCACAATTTAACAAACATACATTTTTTTTAATTATTTTTTAAAGTTTTTTGCCCAAAAATATGGATGCATTGAAACAATTACAAACAAGACATTTCACATCAAATCTCAAACTCCGCTGAAAAAGAAAATATAATATTTCTGAAAATTCCTGCAAAAATCACCAAAATGGTGAAAAATGGCCTAGCAAGCCGGGGTGAAAACATCCCTAGGTAGGCTGCCTCTAAAAGGGTTCATTTTGAACAAAAGACTTAAAGGAGCCACAGCACTCAACCATGTTAGCTTGCAGACCAACCTATAATCTGTCTCTAAATCAGGTAAAAACAGAGGCTCAGTCACACACATCTGCAGAAGTATGCGGGGAGGCCGATTCATTAATAGCGGCAGGTAGCGACAGTTGAGCGACTGTAGCAGTATTTTCACAGCGCCCGCTAGTAGTCGCTGTGCTTGGCCGTTGTTCGGTTGTTGATAGCGACTCAGTCGGTGTGCAGTAATGTTGAATATTGGGTGAGGAGTCTATTTGACAGGTTCTGCGCTGTATGGGAGCGCATGATAGTGACTGGCCATAGCGACCGGCTCCCACCATATTCATTAACAAATCAAGCTCAAAAAATTATCGCGCTGTGAAATGCATGTTTAAACCTCAGAGCGCTGGCGGCGATGGGTTAAAAGTAGTTTTTTAACCCCCAAACAACCATATTTTTGGAAACCAAAAAAAACAAGTTTTTTAAATAATTTTGTAATATGAATACATTAATATCAGACCTGTAATATCAATTCTGCACAATTTTTTTTTTTCCTTAAAAAAATATCTAACATGGCAGAAGTGGTCACAGAATTTTTCACATTTAAAAAAAAAAAAAAAACATTAATAACAATTAATTATTAATATTTAAAGATTGTCCCATTGAAATGCATTGGAGAGTGCCAGGTAGCGAGAGGTCATACCTGTCGCTGTTCAAGGTCGGACGCTGGCGCTGTGGGCTGAGGCTGGAATAAGAGTGGCTATCTGGCGCTATCTCAGTCGCTAAGCAGGATTGGCTTGATAAATGTGTGATTGTGGTGGGGAGCCGGCGTTCTCGTGGCGGTGCCCTTCATTACCGGTCGCTCACCAGTCGCTACCTGTCGCTATTCCTTCATAAATAAGGGCCTAAGCTGCACCACCACGCCAAGGTGCCTCTATGGTTGCAGTCCTAACTCTAATGAGAGCCCCATTTGGGACATACAATGCAAGAGATAAAATGGGAGCAGCTTACCTGAGGTTGCCCTAAACCTCATGTGCAAGCCATGGGGTGGAAGGATCAAGACCTTGCAATACAGCCTAGACCCCACACCCCATGTGCTTGCACAAATTCAAAGTGAACAAGAGGGGAGTGGCCCATAGAGGCACCTTGGCGTGGTGGTGCAGCTTAGCATACTTCTGCAGATGTGTGTGACCGCGCCTCTGTTTTTACCAGATTTAGAGACAGATTATAGGTTGGTCTGCAAGCTAACAGGGTTGAGTGCTGCGGCTCCTTTAAGTCTTTAGTAACCTAATTACCCTGCTGACTTGCACCTCCCAGGTTAGTTATAAAATGGTCTGAGCAGCTGCCACTCCCCTCTTGTTCACTTTGAATTTGTGCAAGCACATGGGGTGTGGGGTCTAGGCTGTATTGCAAGGTATTGACCCTTCCACCCCATGTTTTGCACATGAGGTTTAGGGCAACCTCAGGTAAACTGCTCCCATTTTATCTCTTGCATTGTATGTCCCAAATGGGGCTCTCATAGATTAGAGTTAGGACTGCACCCATAGAGGCACCTTGGCGTGGTGGTGCAGCTTAGCATACTTCTGCAGATGTGTGTGACCGAGTCCTCTGTTTTTACCAGATTTAGAGACAGATTATAGGTTGGTCTGCAAGCTAACAGGGTTGAGTGCTGCAGCTCCTTTAAGTCTTTAGTAACCTAATTGCCCTGCTGACTTGCACCTCCCAGGTTAGTTATAAAATGGTCTGAGCAGCTGCCGCTCCCCTCTTGTTCATTTTGAACAAAGCCTGGGATCTGACTATCCCCGGTGATGCAGCCATTGATATTTACATCAGTGAGAGGGCCAGAAAGAAGGTGAGTTTTGGGGTGCCCCGGGAGGTTTCATACAGCGGGCATCCCGAATTGGGATGCCCCAGGGGAAGTCCAGCAGCCCCATTTGTTTTTGTCTCGCTTAAAAAACCTTTGAATCATTATCTACCATCTAAACATACTTATGTTTGCTATTATGAAGACTCTCTGTCTACCTAGGAGGAAATTCACTTGTCTCCTTTGCTCTGTTGCCCTCCTTAGTGAATTCTCAGGAGTGCAAGTTCAGTATAATAAGCAGCACAGAGGACTTTGCAGCACCACTGCTCAAAGTCCATTTTTTCCACACATGCCAATGAAGAAACAATACTGTGTATTATCTTGCTTTATCAGCACTTTCGAGGGACAGAGTGAACAACTTGGCACAGTGCGGACCCTATAGTACAGAGGTGTAATTCTTGCAATGTGTGGTCAGTGCCAGCCTGGTCAGTGAATGCACATGATGTTGAGCTCACTTAAAGGCCCACTGTGGAAAAAAAAACAATCTTTGATTCCTTGCAAAATGTTTTTCGTGGTCTGGATTTTCAATGCTTGCCAATTCTGAAGATCCATGTCCTGGACATCCAGCTTTTTTGTCCACAGTGGGCCCTAAAAGAAGAGAAGGGCTTTATTTTGAAGTAGGGAATACTCAAACACAAGACAAAATCACCTGGCTTTTCTGAGTACAACTTATCTCCCTGGACAATCACGAGTCTTCACTTTAGAGCTTCCCTTGGTCCCACTGCCTTTAGCACAAGACTGCTCTCTCTTTCACACCTTTTGTGCTGCTCATTGTAATCAGATAACACAAAAGTACACCATATGACAAAATTCCCAAGGTGACACATAATCATATTAAACACATGGATACAAAATAAAAGGGAATACATGTGTTAAATCCATGTGATAATGGAGCTGTCTCTTTAACACAGACAACTAACCCCTCCCACAATGTCTTTAAGACTATATATATATATATATATATATATATATATTATAATTAATTCTCTGGCCAATAACCTAGTTGTCATTAGAGATGAGCAAATCGATTCTGACTAACCCAAATTCGTTACGAATTTCATGAAATATTCGATTTGTTACGATTCCGAATATCAACGCGATTTGAACACTCAAATTGCTTCCTTAAAACTCCATTTACTGCTATACAGCCCATCAAAAATGGTGGATCCACATGTCAGGACATGTCCCATGGGGCAAGGAATGCTGGGTAGGTGTCACATGCTACCTATCAGCAGACAGGCTTACCGATGATGTCACAGCCCCATATAAACGGCGGCCATCTTGCGTTACATCATTCTGACACTGTATTGCGGCCAGAACAGATCAGGCAGGGATAGAGCGAGAGACAGATAGACAGACGGATAGATAGATAGATAGATAGATAGATAGATAGATAGATAGATAGAACAAAGAACAGAAGAAGCAGAGTGAGGGGCAGATAGAGAAGGAGAGAGCCTGTGACAGTGACAGATAAAGACAGGGACAGTTTAAACTGTTTGCATTAGCTTTCAAGCCTATTTAGTGTTAATAACACTCCTGCCTATTTAGCTTTTCCTTTACCTGGTGTCATTCTTCAAAAAGCATGCTGGCATTAATATTTCAAGGCTACCTGTGTAATAGCTGCTTGCATTTTTTAATTAACGTCACTTTTTCACAATCAAGGGAGGCCTCCTCTGTATGTGAGCAGGGGGCATCCCAAACACTAGCATAAATATTTCAAGACTACCTGTCTAATAACTGCTTGCATTTTATAATCAACGTCACTTTTTCACAATCAAGGGAGGCCTCCTCTGTATGTGAGCAGGGGGCATCCCAAACACTAGCATAAATATTTCAAGACTACCTGTCGAATAACTGCTTGCATTTTATAATCAACGTCACTTTTTCACAATCAAGGGAGGCCTCCTCTGTATGTGAGCAGGGGGCATCCCAAACACTAGCATAAATATTTCAAAACTACCGGTCTAATAACTGCTTGCATTTTATAATCAACGTCACTTTTCCACAATCAAGGGGGACCACCTCTGTATGTGAGCAGGGGGCATCCCAAACACTAGCAATAATATTTTAGGTCTACCTGTCTAATAACTGCTTGCATTTTATAATCAACGTCACTTTTCCACAATCAAGGGAGGCCACCTCTGTATGTGAGCAGGGGGCATCCCAAACACTAGCATTAATATTTCAAGACTACCTGTCTAATAACTGCTTGCATTTTATAATTAACGTCACTTTTCCACAATCAAGGGAGGCCTCCTCTGTATGTGAGCAGGGAGCATCCCAAACACTAGCATGCATATTTCAAGACTACCTGTGTAATAACTGCTTGCATTTTATAATCAGCGTCACTTTTCCACAATCAAGGGAGGCCACCTCTGTATGTGAGCAGGGGGCATCCCAAACACTAGCATTAATATTTCAAGACTACCTGTCTAATAACTGCTTGCATTTTATAATCAACGTCACTTTTCCACAATCAAGGGAGGCCTCCTCTGTATGTGAGCAGGGGGCATCCCAAACACTAGCAGTAATATTTCAAGACTACCTGTCTAATAACTGCTTGCATTTTATAATTAACGTCACTTTTCCACAATCAAGGGAGGCCACCTCTGTATGTGAGCAGGGGGCATCCCAAACACTAGCATAAATATATCAAGACTACCTAATAACTGCTTGCATTTTATAATCAACGTCACTTTTCCACAATCAAAGGAGGCCACCTCTGTATGTGGGCAGGGGGCATCCCAAAGACTAGCATTAATATTTCAAGACTACCTTTGTACTAATTGCTTGCATTTTATAAGCCAAGTAACTTTTCCACAATCAAAGGCGGCCACCTCTGTATGTGAGAAGGGGGCATTCCAAATACTAGCACGTGTCTTTTTAGAGTACCTGCCTACTAACCTTTTGCCTTTTGTATAAAAAAGTCTGGTTTACAAGTTTAAAGCACCCATTGCCTTTCACCGGGGGCCATTGTCAGTGCTACCACTTATCTTTTAAGAGTACCTGCCTACTAACCTTTTGCCTTTTGTATAAAAAAGTCTGGTTTACAAGTTTAAAGCACCCATTGCCTTTCACCGCGGGCTATTGTCAGTGCTACCACTTATCTTTTAAGAGTACCTGCCTACTAACCTTTTGCCTTTTGTATAAAAAAGTCTGGTTTTCAAGTTTAAAGCACCATTGCCTTTCACCGATGGCCATTGTCAGTGCTACCACTTATCTTTTAAGAGTACCGGCCGACTTACCTTTTGCCTTTTGTATAAAAAAGTCTGTTTTTCAAGTTTAAAGCACCCATTGCCTTGCACCGAGGGCCATTGTCAGTGCTATCACTTATGTTTTAAGAGTACCTGCCTACTAACCTTTTGCCTTTTGTATAAAACAAGTCTGGTTTACAAGTTTAAAGCACCCATTGCCTTTCAATGAGGGGGGGGAGGGCATCCCGAATACTAGCACTTAGCTTTTAATAGTACCTGCATCTTTACCTTTTTACATTTTAAACAAAAACCAGGTTTCAAAACTGCCTGTGGTGCATTTAACTCTGACCAGGGGCATCGTGTGTAAGATCATCTGACAGTGTCTTTTTGCATTAGCTTTTAGCTACAGTGTCTGCCTATTTTGATCTAACTTTTCTACACACCTGCTGTTACAAAGATACTGTTGTAGGTGTAGTGTAGTATACTGTTTTCCCCTCCTAAACGCAGTAAAAATGTCAGGCAGAAATGTGCCAGGATGTGCACCAAGGAGAGGCCTAGATTCATCAGACAGAGGTCGCAGCAGACTAGGGGCGAGTGGCAGCAGGGGTCGCGGTGAGAGGCCTGATCTCCTGGTATCTGCTAGCGGTCGTGTCTCGACCACCAACGCATCTGCCGTCATCGATTGGTTAACACGGTCATCGACCTCATCACAAGTGACATCTGACACCCCCAGTCAACAGTTCGTAGGTTCCTCGGACACAACCCTGAGTTGACATGGCTCGGGAGCAGCCCCTGTCCTTCCATTGCCTCTGTCCTATGCCCCCCCTCCAGCCGCCATATCTTATGCTTTGGGTTCAGCTCCACTGTTCAGTGAGGACGATGTGTTAGAGGACAGTCAGCAGCTACTGCCCAGCCAAGATATGGAGGAGACATCCGCCGCTTCTTCCGCTAGGCAGACAAACACTGAGGTGGAGGTGGCATGGGGGTGTCTCCTGCAGCACACGCTCTTATGGAAACCGAGGAGGACATCAGTGACGTGCAGGCACAACTCGATGATGATGATGATAATGAAGCCGATCGCACTTGGGAGCCCGGTGCAGAAGGGGCTTCATCATCATCAGGAGAAGAGGGTCCCAGGTTGCCCCAGAGTCAGCAGCTGAGGCAGCAAGGTGGCAGTAGGGTTGGCAGTCAGCATGGTGGCAGTAGGGTTGGCAGTCAGCATGGTGGCAGAATTGGGATGTCTGGAGCCACACGTGGCCGGGGGCGGGGTAGACCACCTGCTGCGTGGCAGGATGCCTTCCCGGGATGTAGTGGAGCAGGGGTTCCTGGAGTTGGCAGCAGTAGCAGTGAATTAGTGCGGACTGTTGGAGGGAAAATTAGCTACTCGGCAGTGTGGCACTTTTTCCTCAAGCATCCGCAGGAGGGTAACCTGGCCACATGCAAGATGTGCAGACAGAAGGTCAAGCATGGCCAGGGCCCCAATGTTGGTACCACGGCCCTGCAGCAACACATGCAGCGTCACCATAAAGCGGCCTGGGAGAACCGAGGCTCCGAAGTGGGGGTCCAGCCTGCTGCGTCAGCCAGTGCCACGCCGCTTCCAATTTAACCCAGCCAAGGCTCCAATACCTCAGCCGAAGGTAGCTGTGCGTCATGCCCATCTTCTGCCGCTCCAGATGCTCCTGCTCCTCCTACTATAAGTCACTCATCCCACCAGCAATCCATCAGCGAAGCCATGTCCAAGAGCCAACAGTATGCGCCCACTCATCCTATGACGCAGAAGCTAAATGTGCTCCTGTCCAAGTTGCTAGTGCTGCAGTCCCTCCTTTTTCAGGTGGTAGACTCTGCACCTTTCAGAGAGCTGATGGCTTGTGCCGAGCCGAGGTGGAGAGTCCCAAGTCGTCATTTCTTTGCAAAGAAGGCAGTACCAGCCCTGCACAAATTTGTTGAGCAGAAGGTGGGACAGTCCTTGAGCCTGTCGGTGTGCACCAAAGTGCACGACAGCGCCGACATCTGGAGCTGTAACAGGGACAATACATGTCATTTACGGCCCACTGGGTGAATGTGGTTCCTGCACAGCAACTTGGACAGGTCACACCGCTTCGGACTCTACGCTTCCAGGCCATTTTGCCTGTCACAGTGTGCATCTCTGCCTCCTCATCCTCTGCCATCTCCTCAGCCTCCACTGTACGGTCAATTCTCAATGCCCCTTCAGTCTACCACGTGTGCAGGGCATGGCAGTGTCACGTTGTGCTTCACATGGTTTGCCTTGACGAACGGAGTCGCACGGGGGAGGAGCTCCTGAAATTCATTCATCAAGAAATCAAAACATGGCTTACTCCGTGAAAATTGGAAATGGGTACCATGGTGACTGACAATGGGAGTAACATCTTGTCTGCGCTGAGACAAGGAAGCCTGAGCCATGCGCCCTGTATGGCACACGTGTTCAACCTAGTTGTCAAGCGTTTTCTGAAGTCTTCCCCCCATCTGCAAGACATCCTAACAATGGGAAGGAAACTTTGTATGCACTTCAGCCACTCCTACACCACCAAGCACACCCTTCTTGAGCTACAGAACGGTATCCCCCAACATAGTCTGATTTGCAATGTTCCCACCCATTGGAATTCCACCCTACATAAGTTAGATCGACTATACGAACAGAGAAAAGCCATCACTGATTTCTTGATGATCCAAGATAGGGGGACTCCCCTGTGTAACTTTAATGTGAACCAGTGGCAGCTCATACGTGACACCTGCCATTTGCTCAGGCCCTTTGAGGAAGCCACTTTATTTGTCAGTCGCCAGGATTGCGGCATGAATGACGTGATTCCACTGCTTCATGTAATACAACACATGTTGGAAACCATGGCTGGTCAGGGCACTGGAGATATGTCGCATACACTTCATGGCCACATAAACCCTGTGGGAGCTGAGGAGGAGGAGCAGCACAGTGAAGCACAGTTTCGTTTTCGCGAAATGGGTGGTTTATCTAGTCATCTGACAGGAAAGGAGGAGCAGGAGCAGCCAGTGGAGCTAAAGGGTTGTGAGGAAGGCGAGACAGAGGACCCAGACACACCGTGGCAGTATGCAGTGGAGATGGAGACAGGTAGTCCCTCCGAGTCACTTGTACAAATGGCACGATGCATGCTCATGTGCTTGCGTGGTGACCGCAGAATTGTCTAAATTTTCCTGCGGGATGACTACTGGCTCTACACCTTATTGGACCCTCGCTTCCGGCACAAAATGGGGGCATTTTTTAAACCCGCCGAGAGGGAGGACAAACTGACCTACTACAAAGGCATTCTACGTATTCAGTTGGCCGATGCCTATCTGCGCCATGGTCCATACTCTCGCAGGTCTGACTCGGGGGGACCTCTGCGCTCACCTTCCACTGCCATGGCTGCCGGCGGGGTGGCAGGAGCAGCAGCTCCATCAGCAGCAGCCTCAGTCTTCAGTTGCTAATGAGTAGCTTTCTGCAACCGCATAGTGAGGCTACTCATGAGCAGCAGGAAGACCTGGAGCAGGGCCTGAACCAGCAGGTCGTGTCATACCTTGAAATGACCATACCAATGCACCTTGAGGATCCGCTGGACTTCTGGGCAGCCAAACTTTACTTGTGGCCGCAACTGGCAGAGTTTGCCCTGGGAAAGCTGTCCTGCCCGGCCAGTAGTGTGCCATCTGAGCGGGTCTTTAGTGCTGCGGGGCCATAGTAACGCCAAGGAGAACTCGTCTGTCCATGAAAAATGTGGAGAGACTCACCTTTGTGAAATTTAATCAGGCATGGGTCAGCCAGGATTTCCACCCACCAATAGCTGATGCATGCGAGTAGCTGATGCATGGTAGCTCTTTCTGCTGCTGCCATCTCCCGGGTGTGTTTTTCAGGCAATATATGAGCTCATTCTGCTGCTGACAACTCCTGGGTGTGTCTTTCAGGGAATATATGAGCTCCCTATGCTTCTGCCAACTCCAATGTGTTTTTCAGGCAATATATGGGCTCCCTATGCTGCTTCCAACTCCAATGTGTTTTTCAGGCAATATATGGGCTCCTAATGCTGCTGCCAAATCCTGGGTGTGTCTTTCAGGCAATATATGGGCTCCCAGTGCTGCTGCCAACTCCTGGGTGTGTCTTTCAGGCAATATATGGGCTCCCTATGCTGTTGTCAACTCCAATGTGTTTTTCAGGCAATATATGGGCTCCTAATGCTGCAAAGTCCATAGTGTGTCTTTCAAGCAATATATGGGCTCCTAATGCTGCTGTCAACTCCAATGTGTTTTTCAGGCAATATATGGGCTCCTAATGCTGCTGCCAAATCCTGGGTGTGTCTTTCAGGCAATATATGGGCTCCTAATGCTGCTGTCAACTCCTGGGTGTGTCTTTCAGGCAATATATGGGCTCCTAATGCTGCTGCCAAATACTGGGTGTGTCTTTCAGGCAATATATGGGCTCCTAATGCTGCTGTCAACTCCTGGGTGTGTCTTACAGGCAACATATGAGCTCCCTATGCTGCTGCCAAGTCCAATGTGTTTTTCAGGCAATATATGGGCTCCTAATGCTGCTGCTGCTGCCAACTCCTGGGTGTGTCTTTCAGGCAATATATGTGCTCCCTATGCTGCAGCCAAGTCCAGAGTGTGTCTTTCAGGCAATATATGGGCTCCTAATGCTGCTGCTGCTGCCAACTCCTGGGTGTGTTTTTCAGGCAATATATGGGCTCCTAATGCTGCTGCCAACTCCAATGTGTTTTTCAGGCAATATATGAGCTCCCTATTCTGCTGCCAAATACAATGTGTTTTTCAGGCAATATATGGGCTCCCTATGCTGCTGCCAACTCCACTGTGTGTCTTTCAGGCAATATTTGGGCTCTGTAATTGTGCAGCTCTGCGACAGCGAATCTAATAGCAACGCCTCTGATCTGCATGTCATACTTCTTTACAATAGTATTTCACTAACCCAGCATGCATGCTATGCATGTTACAGCCAAGCAAAACGTTCTGCAACCCTATGGCGGCTCGCGGACGCCCAGAAATAGCCGTTTTTAATAGTGATTCATCGCGAATAAATTCGGACCAAAACGATTTTTCCCGGAAAATTCGACGAATCAGCCGAATCAAATTTTTCAAAAGTTCGCTCATCTCTAGTTATCATGTCACTAGTGGATAGCCTTTTATTTATGAAATTGTCCCTAAATCCCAAATAGTTCATAGTTGATTACATCTGCTTTCTGGGATAATGTTTGTGGACATCCAAAAGGGTCTACTATCACTGCTGTATATTACACAACCCTTCGATCCTTTCAGGCTTTATATGGGCTCCCAATGCTGCTGCCAACTCCTGGGTGTGTCTTTCAGGGAATATATGAGCTCCCTATGCTGTTGCTGCTGCTGCTGCAAAGACCAGAGTGTGTCTTTCAGGCAATATATGGGCTCCTAATGCTGCTGTCAACTCCAATGTGTTTTTCAGGCAATATATGGGCTCCTAATGCTGCTGCCAAATCCTGGGTGTGTCTTTCAGGCAATATATGGGCTCCTAATGCTGCTGTCAACTCCTGGGTGTGTCTTTCAGGCAATATATGGGCTCCCTATGCTGCTGCCAAGTCCAGAGTGTGTCTTTCAGGCAATATTTGGGCTCCCTATGCTGTTGCCAAATTCAGGGTGTGTTTTTTAGGCAATATATGGGCTCCCTATGCTGCTGCCAACTCCACTGTGTGTCTTTCAGGCAATATATGGGCTCATCATGCTGATGCCACCTCAAGGCTCTGTAATTGTGCAGCTCTGCGACAGCGAATCTAATAGCAACGCCTCTGATCTGCATGTCATACTTCTTTACAATAGTATTTCACTAACCCAGCATGTATCCTATGCATGTTACAGCCAAGCAAAACGTTCTGCAACCCTATGGAGGCTCTCGGACGCCCAGAAATAGCCATTTTTAATAGTGCTTCGTCACGAATAAATTCGGACCGAAATGATTTTTCCCGGAAAATTCAGCGAGTCAGCCGAATCGAATTTATCAAAAATTCGCTCATCTCTAGTTATCATGTAACTTATGGATAGCCTTTTATTTATGAAATTGTCCCTAAATCCCAAATAGTTCATAGTTGATTACAACTGCTTTCTGGGATAATGTTTGTGGACATCCAAAGGGTCTACTATCACTGCTGTATATTACACAACCCTTCAAGATAAGTTATAGAAGACGAAAGGTGCAGAAAACTGACCCAATGTGTTTTTGCACAACAATATATCATCCCACATAGTGGTCATCCCCCACAAATAAATAGCTGACCTGGACGTCAAGGTGCTAAATCATCCGTCTTATTCACCTGATCTGACACCATCAGAATATTATCTAATTTGAAACACTGGTGTTTTGACAGACACAGTTGTCTGGTTTGTCACTGAACCAAAGTTGTTTGGATGGGTTGAAAAAGTTACAACACTGAAAATTCAGTTTTATAGTATTTCAATTTTTTGCAAAGGACCTCAGCACTCCCTCTTATCTCTTCTACAATGCACGATCTTTAGCTATGTTATTTGTAACTAATCTTTCAGTTTTTTCTTACTCATGATGGCATAAAGAGCCTAGTCCTGTGGCGGAAACACTGGTGGCACTGGTGGTCGACTGTCCAGACGTCTTCTGTCCAACTGCACCAGACAAGGGACATGGATAGCGAGGCAGCAAGTGATTTTTCTTAGTGATTCATTAAAATAGAATTTTGATTGATCCAAATTTTTGGGGGCAATTTGTTGAATCGTCCAAAACAAATTTTAAGGAAATGCTCTCTTCTCTTGCCATCATATTTCAGCCTATGAAATATGCCCTCCATTGCATTTTTGCTTTGTTACAAGTGGATACATGTTCAAAAACAGACTTTAAACACACAGCTTCTGGCGCTGTGGGCTACAACGACCCGATCTTGAGCACCAGTGATGTTTGAAGCTGTTTTTTTGATAAATGTGGTGTGAGTCAGTCGCACTGAGCTGGCGCTACCGTTCGCTCCTATACAGCGTAGTACTGCGACTCACACGTCATATTTATCAATGTCGGCCAGCGACTGAGACGCTCTGAAGCAAAGATCCATGGCGGAGCACAGCGACTACTAGCAGGCGCTCTGAAATCCTCACTACAGACGCTCATCTGTCGCTACCTGGCGTTAGTAATGAATCATCCTGCCAAAGTACAGACTTTATTCGGCCTCCAGAGCCTTACGTGTGCACAGTTTGTGCATTTTAACTTTTAAGCTAGCACTTCCTTTATACATAGGCCCTTATTTATGAAGGAATAGCGACAGGTAGCGACTGGTGAGCGGCCGGTAATGACGGGCACCGCCACGAGAACGCCGGCTCCCCACCACAATCACACATTTATCAAGCCAATCCTGCTTAGCGACTGAGATAGCACCATATAGCGACTCATTCATCATTATCCCAGCCTCAGCCCACAGCGCCAGTGTCCGACCTTGAACAGTGACAGGTATGGCCTCTCGCTACCTGGCGCTCTCCAATGCATTTCAATGGAAAAATCTTTAAATATTAATAATTAATTGTTATAAATTTTTTTTTTTTTTTAAATGTGAAAAATTCTGTGACCACTTCTGCCATTTTAGATATTTTTTTTAAGGGAAAAAATAAAAAAAAATTACTAAATTATTTAAAAAAACTTGTTTTTTTTTTGTTTCCAAAAATATGGTGGTTTGGGGGTTAAAAACTACTTTTAACCCATCGCCGAATGTCATATCATGAAAACTTTTAAGAATAGCTTGAACTTGTGATAGTTCTGTATATTAGACTGAAACAGTTGATGGTGAACGTTATCACAAGGTATAAGAAAAATTATTTACAAAAATTCCTTCTAACTGGGCAGTTTCATATTCATTTTTATTTTTTATGTTTTCAAGAAAGGCTAATTTTCTTATTATTTTAATCCACATTTATTTCAAGCTTCTCAGCTGGGAAGTCAATGTGCTCAATTATAAGCATATCTGAGCAGATTAACCTAGTTTGTATTCTAAACATAGGAAGTAATGCCTCATTTATCATTTAATATTATATCAATTTTAATACTTTTTACCATTTAGTGCTCCTTTTGTCCACCTAGAAACAGATGAACAATTCACTGTCCATACTTGCTTATTTAATTTTAGTCATTTAGTCCTTTAGTAATTTGTGAAACCGTGAGAGCTGGCAGTGCAACTATATAATATGTGAGGAAAAGCTGGTTGCTCTGGGGATACACTATTCTTTTGCCCTTATTCATCAAGCGATAGCGCCAGGTAGTGTCTGACGAGCGCCAGGTAGCGGCAGCTAACGGCGACTACCGACTCAAGTACGCCCGCGGCGGTCACAATGACGCATTTATCAAGCAAAATGAGGCTAGCGCCGGCGAGAGCGACGGCTAGCGCGGCATTCATCATGAAGCCGCCTGGACCGAACAGCGCCGCTGCAAATTCCCTCACAGCGCCAGGTATGAGCTGTCGCTCCCTGGCGATGTCCAATGCATTTCAATGGAGCAAGCTATAATTATTCATAATTAATTGTTTTTTTTTTTTTTTATATTTTTTTTTAATGTCAAAAAATCGGAGAACACTTCTGCAATGTTAGGATTTATTTTTAAGTCAAAAAAAAAAAAAAAAAAATATGTGCAGAATTGATCTAACAGGTCTGAGATTAATGTATTCATATAACAAAATGATTCTAAAAACATGTATAATGTTACATTCAAAAAATATGGTTGTTTAGGGGTTAAAAACTAGTTAATACACATCGCCGCCAGCGCTCTGGGGTTTAAACAAGGAATGGACAGCGACAGCACATTCGGAGCGTGATTTTTTGATGAATATGAAGCTAGCCGTTCGCTCTGGCCATTCGTTGTCAGGCGCTCACATACAACGCTGGACCAGTGAAACAGCGACCCCCCAGCCCGTATTCAACATTACCGCACACCGACTGAGTCGCTGTCATCAAGCTAATGCCGGCCAAGCACAGCGAATACTGGCTGGCGCTGAAAAAATCACGCTACAGTCGCTCATCTGTCGCTACCTGGCGCTATTAATGAATCGGCCTCCCCGTCATTTCAGAGCTTAACCTGAACCTTGATATACCATCTGACTATTGCCATTAAGGTTAATTACTAAGCACAATGTTCCAACTATAAATATCAAATCAGTTGGACTGAATTTAAAAAAAATGTGTTTGGGAAGTGTAACAGCTCTTCAAGTAAGAAGACATACTCACTGATGAAGGGTAAAGACTTTACCATTATTGATCTTCACTGACCAATTTGTGAGCATAGCGATTCCCAGCACCTGGCACTAGAGATGAGCGAACCGGTTCGGACGAACCGGAATTCGCTCCGAATTTCAGGAAATATTCGATTCGGCACGAACCCGAATATTTTGTGGTTCGTGCCGATCGAATTTTTCCTGAAATTAAAAAAAAAAAATGCCGGCATGGTGGGAGCCGGCCGGCGGGCCGGTAAAGCCGGCCGGCCCGCTCCCACCATGCCGGCATTTAAAAAACAAAGAAAAAAAAAAAAGCATTTTTGCCGGCATGGTGTGAGCGGGCCGGCCGGCTCCGCTGTCAGTGGAACCGGCCGGCCCGCTCCCACCATGCCGGCATTTAAAAAAAAAGGCAAACACTTACCTGCAGGTCCGGAGCGTGGAGGCCGGCACCGCTCTCAGCTGTCATCTGAGGGCGCGTCATCAGAGGGCGCCTCTGATGACGCACCCTCAGATGACAGCTGAGAGCGGCGCCGGCCTCCACGCTCCGGACCTGCAGGTAAGTGTTTGACTTTTTTCTCAAATGCCGGCATGGTGGGAGCGGGCCGGCCGGTTCCGCTGACAGCGGAGCCGGCCGGCCCGCTCCCACCATGCCGGCAAAAATGCTTTTTTTTTTTTTGTTTTTTAAATGCCGGCATGGTGGGAGCGGGCCGGCCGGCTCCGCTGACAGCGTAACTGGCCAGCCCGCTCCCACCATGCCGGCATTTTTTATGGGGAACTTCGTAAAAGTTCGATTCGGCCGAACCCGAATTTCTTTGTGAAATTCAGCGAATCGGCCGAATCGAACTTTTCAAAAGTTCGCTCATCTCTACCTGGCACCTCCTCTACACCAGCAATGCTGATTTGAGAGCCCTGCCCCCAAAAAGCAATGGAGTTTGCTCCCTCATACCCGAGGTCAAGAAACACCCCCCTGAAGGCCTAAGCTGCACACATACTGTATTGAATCAAATGAGTGCTTCCCAGAAAGTAAGGAAAAACTACAGACTCAGATTTCCTAATCTCTGGGACATCCAGATTTGGGATGGCTCACTGTGTGAAAATCCAAGATTGGCCAATACACTCATGTAGCTGGTGGTCCCACTGCACATGCGCAGGCCATGGCCACATCCTCGATATACTTTTAGTTAAAGTGCGTGCCTGTGCCAAGCATTTCTGAATGGCCTGTGTGGAGGACCAGGACACCCACTGCATTAAGCTTTCTTAACCGACCTGACTTTAGATGTGATATCACGTTAGCTAAGGCAGCACTGATTGGCCAAAGAGCCATCGATGCACTGTAGAAACGAGAATGGACTGTGAGTTTTAATGGACGATGGATGCTCCCCATGCTTACACATCGTACCCTGCCAGAGAGGAACAACACCTGGGAGCATGAAAATCCTGGGCATTGCTCCTCTTTAAAGTGGACCTTCACCCTAAATAAGAGCATATCTTATATGTTTCCCCCATCCTGTACATTAAAACCTTAAAAATCATCCTACCTGCATCTACTGCATGTTATGAGCCTTTAAACATCCAAGATGGTGGCTCATGGAGCATCAGGCTGCCTGCAAACAGGAAGTGTCTTCTGGCTGTGCCGCTCTGCATTCTGGGATTTCTGTCCTTTCCCTGACCCCAGCTCTGCTTTGTCTGTGCAAAGCACAGATATAACCGCCCCCTGTACTTTTTACCTCTCTCATCTCCTCAGTATGTGATGCTTATGATTCAAGATGGCGACACCCATATCCTAGAGTCCTGAACAAAGTTGCAGCCCGGTGTGGGAAAGAATAATAAATAAGTGACTAAAAACTTAAAATATATTAATTTTAGATGCTAGGGAATAGTTTTTTAAGGGTTTGGGCTTTTCATTAAATATACTGTTTTTACATCTCAAGCCACAAGTAGGCTTCAAACATTTTAAACCCTACTTTGGCTGGTCTTTACTCACAGGCAGAAGTGCCTCAAATTACATTCCCAATTGACAGTCTTGGACTAAGAGGGTTCAGGTAGTCTACTTATGTGGGATGCAAGGGCTTTCTTGCAGTATATATTTGACTGTTGATTTCACTGTTTTTCTCAAAATGAAGTTGCCCTGGGCAATACTTTAATTACTTTTGCCATGTTACCCCCCACATTCTCACATATTTACCTAATGGTACCTGTTCGTTCAAAAATTGGTCCTTCAGATACCTGTGTTATTTCATACTTACCTTTTACTTTAGTAATGGCCTCTCATTAAGCAGGAGGGACACATTTGGGACACTTAAATTGTGAAGGCCTAACAAACTGCCAGGTTAAATCTCAATAGTAATGGCCACACCCATGTAGCAATAAAAATGTACCAAGCTATTGGATCAATAGCGTACATGGATGCTAAGACACCAATATGCTGTGCTGCTGGTGCTCTAATGTAACTGTCCTAGGTGGTCACGGCAGGCCAGCACAGAAACCCAACGTGTGTTGCTGCAGTGTCCTCACCCACAATTGCATCATCATTTATTTTTCTTGTATGTTGGACTACTACAGCCTTTCTTTCAATTAAAGTAGCTGCTCCACTGAATTTACCTGAAGAGAGAATTGATTCAAGAATTCCAATAGTTGATAAATACATATACTAGATTACACACTATACAAAAAGTCAGGCTGGAATGGAGGTGGAGGGGGTTGCCATTTATGTCAAGAAGGATATAAAATCAGCATTAATAGACATGAGCCCTGTGCACACACAATGTTTCTGATAATATATAATATATATATATATATATAAAATATATATATAATGTTTCTGATAATATATAATATAAATATATATAATATAATTTAACATTTTTTCTTGATGCATGTTGCTGCACTGCAAAAAATCATTTGCTAAAACATTAGTGGTGCAGCAACATGCTGCAAAAATACATTGTACATTATATTTTACACTACTCCTTATTTCCATTGATGTGGCATATTCTGGCAGAAGTGCAAGTGTAAGAGGTGAATTCACTGGGGGGGGCATCGGGATGAGTTCCAGCAAGAGGACATAACTTCCTATCCCTCTTCCCCTTTTCCAGTTTCCCCTGCTTTTCTCTAAATCTTACCTACCCCCTTCCTATCTATATTCTTTCTTTTCTATTGCTTTCTTTAACAGTTACACCGAAAATATGAAGATTCCCTTCCTTTTATTGTTGTAAAGTGGCAGCAGGTACACTATGTGCTACATTTCAGAACAAGTTATCATTATCTCACAACTGAACAATATAAAGAGAAAATTATTCTACAGATGGTTGTAATCCTTGCTCAAATTACTCTTTACTAGTATAAAACTTCAGTTATGCTGTATTTTTATATATTGCTGTATTGACAACTTTTTATATATTGCTGTATTTTTCAATTAATAGAGCGATCCCCACGAGGGGAAACCTTCTTGAAATGTTAATGTTTGCATTTATCTTACGCAAAAGAAAATAAAAATATTAATACCTGGCTTGTTTTCGTAAATGAAGGCACTGGGGGTCATGCTAGGTGAAGCCAGTGTGACGTGCAGTGTGCATTGCGGTGTGGATTTTTCCCCCAAAATGACCTGTACCTATGATGGGGCATTTCTACAGGTTGAGCTCATCATTTTTCATTATTAGGTTTGGAAACAACAGAACTCTATGGGCTATGCTGAGAAACTGGGGAAATATTTAGCATAGCCCATAGAGTGCTGTTATTTCCAAGCTTTAAAAAATATATCTTTACCTCATAGGAAAAATTATGTGCCTAAACTGGAAAAATGCCCCATTACAGGTGCGGGTCACTTTGGGGGAAAATGGCTATAAAAACATATTCTTTGCATTTTTTTGTGTCTAAATGTTTAAAAGCTCACCGAGATGCAGGTTGCAATCCACACTGAAATGCACACTGCAGTCATACTACGGTAGCTTCACCAAATAATTAGCATGGCCCCCACTGTGTATATAGAACATAGGCAAAGCAGCTGTGGTTAATGACTGCAGGTACCTTGACATTTTGGTTTATAGACTTGGCCCACTTTAAAGTGATAATGCAGGCAAAAGTAATTGTTACACCATTGCGTTGGGCCATATTTGGCAATGTCCTAAAATGTTTTCTGTTTTTAAAGTAGAAATGGCTGAGAAATTGGGGCTTACAGGTTCAGCCAATTACATTCTCTTTTTCATCAAGATTGTTGTTCCCGCCCTCCTCTCTCCTCTCCCGCGGCCTCCTCCCCCAGATCCATCACATTGCTGTTAGCACAAAGCCCGTCAATTATGCTGATTATTATGCAGCATCACAGATACAACTGTAAACCCCCATATCTCAGCCATTTTTTCTTCAATTTATAAAACACAAACAGTTTAGGACAGTTCCAAATGTAGCCTGACGCAATGGTGTAACAATTACCTCTGTCTGCAGTATCACTTTAAGCAACCCACTTGCTTTCCACTGTAGTTTTTACTGGTGTCTAGGAAGATCCTCTTTTGCTTAGGTTTCAATGACACCAGAATGTGAATCACTCTGTTTTACTTAGTTGTCTTTTTCTTAAATGCAATAAATAGAAGTTAATAAAAAGCTACGAAAATGCATCCTAAACGACTCTTCAACTGTCGTGTACTGCCACACATCTGGCGTCAGCTAGTTCTATAGAGCAGTGGTTCTCAACCTTTTTACCCCTAGCAACTAAAACTACCAGCTAAGTACCCCAAAGGGGGTGATTCATTATACATAGTACCAAACTAAGAAGGTTGAGGCCTCATAGCACTTTTAAAGCATGAAGGGAAAATGTTTCACTCTTAAAATAATATACTAGACCAGTCAGACACGCTCTGTTGGTGTGCCCCTGAACATCGCCCTGTACCCCCTGGGGTACATGTACCGCGGGTTGAGAAACATTGCTATAGAAGATAATGATTTCTCAAATATCCCTGCTTTCTTGACCCATTGAAATACAGAAAAATGTTATAGACCTTTAACAAAAACTTCTATAAATAAAAGATAAAATAAATTAGCACTACAAAACCAAGTTCCTGTGAAAACCCATTTGTGTACACACAAGTCAAAAGCATTGTGATCAATTACATCCACACATAAAACAAAAGGCATGAAACTGTATTTTAAGGTCACGGTGACCGACAAAGCAGGCTGCCAGAATAGTTATTCTGGCGCTCTTTAAAATTGGCTCCATTTTACTCTTGATGCTTAAGCCAAATGAGTTCAAATAAATCTAGCAGGTTTCAAAGTCTGAGCGTCCACAGCTTAGCGCGGTAATGTTACTTTAATGTGATTCAGCAGGTGTGCAAAGTCTGAAATTGGTTATTATCGCAATTTAGCTTCATATAAAAAGTAATGATATCATCAGCATAGCACAAGCTGTAAATACTTAACCAGGTCAGTGAGACAATCAGGAATATAGTTATGACGGTTTGAAAGACACAGCCATCACCCTAAAAAAGATAGTTTCATGAAGCCACGAATATTTTTCAGAAGCAAGAAAAGATAACTGAAGACAGAGCATTTTAATCGCATAGGGGTATTAATAATTTCTTTTAAACTTTGAAGTGAAATGAAATAGCAAATTACATATTTGGCTTTCAGTATGCTCATATGTACAGTTCAGCCCAAACAGTTAAGTGCTGGATAGAGTATAATTTAGCCCCTCTGTTCACTCTTAGCTACAATAAGTGAATTAATGCTTTTCTGTCCTACACATTTCTGTGAGTTTAGTAAGCGTCCTGTTTTTTCCTATCTAGCATCTGTCTATACCCTTAGTCAGATGCTGGGGTTTCCTCGCATCTCCTTTTGCACTGGGAAAACAATGTAAAAAAAATGTCAAGTACTGTATGCGGTATAAGGTCAGCCATTTGGAGGATCTGTAACAGCACTTATATATGCTTGCAATGTATTTATAGATCATAAAAAAGTGATACATATATACAGTGTAATACACACAAAAATACCTTGTATGTTATAAAATACTGTGATGATGGTATCTAAAGTGGAATCTGACAAAAAAAAGGATACAATATTGTCCTATATAGCGAATACTGTCAGAACTGTGTATACCTTACTGTTGAAAGAACAAGATATGTTATAGCCTTATCAGTAACCTTACAAATGCAGACTATATGATAAAGGTAAAAAATTACCTGGTATTAGAAGCATCTAAAGTAAGGTATTCACAGAGTGTTTCTTCAGATTGTATTGCTGGCATGAGTTAAAGAATACACATAGGACATCAATATATACAGTTCAGGATAATGTCTGTATCAGTAATACACAGATCCATCATCCCACAGACTAGAAAGTGTAATACAGAGAACAGGATGCCTTAGTCATGACGTCATCAGTGCATAAATAACATACAAATTTGCAGAGTAATGGAGTTACATTAAGAAATGCATGACAGAAAATATATAGGATCGCAAAGGGTTACCAACGTTTCACGGCCGCTGGCCGTTTCACAGGGTAGCGATGGCGCTCACATGCGAACCGCGCGTCTATATGTGAATTGTTATCCCCCCTGGCCGGCCAGTAAGTGAGCGTCACTGACGGCGTACTTCCTGCCTCTGCCCGTGATGTCACATCTGGAGCCGGCGTCTAGTTGGCGGAAGCATCTCCTCGCCTGCCCTGCGGTTGGCGGAAGTGACGTTACGCCATTAACAGACAGTGCGGCTAGGTGCACGGGGCGTCCGGACTCCGGGACTTCAGGAAAATGGCTGTAACAGAATGATAGGCATATGTAAATGAAACAGAAGCATTTCCATAATCGAAGTCGGGGATTATATGTTTCCTCTTGATAATTTTCCTCTTGGGGGATAAACATTCCATTTTAGTCTGCAGAAAAAAATTAAAAATCAGTTTAAGTGAAAAATGCAATAATCCTTATAGTAGACCATATCCTTAATCGCACATTCATGATCTATTCTACCTGGTCTCCCTATCCTACTTAAAGGGGACCTCATCCAAATGGAATAGGATGTTCCATGATGATTCCTCTGAATGGAATGGATTATATCCTATTGCTCCAAATTATTCCAGCAATTCTGACATTCTCTACATTAACGTTGAAGGTGGAGAGAATTATCAGAAAACATTGGCATGTGTTGGGGAGTGACCCGAAATGTTTTCATGTTTGTCAGGAAAAGGCCCAGGAAAATTAGGAATAGCTTAATTAGAGCAGATAACTTTATTGACACCAAGAATGATGATACTATCCAATCATGGATACCCTAAAGAACCATCATAAAGGGCATGTATAGCTGTGGCCATTGTGCCCAGTGCAATGCAGCAATAAAGGGTGATACCTTCACTCATCCATTGTCAGGGAAGAAGTTCACCATCAATAATTTTTTCAATTGCAATTCGACATTCGTGGTGTACATTCTTAAGTGCCTGTGTGGCATGATGTATGTGGGCAAAACCACACGAGCACTTAAGAACAGGATTCGTGAACACAGAAGTTCCATACGACGAGGGGACATGGACTCCCCAATAGCTCGGCATTTTTTAGAGAGGGGCCATCAGGTATCTCAGTTGAGATTCATGGCCATAGATCATCAACCCCAAAACCGGAGGGGTGGTGATAGAAATAGACTTCTACTTAGACGTGAATTAGATTAGATCTTCAGGTTGGACACTTTAGCACCAAAAGGTCTAAATGAAGAAATAGATTACACTCCCTTCATCTGATCTGTATGTTACCTCAAATGTAATTTTGGAACTGGACACATATCTCTGATTACTATCTTGTCCCTTCCACTAATTATAATATTATATTCTCTTATGTTTAGTCCCCTTTAATAGGACTCCTTTATCATAGTAACTCTGTACTGAAGATGACCATATTGGGTCTTGAATGCTGTGATGTAAATAGAGTTTCCTCACACTACATCTTAAATAGTGCGCCCAGGGGTGTATCCCTTTAACCCTTTAAATGCCAGCCACGTAAAATGTACGTGGTTGCTTCTCCTCCACTTAAGTGGCAGCCAGGTAAAATTCACATGCCTGGCATTTACCCCTGCTAGCGGGCAAAAAAAAAAAAAACTCACCTGACCCCTCGTTGGATCCAGCCCGGTCTCCTCTTTAATGTGGTGCCATCCAATCCCCCGTGGGGGCTCGGATGGCTCCAGGAGAGCCCCTGGAATAGCGTGCCTCCCCCCCCCGCTTCGGCAGCAGCAGCTGCTAACTGTAAAAATAAATAAATAAATAAATAAAAATGACATTTACTTACCTGCAGTCGCGCTGCCTCCCTCCGGGTCTCCTCTTCACTGGGGGGGCCTCTGATCGCCCCCCCCCCGGCTCCATGAGACCCCTTATACCAGTTCACAAGGCTGGGGCTAGCCGCAGGTGACTTGCCATTAACCCCCGGCACCCCCTATTACCTGCCTCCCCAAAGCCCAGGGGGGGGCAGAAGAGCCCTGGCCCACATAGGTTATGTGGGCTTGTAGGCTGCAGGGTGGGGGGCCACAAAAGCTGGCCCCCCCACTCTGTTCCTACCAGCCCCCATAGCTGGTCCCGGGCTGGTAATGCTGGGTAAGGGGGACCCCATTTCATTTTTTTTTATTTTTAAGGGTTTTTAACCCTTAAAATCCCCCCCCCAAAAAAAAATGGGAGGGGAACCCTATGTCGTTTTTTTTTAAATTAACCCCTTATGTTCTGTCACCCAGCAGCAATAAAAGGCTTCCAGCAGATGAGCAGAAGACAGTGATTGCCGAGGGACACATGGCTCCAGGATGGATGGGAGGTAAGCATTAAAAAAATAATAATAATAAAATATTTTTTCGCTGTGTGTGGTGTGTTTTTTTTTACACTTAACCTCTTGTGAACTGGTAAGGAGATCCCTATACCAGTTCACAAGGCTGGGGGGATGGCAAGTCACCTGCGGCTAGCGGGTGACTTGCCATTCCCCGGCACCCCCATTACCTGCCTCCCCAAAGCCCAGAGGGGGGGGCAGAAGAGCCCGTGGCCACGGGCTATGCGGGCTTGTAGCCTGCAGGGCCAGGGGCCACAAAAGCTGGCCCCTGCGCCCTGTCCCTACAAGCCCTGCATAGCTGGTCCCGGGCTGGTTACTTTTAACCCTTAAAAATCCCCCCAAAAAATGGGGCCCCCCACTCTAGGAGGGGGGACTCTATATCATTTTTTTTTCTCAGTTTAACCCTTTGTAGTGTGGATGGTAGTTGTATTTTATTTGTTATAAAGTACTTGTTTCAGTTTGGGGGGTCTCCTGGGCAGGAACGGGGGGCTACCGATAAATATGTGGTACCGTTCAAATCGGTAGAAATGGGGCTTTAACATGCAATATGATTTTTATTTAATTTAAAATTATTAAATAATTATTTATTTTTTTTAACTTAATAATAATATTGTAAAAAAACAGAATAAAATATACAAACAAGACATTTCAAGTTAAAGCCTAAACTCTGCTGCAAAATATATATATATATAAATTTTCCTAAAAATTCCAGCAAAAATGTTGCAAAACATGGCGCAAAAATGACCTGTCAACAGAGGGTGACAAAATCTCAAGTAGGCTGTCAATTAAAAAGGTTAAAAGTAGCTATGCATGTTGGGTATTGTTCTGTTCGGGGGACCTTGTGCTTTCAGACTTAGCTTGATTTTTCTTGTTTGCATATTTATATTTTAGGAAAAGGTGTTTTTTATTCAGCTTTTTTATACATTTTTAAGGGAAACCCTGCGCAAACAAAGAATTCTTTGAGGGATTAATTCCAGAAAGATGAGCCCACTACAACAAGCTGAGTACTCTTAGAAAGCTTAACGTGTACTTTCAGGGAATATATGGTTTATTGGGGATATTCCAAATGTAAAGGGTTGTTTTGGTTGAAAAATCGCAAGGTGCGCACTTTGTCTGCAGAGCTGAAATTTTCCAGTAAAGGGAATATATAGTTTGTTGGGGGTATTTCAAATGTAAAGGGTTGTTTTTCTGGAAAAACTGCAAGGTGCGTATAGCGCATATCACAGTTGTATTTTTTCTGAAAATCCCCTAAAGCGCTGTTTCAGTTTGGGGGAGTCTCCTGGGCAGGAAAGGGTGTCTACCTATATATATGTAGTACTGCTGTAACCGGGAGAAATTGGGATTTCATATGCAATAAGATTTTATTGACAAACTTACATTTTTTATTACAAAAAAACACTACAAATTGTAAAAAATAGATTTTTTTTTTATTTTTTTGCACATATTTCACCCTAAAATATTGAGAATACACCTAAAAAATTAAAAACAAGACATTTCATGTTAAAGCTCAGACTCTGCTTAAAAAAACAATATATCATTTTCCTGGGAAATCCCTGGAAATCCCTTCAAAAATTTGAACATGCGGAGTGCAAAATAGTGCAAAATGGTCTGGCAACAAAGTGTGACAAAAACTCCAGGTAGGCTGGCACTTAAAGGGTTAAGAGCATCTATGGAGTGTCTAATTTTTGGATCAATAGGATATAATCCATTCCATTCAGAGGAATCATCATGGAACATCCTATTCCATTTGGATGAGGTCCCCTTTAAGTAGGATAGGGAGACCAGGTAGAATAGATCATGAATGTGCGATTAAGGATATGGTCTACTATACGGATTATTGCATTTTTCACTTAAACTGATAGGATCACTATATGTTGTTTTTTAACTGGTTTTTAATTTTTTTCTGCAGACTAAAATGGAATGTTATCCCCCAAGAGGAAAATTGTCAAGAGGAAACATATAATCCCAGACTTCGATTATGGAAATACTTCTGTTTCATTTACATATGCCTATCATTCTGTTACAGCCATTTTCCTGAAGTCCCGGAGTCCGGACGCCCCATGCGCCTAGCCGCACTGTTAATGGCGTAACGTCACTTCCGCCATCCGCAGGGCAGGCGAGGAGACGCTTCCGGCAACCAGACACTGTCGGCGAGTCAGGACGCCGGCTCCGGATGTGACGTCACGGGCGGCGGCAGGAAGTACGCTGTCAGTGACGCTCACTTACTAGGCCGGCCAGGGGGGATAACAATTCAAATATAAACGTGCGGTTCACATGTGAGCGCCATCGCTACCCTGATGAAACGCCCAGCGGCCGTGAAACGTTGGTAACCCTTTGCGATCCTATATATTCTCTGTCATGCATTTCTTAGTGTAATTCCTTTACTCTGCAGATTTGTATGTTAGTTATGCACTGATGCCATGAAATGGACGTCATGACTAAGGCATCCTGTTCTCTGTATTACACTTTCTAGTCTGTGGGATGATGGATCTGTGTATTACTGATACAGACATTATCCTGAACTGTATATATTGATGTCCTATGTATATTTTTTAACTCATGCCTCACTCAGACATTGTATGCCAGCAATACAATCTGAGGAAACACTCTGTGAATACCGTACTTTAGATGCTTCTAGTACCAGGTAATTTTTTACCTTTATCATATAGTCTGCATTTGTAAGGTTACTGATAAGGCTATAACATATATTGTTCTTTCAACAGTAGGGTATACACAGTTCTGACAGTATTCGCTATATCGGACAATATTGTATCCTTTTTTTTGTCAGATTCCACTTTAGATACCACTGGTACAGTATTTTATAACATACAAGGTATTTTGTGTGTATTACACTGTATATATGTATCACTTTTTTTATGACCTATAAATACATTGCAAGCATATATAAGTGGTGTGCTTCTACTTTCTTTAGTATATTTTGGATTTGATGTGGGGAAATTGAGGAAAATCCCCAGGGAGGAAGCACCCAGTCTACATACTTTTTTTCTGCCACTGGTGTGCCGACCAAAACATTAATTATTTGAGGATCTGTAACAGGTCATGGAGGAGGGCTGAGGCATCAAGCCAAAGGGTATCTTCAGACAAGCTGGGTCGTACATAGGAATTCAGAATGTGGATCAGAAGATGACAGTAGAGATGAGCGAACTTTTGAAAAATTCAATTCAACTGATTCGCCGAATTTTCCGACAAAAAACGTTTCGACCCGAATTTATTCGCGACGAATCGCTATTAAAAACGGCTATTTCTGAGCCTCCTAGAGCCTCAATAGGGTTGTAAACCATTCTGCCTTGCGGTAACATGCATAGGATGCGTGCTGGGTTAGTTAAATAATACTTTGAATAAATATCACATGCAGATCAGAGGCATCGCTAATAGAATCGCAGAGCGGCACAATTGCAGAGAGTTGAAGTGGCATCACTATGAGGGGCAGGAGCCCAAACATTGCTTTAAAGAGACACTGGAGTTGGCAGCAGCAGGAGCCCAAAAATTGGATGAATCACACCCTGGAGTTGCAAGCAGCAGCAGGAGCCCAAACATTGGCTGAAAGAGACACTGGAGTTGGCTGCAGGAGCCCAAAAATTGAATGAATCACACCATGGAGTTTCAAGCAGCAGCAGGAGCCCAAACATAGCTTGAAAGAGACACTGGAGTTGGCTGCAGGAGCCCAAAGATTGGATGAATCACACCCTGGAGTTGCAAGCAGCAGCAGCAGGAGCCCAAACATAGCTTGAAAGAGACACTGGGGTTGGCAGCAGGAGCCCAAAATTGGATGAATCACACCCTGGAGTTGGCAGCAGCAGCAGCAGCAGGAGCCCAAACATTACTTTAAGGAGACACTGGGGTTGGCAGCAGGAGCCCAAAATTGGATGAATCACACCCTGGAGTTGGCAGCAGCAGCAGCAGCAGGAGCCCAAACATTACTTTAAAGAGACACTGGGGTTAGAAGCAGGAGCCCAAAAATTGGATGAATCACACCCTGGAGTTGCAAGCAGCAGCAGCAGGAGCCCAAATATTACTTTAAAGAGACACTGGAGTTGGCAGCAGGAGCCCAAAAATTGGATGAATCACACCCTGGAGTTGGCAGCAGCAGGAGCCCAAACATTACTTTAAAGAGACACTGGGGTTGGCTTCAGGAGCCCAGAAATTGGATGAATCACACCCTGGAGTTGGCAGCAGCAGCAGCAGGAGCCCAAACGTTACTTTAAAGAGACACTGGGGTTGGCTTCAGGAGCCCAAAAATTGGATGAATCACACCCTGGAGTTGGCAGCAGCAGCAGCAGCAGGAGCCCAAACATTACTTTAAAGAGACACTGGGGTTGGCTTCAGGAGCCCAAAAATTGGATGAATCACACCCTGGAGTTGGCAGCAGCAGCAGCAGGAGCCCAAACATAACTTTAAAGAGACACTGGAGTTGGCAGCAGGAGCCCAAAAATTGGATGAATCACACCCTGGAGTCGGCAGCAGCAGCAGCAGCCGGAGCCCAAACATTACTTTAAAGAGACACTGGGGTTGGGAGCCCAAAAATTGGATGAATCACACCCTGGAGTTGGCAGCAGCAGCAGCAGCAGGAGCCCAAATATTACTTTAAAGAGACACTGGGGTTGGCTTCAGGAGCCCAAAAATTGGATGAATCACACCCTGGAGTTGGCAGCAGCAGCAGGAGCCCAAACATTACTTTAAAGAGACACTGGGGTTGGCTTCAGGAGCCCAAAAATTGGATGAATCCCACCCTGGAGTTGCAAGCAGCAGCAGCAGCAGCAGCTGCAGGAGCCCAAACATAGCTTGAAAGAGACACTGCAGTTGGCTGCTGGAGCCCAAAACATGGATGGAGTTGGCAGCAGCAGCAGCAGCAGCAGGAGCCCAAACATTACTTTAAAGAGACACTGGGGTTGGCTTCAGGAGCCCAAAAATTGGATGAATCACACCGTGGAGTTGCAAGCAGCAGCAGCAGGAGCCCAAATATTACTTTAAAGAGACACTGGAGTTGGCAGCAGGAGCCCAAAAATTGGATGAAACACACCCTGGAGTTGGCAGCAGCAGCAGCAGGAGCCCAAACATTACTTTAAAGAGACACTGGAGTTGGCAGCAGGAGCCCAAAAATTGGATCAATCACACCCTGGAGTTGGCAGCAGCAGCAACAGGAGCCCAAACATTACTTTAAAGAGACACTGGAGTTGGCTTCAGGAGCCCAAAAATTGGATGAATCACGCCCTGGAGTTGGCAGCAGGAGCAGCAGCAGGAGCCCAAGCATAACTTTAAAGAGACACTGGAGTTGGCAGCAGGAGCCCAAAAATTGGACGAATCACACCCTGGAGTTGGCAGCAGCAGCAGCAGCAGGAGCCCAAACATTACTTTAAAGAGACACTGGGGTTGGCTTCAGGAGCCCAAAAATTGGATGAATCACACCCTGGAGTTGGCAGCAGCAGGAGCCCAAATATTACTTTAAAGAGACACTGGAGTTGGCAGCAGGAGCCCAAAATTGGATGAATCACACCCTGGAGTTGGCAGCAGCAGTAGCAGCAGCAGGAGCCCAAACATTACTTTAAAGAGACACTGGGGTTGGCTTCAGGAGCCCAAAAATTGGACGAATCACACCCCGGAGTTGGCAGCAGCAGCAGCAGCAGGAGCCCAAACATTACTTTAAAGAGACACTGGAGTTGGCTTCAGGAGCCCAAAAATTGGATGAATCACACCCTGGAGGTGGCAGCAGCAGCAGCAGGAGCCCAAACATTACTTTAAAGAGACACTGGGGTTGGCAGCAGGAGCCCAAAAATTGGATGAATCACACAATGGAGCTGACAGCAGCAGCAGCAGCAGCAGCAGGAGCCCAAACATTACTTTAAAGAGACACTGGGGTTGGCTTCAGGAGCCCAAAAATTGGATGAATCACACCCTGGAGTTGGCAGCAGCAGGAGCCCAAATATTACTTTAAAGAGACACTGGAGTTGGCAGCAGGAGCCCAAAAATTGGATGAATCACACCCTGGAGTTGGCAGCAGCAGCAGCAGGAGCCCAAACATTACTTTAAAGAGACACTGGGGTTGGCTTCAGGAGCCCAAAAATTGGATGAATCACACCCTGGAGTTGGCAGCAGCAGCAGCAGCAGGAGCCCAAACATTACTTTAAAGAGACACTGGAGTTGGCTTCAGGAGCCCAAAAATTGGATGAATCACACCCTGGAGTTGGCAGCAGCAGCAGCAGCAGCAGCAGGAACCCACACATTACTTTAAAGAGACACTGGGGTTGGCAGCAGGAGCCCCAAAATTGGATGAATCACACCCTGGAGTTGGCAGCAGAAGCAGCAGCAGGAGCCCAAACATTACTTTAAAGAGACACTAGGGTTGGCTTCAGGAGCCCAAAAATTGGATTAATCACACCCTGGAGTTGGCAGCAGCAGCAGCAGGAGCCCAAACATTACTTTAAAGAGACACTGGGGTTGGCTTCAGGAGCCCAAAAATTGGATGAATCACACCCTGGAGTTGCAAGCAGCAGCAGCAGCAGCTGCAGGAGTCCAAACATAGCTTGAAAGAGACACTGCAGTTGGCTGCTGGAGCCCAAAAATTGGATGAATCACGCCCTGGAGTTGACAGCAGCAGCAGGAGCCCAAACATTACTTTAAAGAGACACTGGGGTTGGCAGCAGGAGCCCAAAAATTGGATGAATCACACCCTGAAGTTGGCATCAGCAGGAGCCCAAAAATTGGCCTAAAGACATAAATATGTTTTGCACCATTTGGAAAGTGTAAAACGTGGCACCATGCTGAATCTAGTCGCATGCATCAGGCATTGGTGGGTGGAAATCCTGGCTGATCCATCCCTGATTCATTTTGACAAAGGTGAGTCTCTTCACATTTTTAGTTGACAGACGAGTTCTCCTCGCCGTAACTATGGCCCCCGTCGCACTAAACACCCGCTCAGATGGCACGCTACTTGCCGGGCAGGACAGCTTTTCCAGGGCAAACTCTGCTAGTTGCGGCCACAATTCAAGTTTGGCTGCCCAGAAGTCCAGCGGATCCTCAAGGTGTGTTGGCATGGTCATGTCAAAGTATGACATGACCTGCTGGTTCAGGTCCTGCTCCAGGTCTTCCTGCTGCTCATGAGTAGCCTCACTATGCGGGTGTAGAAAGCTACTCATTAGCGACTGAAGACTGAGGCTGCTGCTGATGGAGCTGCTGCTGCTGCTCCTGCCAACCCCCCCTAGCAGCCATGGCAGTGGAAGGTGAGCGCAGAGGTCCCCTCGAGTCAGACCTGCGAGAGTATGGACCATGGCGCAGATAGGCATCGGCCAACTGCCTACGTAGAATGTCTTTGTAGTAGTTCAGTTTGTCCTCCCTCTCGGTGGGTTTAAAAAATGCCCCCATTTTGTGCCGGAAGCGAGGGTCCAATAAGGTGGACAGCCAGAAGTCATCCCGCCGACAGATGGAAACAATTCTGGGGTCACTACGCAAGCACGTGAGCATGCTTCCTGCCATTTGCGCAAGTGACTCGGATGGACTACCTGTCTCCATCTCCACTGCATACTGCCACGGTGTGTCCGGGTCCTCTGTCTCGCCTTCCTCAAAAACCTCTAGCTCCTCTGGCTGCTCCTGCTCCTCCTCTCCTGTCCGCTGACTAGATAAACCAGCCATTTTGCCAAGCCTAAACTGTGTTTCGCTGGGCAACTCCTCCTCCTCTTCCTCCTCCTCCTCCAGTTCAACTCCAACGGGGTTCATGTGGCCGTAAGATGTAAACGCCATGTCTCCAGTGCCCCGACCAGCCATGGTTTCCAACATGTGCTGTAGTACATGAAGCAGTGGAATCACGTCGTTCATCCCGTAATCCTGCTGACTGACAAATAAAGTGGCTTCCTCAAAGGGCCTGAGCAAACGGCAGGTGTCACGTATGAGCTGCCACTGGTTGACATTGAAGTTACACAGGGGAGTCCCCCTATCTGCTTGGATCATCAGGAAATCCGTGATGGCTTTTCTCTGTTCATATAATCGGTACAACATGTGAGGGGTGGAATTCCAACGGGTGGAAACATCGCAAATCAGACTATGTTGGGGGATACCGTTCTGACGCTGTAGCTCAAGAAGGGTGTGTTTGGCGGTGTATGAGTGGCTGAAGTGCATGCAAAGTTTCCTTGAAGTTGTTAGGATGTCTTGCAGATGGGGGGAACACTTCAGAAACCGCTTGACAACCAGATTGAAGACATGAGCCATGCAGGGGGCATGGGTCAGGCTTCCTTGGCGCAGCGCAGACAAAATGTTCTTCCCATTGTCGGTAACCATGATTCCCATTTTAAGTTTTCTTGGAGTAAGCCATGTTTGGATTTCCTGATGAATAAATTTAAGCAGTTCCTCCCCTGTGTGACTCCGTTCGCCAAGACAAACCATGTGAAGCACTGCGTGACACCTCCGTGCCCTGCACACATGGTAGACTGGAGGGGCACTGAGACTTGAGCCTACAGTGGGTGAGGAGATGGCGGAGGATGAGGAGGCCGAGTCGCACAGTGTCACAGGCCCAACGGGCAGGGAGCGCGGAGGCCGAAGCGGCGTGATCTGTCCAAGTTGCTGCTGCAAAGGGACCACATTCACCCAGTGGGCCGTAAACGACATGTACTGTCCCTGACCGTAGTTACAGCTCCAGACGTCGGCGCTGCCATGCACTTTGCTACACACCGACAGGCTCAAGGACTGGCCCACCTTCTGTTCAACAAAAGTGTGCAGCGCTGGTACTGCCTTCTTGGCAAAGAAATGACGGCTTGGGACTCTCCACCTCGGCTCAGCACAAGCCATCAGTTCTCTGAAAGGTGCAGAGTCCACCACCTGAAAAGGGAGCGACTGCAGCACCAGCAGCTTGGACAGGAGCGCATTCAGCTTCTGCGCCATAGGATGAGTGGGCGCATACTGCTGTCTCTTGGACATGGCTTCGCTGATGGATTGCTGGCGGGATGCATGACTTGGAGGAGGAGGAGCAGGAGTGACAGAGGATGGGTATGACGCACAGCTGCCTTCGGCTGAGGTGCTGGAGCCTTGGCTGGCAGAAATTGGGAGCGGTGTGCCACTCGGTGAGGAAGCAGTCTGGCCCACCTCTCCGGAGCCTAGGTTCTCCCAGGCCGCTTTATGGTGACGCTGCATATGTTGACGCAGGGCCGTGGTGCCAACATTTGGGCCCTGGCCATGCTTCACCTTCTGCCTACATATCTTGCATGTGGCCATGTTATCCTCCTGCGGATGCTTCAGGACAAACTGCCACACTGCCGAGTATTATTATTATTATTGTTTATTTATATAGCGCCATCATCTTCCGTAGCGCTTTACAAAGTAGTAATTACAGACAGGGTAGAAACATACGGTACATATAATAATTCAAATGCAGTTTTACAGAGTTGACAATGGATATTCTGAGTACAAGATACAATAGGAAAGAGAGCCCTGCCCTTGCGAGCTTACAGTCTAAAGGATGAGGGGTGAAGACGAGGGGGAAGGATCACAAACAGTCAGTATTGAGCTTTGTGGCATGTGCCCTTGAGAAGATTGGTTAGGCCAGATTATATGCTTGTCTGAATAAGTGAGTTTTAAGGGCGCCTTTGAAGGTTTTGAGGGTTGTGGAGTGGCGGATTGGGTGCGGAAGGGCATTCCAGAAGATTGAAGTTGCACGTGAGAAGTCCTGGAGGCGAGCGTGAGAGGAGGTGACCAGGGTGGAGGACAGGAGTAGGTCGGTAGAGGAGCGGAGGCTGCGTCTAGGTTGATACTGTTGGATTAAAGATGAGATGTAGGGAGGGGCCTGGTTGGAGAGAGCTTTGTATGTGAGAGTTAGAGTTTTGAACAGGATTCGCTGTGGGACTGGCAGCCAGTGTAGGGATTGGCAGAGAGGTGCAGAACTAGAGTAGCGAGAGGAGAGATGGATGAGGCGAGCAGCAGAGTTCAGGATAGATTGGAGGGGTGCCAGTCTGTTAGTTGGTAAGCCACAAAGAAGGATGTTGCAGTAATCCAGTCGGGATATGACCAGGGCATGCACTAGCATTTTAGTGGTGTCAGGTGAGAGGAAGGGACGGATGCGGGAGATGTTTTTAAGTTGGAGCCGACAGGAGGTGGCCAGGGAGTGAATGTGTGGTTTGAAAGAGAGGGCAGAGTCCAGAATGACTCCCAGGCACCGAGCTTGGGGAGTTGCTGTTATTGTGTAATTGTTGACAGAAATAGACGTGTTAGAGAGGGGAGGGGAGTTAGAGGGTGGGAAAATGACCAGTTCTGTCTTGTCCATGTTTAGCTTGAGGTAGCGAGATGACATGAATGAAGAAATAGCTGAGAGGCAGTTGGGGAGGCGAGATAGGAGAGAGGAGAGATTGGGGCCTGAGAGATATATCTGAGTGTCATCCGCGTAGAAGTGGTATTGAAAGCCTAGTGAAGTTATAAGTTTGCCAAGGCCGTGGGTGTAGACTGAGAAAAGTAGGGGGCCTAGGACAGAACCTTGCGGCACACCAACAGAAAGAGAACGTGAGGATGAGACTGTGTTAGAATAGGATACACTGAATGATCTGTCAGAGAGGTAAGAGGTGAGCCAAGAGAGTGCAAGACCTTGAACCCCAAGAGTGGAGAGAATATCAAGAAGCAGAGAGTGGTCGACAGTATCAAAGGCTGAGGAGAGGTCAAGAAGGATGAGGATGGAGTAGTGACCAATGCTTTTGGCAGTGAGTAGATCATTGGTGACTTTGGTGAGGGCAGTTTCAGTGGAGTGGTTACGGCGGAATCCTGATTGTAAGGGGTCAAATAAGTTGTTAGTGGATAAGTATTGTGACAGTTCTGAGTGGACATGTTGTTCAAGAAGTTTGGAGGAGAAAGGGAGTAGCGAGACAGGGCAGTAGTTGGAGAGGGCAGAGGGGTCGAGAGAGGGTTTCTTGATTATTGGCGTAATAACTGCATGTTTGTAGGAAGAAGGAAAGGTGCCAGTGGAGAGAGAAAGGTTGAATATGGATGTTAAGGCTGGAGTGAGGGATGGAGACAGTTGAGGAATAAGGTGGGATGGAATAGGATCGAGGGAGCAGGTAGTCAGGTGGGCTCTAGAAATGAGAGAGGTTAGTCCAAGCTCAGTTATTGGAGTGAAGAAAGTAAGAGAGTAAGGCAGGGGGATTGTTTGAAATGGTGAGGGATTCTGAGGGGCAAAGCCGAGTCGAATGTTGTCAATTTTTCCTTTGAAGAATGCAGAAAATTCTTCTGCTGTTATGTGGGAGGTTGGAGGAGGAGGTGGAGGGCAGAGTAAGGAACTGAAAGTGTTGAAGAGTTGTTTAGGATTCCGAGCTTGTGCAGAAATCAGTGAAGAGAAATAAGCTTGCTTAGCAGATGAAAGGGCCGTCCTGAGTTCCTGAAGGGCTTGTTTGTAGAATAGAAAGTCATGATTGGCTTTGGTTTTCCTCCATCGCCGTTCAGCAGCTCGAGACAGCTGTTTCAATCTGGTTGTGCTTGCATTTAGCCAGGGTTGTGGGTTTCTGGTGCGGGGATGGCTATAGGTGAGGGGGGCGACAAAGTCCAGAGCTGAGGAGAGAGTATTATGGTAGTGTGAAGATGCAGCGTCTATGTCCGTGAATGAGGACAAGGTCTGAAGAGGTTGAAGTGAGGCAGAAAAGGACTGAAGGTCTAGGTTTCTTAAGTTCCTGCGTTGAGTTGTGGATTTGTGTGGAGGGGGGTTAGCAGGCATTGGAGAGAGGGTCATAGTCAGCAGATTATGATCAGAGAGGGGGAGCAAGGAGGATGAGAGGTTTGAGACAGAGCAGAGGTTAGTGAAGAGGAGGTCAATTGTGTGGCCGTCTTTGTGGGTGGGTGCAGTAGACCATTGCTTGAGGCCGAAAGATGAGGTTAGTGACAGTAGTCTGGTGGCAGCAGGGTTGCTAGTGTCAACAGATATGTTAAAGTCACCCATGATGATTGCAGGGATGTCTGTGGACAGAAAATGAAGGAGCCAGGTAGAAAAGTGGCCGAGGAAAAGAGTAGTAGTTCCAGGAGGGCGGTAGATGACTGCGATTTTCAGGTTACAGGGAGAATATAAACGGACACAGTGAACTTCAAAAGATGAGAAGGATAGAGATGGCAAGGCAGGAAGTGGGTTAAAGGAGCAGAGTTTGGAAAGAAGGATGCCGACACCCCCACCCTGTTTGTTGTTGGATCTGGGGGTGTGGCTGAGATGTAGTCCCCCATGTGAGAGGGCAGCGGGTGAGGCTGTGTCTGATGGGGTCAGCCATGTTTCTGTGAGTCCCATGAAGGTAAAAGAGTTAGAGAGAAACAGGTCGTGAATATAGGTGAGTTTATTGCGCACTGAGCGTGCATTCCACAGTGCGCAGGTGACAGTGGCGGGAAGGGATGGAGAGTGAGTAAGCTGTATCAGATTAGATAGTTTGCGTGTGTATCCTGGTTTAACACGGTTGTAGACTTTTGGCTTTGATGAAAGACGAATAGTTATGGTGGAGGGGGGGTGAAAGAGTGGGCCTGGATTAGGACTGATGTCTCCGGCGGCAAGTAAGAGTAAAAGGAGAGAGAAGAGATGGTTGTGGCTTTTGAGGGTGGAGTAATGTGTCTTGTGCTTGGATATAGAGGTGGTGTGTGATTTTGCCAAGGAAAGAAATTCGTGAGCAGAGAGGTAGGGGGAGGAGAGCAGAGAGGGGGAGATATATAGGGACTTACCAGGAGCAGGGGGATACTGTGAGCCTAGGATTCTAGGTAGCTACTTTTCCCACCAACAGGCCTCACTGATTCGCTGCTATTGTCGCCAACTCCAGGAACCCTTACTCCACTACCTCCCGATAAGGTAGCCTGCCGCGCAGCAGGTGCTCTACCCCGGCCCCGGCCCTGTTTGGCTCCAGGCTTTACAATTGTGCCCCCATGCTGCCTGCCAACCATGCTGCTAACACCTTGCTGCCTGAGCTGCTGACTCCGGGGCAACCTGCGCCCCTCTTCTCCTGATGATGACGATGAAGCCCCTTGATCACCGTCATCGTCATCATCATTATCACCGAGTTGTGGCTGTACGTCACTGATGTTCGTGGATTCGTCAACAGTGTCTGGCACAGGAGCTGGAACGCTCGCAGCACCCACGACACTGTCCACATCACTTTTTGTCTGCCTAGCTAAAGAAGCCACCTCCATTTCTTGGCTGGGCAGTAGCTGCTGACTGTCCTCTATCTGATCGTCCTCCTCACTAAAGAGTGGAGCTGAACCCAAAGCATAGGATACGTCGCTGGGGGAGGGAACGGTGTAGGACAGAGGCAATGGGAGGACAGGGACTGCTCTCGGGGCATGCCAACTCAGGGTTCTGTCAGAGGAACCTACCAACCCTAGACTGGGGGTCTCAGACGTAAGTTGTGATGATGTTGTTGATGAGCGTGTTAACCAATCTAACACGGCAGATGCGTTACTGGTGGAGACACGACTGCTAGCAGATACTGGCAGACCAGGTCTCTCACCGTGACTCCTGCTGCCACTCGCCCCTAGTCTGCTGCGACCTCTGCCTGCTGAATCTTGGCCTCTGCCACTCCTCTTTGAACATCCTGGCACTTGTCTGCCTGACATTTTTATGTATTTCCTTATTTAGTATAAACAGATAGGGTTCAATGTGCAGTTTTGCGGTGCCCTGCGGCCTGGTTTATTAAAAGCAGTCAAAAACAAATGGGATGCCCCCACAGCAGACCTGAGATCAGTATATATGCACAGCAACAGTGTCTAAGCAGGCTCCAACAGGCCAAATTTCTTTAAATAACTGTGCAGCTTAGAGTAAATACAGAGGCTAATGTGATGTTACAGAATGGGATGCCCCCAAGCAGGCTTTATAACAGTATATATGCACAGCAACAGTGGATAAGCAGGCTCCAACAGGCCAAATTAATTTAAATAACTGTGCAGCTTAGAGTAAATACAGAGGCTAATGGTATGTTACAGAATGGGATGCCCCAAGCAGACTTGAGATCAGTATATATGCACACAGCAACAGTGTGTAAGCAGGCTCATACAGGCCAAATTACTTGAAATAACTGTGCAGCTTACAGTAAATACAGAGGCTAATGGTATGTTACAGAATGGGATGCCCCAAGCAGACTTGAGATCAGTAATATATGCGCACAGCAACAGTGTGTAAGCAGGCTCATACAGGCCAAATTACTTGAAATAACTGTGCAGCTTACAGTAAATACAGAGGCTAATGGTATGTTACAGAATGGGATGCCCCAAGCAGACTTGAGATCAGTAATATATGCGCACAGCAACAGTGTGTAAGCAGGCTCATACAGGCCAAATTACTTGAAATAACTGTGCAGCTTACAGTAAATACAGAGGCTAATGGTATGTTACAGAATGGGATGCCCCAAGCAGACTTGAGATCAGTATATATGCACACAGCAACAGTGTGTAAGCAGGCTCATACAGGCCAAATTACTTGAAATAACTGTGCAGCTTACAGTAAATACAGAGGCTAATGGTATGTTACAGAATGGGATGCCCCAAGCAGACTTGAGATCAGTATATATGCACACAGCAACAGTGTGTAAGCAGGCTCATACAGGCCAAATTACTTGAAATACCCGTGCAGCTTACAGTAAATACAGAGACTAATGGTATGTTACAGAATGGGATGCCCCAAGCAGACTTGAGATCAGTATATATGCACACAGCAGCAGTGTGTAAGCAGGCTCATACAGGCCAAATTACTTGAAATAACTGTGCAGCTTACAGTAAATACAGAGGCTAATGGTATGTTACAGAATGGGATGCCCCAAGCAGACTTGAGATCAGTAATATATGCGCACAGCAACAGTGTGTAAGCAGGCTCATACAGGCCAAAATACTTGAAATAACTGTGCAGCTTACAGTAAATACAGAGGCTAATGGTATGTTGTTACAGAATGGGATGCCCCAAGCAGACTTGAGATCAGTATATATACACACAGCAGCAGTGTGTAAGCAGGCTCATACAGGCCAAATTACTTGCAGCTTACAGTGAATACAGAGTCTAATGGTATGTTACAGAATGGGATGCCCCAAGCAGACTTGAGATCAGTAATATATGCACACAGCAACAGTGTGTAAGCAGGCTCATACAGGCCAAATTACTTGAAATAACTGTGCAGCTTACAGTAAATACAGAGGCTAATGGTATGTTACAGAATGGGATGCCCCAAGCAGACTTGAGATCAGTATATATGCACACAGCAACAGTGTGTAAGCAGGCTCATACAGGCCAAATTACTTGAAATAACCGTGCAGCTTACAGTAAATACAGAGGCTAATGGTATGTTACAGAATGGGATGCCCCAAGCAGACTTGAGATCAGTAATATATGCGCACAGCAACAGTGTGTAAGCAGGCTCATACAGGCCAAATTACTTGAAATAACTGTGCAGCTTACAGTAAATACAGAGGCTAATGGTATGTTACAGAATGGGATGCCCCAAGCAGACTTGAGATCAGTAATATATGCACACAGCAACAGTGTGTAAGCAGGCTCATACAGGCCAAATTACTTGAAATAACTGTGCAGCTTACAGTAAATACAGAGGCTAATGGTATGTTACAGAATGGGATGCCCCAAGCAGACTTGAGATCAGTAATATATGCGCACAGCAACAGTGTGTAAGCAGGCTCATGCAGGCCAAATTACTTGAAATAACTGTGCAGCTTACAGTAAATACAGAGGCTAATGGTATGTTACAGAATGGGATGCCCCAAGCAGACTTGAGATCAGTATATATGCACACAGCAGCAGTGTGTAAGCAGGCTCATACAGGCCAAATTACTTGAAATAACCGTGCAGCTTACAGTAAATACAGAGGCTAATGGTATGTTACAGAATGGGATGCCCCAAGCAGACTTGAGATCAGTAATATATGCGCACAGCAACAGTGTGTAAGCAGGCTCATACAGGCCAAATTACTTGAAATAACTGTGCAGCTTACAGTAAATACAGAGGCTAATGGTATGTTGTTACAGAATGGGATGCCCCAAGCAGACTTGAGATCAGTGCACACAGCAACAGTGTGTAAGCAGGCTCATACAGGCCAAATTACTTGAAATAACTGTGCAGCTTACAGTAAATACAGAGGCTAATGAGATTTTACAAAATGGTAATGTTTCCACAGCAGACTTGAGATCAGTTCAATATATATGCACAGTAAGGGTATAAGCAGCCTGAAAACGCTAACAAAGCCAGTCAGCCAGCCAGTAACACTCAGGCTGGATGAAAAAAAAAAATCTCCCTGTGACTGCCTCCGATTTTTCCTAACTTTCCCTGCTTCTCGCTGACTTCCTGCATGTCTCCTGCCTGTCCCTGTCTATCCCTGTCTCTCTAACTGTCTCTCCCTGACTACAGCAGCGTCCTGTCTCTCACGAATGCAATAGAGAAATGAGGAAAAGCAAGATGTCCGCCGCCTTAAATAGCGCTGTGACGTCACCGGGCTTGCTGGCTGCTGATAGGCTGCATGTGACTGCCCCAGCATGCACTGGAGCGGGGTAGATGTCTGGGCATGTCCCATCCGCCATCTTAGAATGCCTGTAATGTAAATGAATGGATGTTAAAGGAAAACTTCGAGCGATCGAAGCACGGGGAAATTCGGATTCGATCCGAATCGAATTTTTCATGAAATTCGGATCAAATCCGGGTTCGTCCGGATCGATTCGCTCATCCCTAATGACAGGCATCACTTCTAAGAAAATCTGCTGACACAGGGAGGCTGATTCATTACTAGCGCCAGGTATTGGCAGATGAGCATCTGTATAGCAGCAACCACTAGTAGACGCTCGTGTGTGTGTGTGTATCGGGTGCTGTAACAGAGTGCCTCAGTCGCTCTAGTAACCTGGCCGGCATTGATGAATGAGATGTATGTTGGGCGTTCTAACACCAGTGCAGCGTTGCAGGGAGTGAAAGGTAGCGTCAGCTCAGTACGACCCACCATATTCAACAAAAAGACTCACAGAGTGTAAGAGCTCTAAAGCTGGGCGCTGTAGCATAGAGAGGCAGACGCTGTGTGATTTCTTTTGAACACATATCCACCAGTAACAAAGTGAAAACACATGTAATGACATTGTTGTATACTAATGACATTAATACTTTAATGCCAGACCTGTAATGACAATTCTGCATAAAAATATAAAGAATCAAAAAAGTTTTCAAAAATGACATTTTCCTAGGCCAGGAGAGATGACACAATTATTTGAGAGAAAAAAAAAATAAAAACAAAAAACCCTGTTTAGACAGAAGAAAGGGAACGTCCATTGAAATGTATGGAAGACCGACAGGTAGGACAGGTAATACCTGGAGCTCTGGAAGCTAGAGCGCCGGCGTTATACACTGTGCCGCCTGTAATGAAGAATTGTACGCTACATGGCGCTGTTCGAGTTGCTCACCAGAATCGTCTTAATAAATGTGGTATTGCGTAGAGCGCCCGGCGTTCACCAGACGCTGCCTGCTGCTACGAGGCACTGCCTGCCGCTATCCCTTCATGAATAACCCCCATAGAAAATGCCTGGACAAGCACTGTGTGGAGGTGTGCGCTGTGCATTAGTGCTTACACTGGCACTGGCAGAAGTTGTCATGAGATTCCCTGGTCTAGATAAACCAAAACCCAGCATTCCTGTATCCTCACAGGTACAGCTTGGCTCCATTGAGGCTGTGAATATGCATGTGACAGTAAGCACCACCCACACTGTAAGCAACAGTATTGAATTACTCTCTTCTTTCAGGCTAAAATGACATTGCTTGTGTATAGGTACCCACTGACTAGCACTACGTTGGTGGTCCTACCCTGCAACTTGGTGGCATTTGGCTGCTTAACTTTCTATCCAGAGACCAGAAAGAACTACTTAAACTCCTACCATAAACTTTAATAGTGTTTAAAGCAGGACAAAACCCAGCACAGCTGGCCCTGGAATCTATAAGCTCCCAGGGTCAGCCGCTGGTCTTCTCCCGGGGCATCCCAAATTGGAAAGCCCCACTGTATGAAAATCCCCAGTTCGCCTGTAACAGCTTATCATTTCCCAGTCAAACTCCACATGCGTGGAGGCATTTGCGGTGCCCCAGTTCCCCATGCAGAAGCTCTGCCCTTCTGTAATGGGGACTGCTAGCGACCACATCCCGCATCTTTGGACTGTGACTGGAATTCCGCTTTAATATTTTTGGACCTCATAGAATCTCAGTGTCAGGAACTCTGGGCACCTCAACACAAACTCTATTCCTAAAACTGACGACACAACTTCCTCTAATAGACTTTACCCTGAACGCTCAGATGCTCTCTTGTGGCTTTCTAACCACAACCTCACACTTTTGTTATTAATGTTAAAAAACAATTCCTAAAACCTGGTTATACAACTTTTGTACAACATGAGCAATAGCTATGGAATGTGTGTGTGTCTGAATCTGCAAAGAGGAACATATATACATTTTGCCGGCCCTGGAGTCCAAAAGACTTATACAGTGGGCCAAATAGGGATGTCTCAGGGAACAGGATCAAAACCTGGAATAGTGAATATCCTGGGTTTGGGGCCACTTTAAAAGTGATCACAAGAATTGATTGAAAAATGAAAATGCCCATAAACATGCTAAATGGCAAAGTTAGGAAGTTACTGGGGTGACAGGTTTGTGCATGTACCATTCTGCTTTTATAGGGGGGACTGCTCTACTCTGCCTTTCACCTAATCTAACTTGTGCTGAAGTTATAACATTTTTCTACAGTATTTCAATTCTAATGTGTGTAGAAGTTTTACCCATCATTTATTGCTTTAGCCCTATAATAAAGTGGCTATTGCTACTGTTTCCACAAGCAGCCAAAGCAAACCCTAGGAAGAAAATAAGAGGAGTGGCACTTTTTCTCCCAAAAATGTAGTGCACTTATTACTAGTGATGAGCAAACCCGTAGAAGTTCGGGTTCACCAAGTTCTGCCGAACTTTAAACATAATCACTGGAGACCCTGCTGCAAGTATCCTCACTCATGGGGGCAGCCATCTTATTATAGACCGGGCAATGGTCATTTTGTGGGAAGGAAATATAAACACTCTGATCTCTGGCTCAGGTAAGTGTACAGTCATTTCCTATCTGCTGCACACTTTGCATTATGATAAAAGCGCACCCCTCACTCACCGCTATGGGCTAAAAGCTGGTTGATGCTAAGCATTCCATCAACAGGCTTTACTGAATGCCATACCGAACACTGAACCGAACACAAACTTCTGGCACAAACTTAAATTACTACTTATTACACCTGGTGCTAAATAACTGCTTCAACTTAGCACTAGGTGCAAAATGTGCTATAGCTAACATTTTGAGCCAGCGTCAAGGAAATTACAAATGACATCCTGAGATGTCCAACATTTGGCATGAGGGTGATCTTCATTGTAAATCATGTTCATATTGTGGACTCATGGCAGTACCACCTTGCATGCACGTAGTAATGTTTCATAATAGGTCTTATCTGCACACTGTAAAAGTTAAGAGCAAAGGTTGGTAAACAGTAAACACTGTTATATCTCTGCACTAAAGATTAAAATGTTGGCGGAAACCCTTTTTACAGGCTTAGACAGACTGTGAGGCAGTGGTGCTGGGCCTCCAGATGTGCACCATTCATTTACAGCTTGTATCATATGTAGCTAGTTATTTTCAGTGGATCACACCAAGTCTTATCTTTAATGTTTTAAACAGAAATTACTTGCTTGCATAATTATCCCTCTCTTGATTTTTTTTCCTATCAACACAGACATACAAATTAGAAACAAACTCCTTGCGATGAAAGATCGTTTCTTGGTATATTGTCAAAGCCTTCTGCTTTGACTTCCCACAGGATGACACTTTGCCCTCGCGGCTTAAAATGGCAGGCTAATGATGCCAAGTATCCTTGAGCTGGTAAGGTGTTAAAAGCCTCTAGGAGACATGAACAAGGGTCAGGTTCCCGCGACAGTCCATGTGTGAATCTTGACATAGACAAGCACTTATATAGTGTATAAAGTTACAAGGATATTGGTAATAAAAGGTTTTCCAAAATGACTTTTTATATTTAAGTTGCTGTCAGCAAAAATGAATAAACCTGTAAAGAAAAGTCCAACTCTCAATTACCTGTAACCAGTGACCACCTACTTTTTTCTTCAGACACAGATTACAGATACTAAATCACTGTTCTTTATAGCTGACTTTCAGCTTTTATAAAATGCTGCAAATAACTTTATAGACACATCTAAACTTTGCTGATGGCCTCTTTGCTTTTTGATTTGGGAATTTTATCTCCAGTTAAACCGGACCTTCACCATGATTTAATGAAAAGCCCAAACTCTTAAAAAATGATTCCCCAGCATCTAAAATTAATATATTTTACATTTTTAGTCACTAACTTATTATTCTTTCCCCCACTGGGCTGCAACTCTGTTCAGGAATTTAGGATACGGGTGCCGCCATCTTGACTCAGAAGCATCACACTTACTGAGGAGAGGAGAGTGGGATAAGGTACAGGGGGGCAGGTTATAGCTGTGCTTTGCTCAGACAGAGCAGAGCTGGGGTCAAGGAAAGGTCAGCAGTCCCAGAATGCAGAGCAGCACAGTCACTTCCTGTTTGCAGGCACTTCCTGTTTGCAGGCTGCCTGATAAAATGGCGGCTTCCATAAGCCGCCATCTTGGATGTTTAAAGGCTCATAACATGCAGTAGATGCAGGTAGGATGATTTTTAATGTGAGCAATCTGTATGTACAGTGTGGGGGAAACATATAAGATAGACTCTTATTCAGAGTGAAGGTCCGCTTTAAGAGTTCAGGGAAAGCCTAAACTCACAGGATACTGAGGCAGAGCTCAAAGGGGGGGGGGAGCATTGGTGGGGGGTGGGGGTGTATCTGTAATTGAGACCTGTATACCAGTTCAAAGGCAAGAGGGGTTCGCAAGACACCAGCCAGCAAGTGCTTGACTTGTCAAAACCTCCGTCCCATTACCTGAATCCCAATGGCCAGGTGGGTGCAGAAAAGTCTGGTGCCCATGTCGATTGTTGCCTGGGCTAGTTTGGCTGGAGTGGGGGAACCCATGCCATTTAAAAGAAAATGTAAGGCTTTAATCCCTAAAAGATGTGTCAGGTCCCACCCCTGAGAGGGTAAGACCCTATGTTGTTTTTTCTTCAAATTCATAAGGGTTTACCCCTTGATAGTTATTGCAAGTTAACTACAAGTTGCACATAGTAGTTGCATTTTATCCAACATTCTCATGAAGTGCTCTTTTCAGTTTGGGGTGTCTCTGGGGCAGGAACGGGTGTCTACCGATACACATGGGGTACTGTCGTAATTGGGAGGAATGGGGCATTTACTTTACTTTATTATTACTTTATTTTTACATGAATTCGATAATGATTTTTAAAAGGCTGTTTATGCTTGAACATTCATTTAGATGTCTGCTTGCACAGCCGTCCATCCCAGCTTGGTCATTGCTTGGAAGAAAATCCATTGAAGTTAGAGGACTGGATTAGAGAATTTTGACTGTGTAATAGTATCTAATGGTGTCTGAAAATGATTGAATAGCTTGCTAGAGGCAACTCCGATGGCCCCAGAAATATTGTGGGTCAAAAACAGACATTTCAGAATACCTGGCTTCAGACCAGGAGTAAAACAGACAGGTAAAGCCGTACTTGCACAATTTTGTTAGGATGATTATTCAGGATGCATCACACAGAAATAGGAGATGAAAATTATTGGTATGTACTTGTATAAAATGCACACCACTACACTGGAAAAGTCAATATATTCCAGTATAGTAAGGCAAACAAATGGTTTCCATTTTAATAGGTGCTACGTGTATTTCTTCTTCCCTTGTTGCTGAGAACCACTTAAGGTTGTGCTTTCCAAAAAACTGTGTTGAAGGACATACATAGAAACAACATTGGTAAATATATTTGCTGAAACAAACTCTAGTCTGCTAATGTCAGAAGAGTTCATTCAGCCAAGTTTGCATTGTTGGAACATATTTTGTTACCAAAGAATGTCCAGGAATATCAGTAGCTGATAGTAGCTGATCAGTAGCTTGCTTTCCAGGGATTAAAGAGTCTCTTTTATGAAAGGAAAAACAAAAACATTGTTAAATGTTGCTATTGAACCAATGATTATTAGTTAATACTATCAAATGTGGGACTGTACATTGTAGAATTGTATGAGGTGCCATGACTGTCCCTTAAAGATCTTATACTTCAGTACCGTCCACACATTAACTCTAATTATACATTATAGGTATATTCCAAAATACCAAAATAAAGTGAACATTGCACCATTAACCTCAGCCTCTACTTGCAGATATAAATCTCTTTTAAATCCCTTCAAGTCTGGTTTCCTCTCAAGTGCTTCCACTGAAACTGCCCTAACCAAAGTCACCAATGATCTATTAACTGCCAAATCCAATGACCACTACTCCATTCTCATGCTTCCTGACCTCTGTTCTGCTTTTGACACTGTCACCCATGCTCTCCCCTGTGACAACTATTCTCTCACTCACTTCTGCTTCCATGCTTACCTGAACTCACTAGCTGTTGTTGTTTTTTTTCATAGTCCCACGCAATTCATGCTTACCTGAACTCACTAGCAGTTGTTGTTTTTTTCATAGTGCCACGCGTTTCATGCTTACCTGAACTCACTAGCGGTTGTTGCTTTTTCATAGTCCCACGCGATTCATGCTTACCTGAACTCATTATCGGTTATTGTTTTTTTCATAGTCCCACGCAATTCATGCTTACCTGAACTCACTAGCAGTTGTTTTTTTCATAGTGCCACGCGATTCATACTTACCTGAACTCACTAGCGGTTGTTGTTTTTTCATAGTCCCACGTGATTCATGCTTACCTGAACTCATTATTCGTTGTTGTTTTTTTCATAGTCCCACGCAATTCATGCTTACCTGAACTCACTAGCAGTTGTTGTTTTTTTCATAGTGCCACGCTATTCATGCTTACCTGAACTCATTAGCGGTTGTTGTTTTTTTCATAGTCCCACGTGATTCATGTTTACCTGTTCATGCTTACCTGAACTCCCCTGGCACTCTTTGGTGTTTTATATCCACATATTTTCATGCTTACCTTAATGTTCTGGATTCTGTAGATATTTTTCATGTGCTTCTAGATGTCTTCTGATTTATGTTCTTTAGTGGATGTGTGCAAGCATTAGATGTTTAGTTGTTGTGAGAAATGAAAGACATCCGAAACCTGCTTAACTTTGGAAAATTTTATTTTAAATTGTTTGTTTCTGAATTAGTTTTATTCAAAATAGTTTTTTAAGATTTTTAAAACTTTTTTATTTTGTTACAAATTTACACTTAGTTTTTAAAGTGTTTTTTTCTTTAAAATTTATCAACATTTTTTTTTAAAAAACAGGTGTCATTAAATAAAACATCATACAAATCACAATGTTAATGATAGCAGCTTCATAATTATCATTCCCCTCTAACATTTTAAGGCTTTAGCTATCCTTCTAGACACCATTTTAGGGTTGCGCACATGTGCGCACTAACTTTAGCTTGCCGCAGCGTTTATAATCAAATTTGGTCCCCACTTTTTTTTGCCTGTGCTGCCTAATCGCATATGCATGTATTTCACGGGCAAATAAAAACATGTACAAACACTTACTAGCATAATTGTCTCCTGTTTGTCTTGGGTAAAGAGCGTGGGGGCCATCTTTAATCGCTGGTCTAACAGATGTGTTGCGCCCCAGTGGTTTCCGGGATGTGCACGGCCGTACGCACGACGTCAACGTCATACACAGTCATAACTATTTAAAGGGTACCTGTACACACAGCTGAGTGTCTTTACAGATATCGATATGCCTGGCAAGAGAGGTAGCCGCCAGACCCCCAAGCCCCATGAACGGCATGATCGTTGTGGCATACTCCAGGAAGCAACTTCAAGGCAACATAGTGGCAGGCCTGTAACTAGGTCCTACAAACCAGTGGCCACTCACAGCCTACAAGGACATCCACTCACCAAAGGAAGGATCCATTGTGCCAGACTCCAGCAACATCCAAATTTGGCACATCCCGGAAGGCGAAGCAAACTTCCTCCAGACATAATGCTCCCTGTCCAACAACATACAGAACCCAAGGGAACGCTACTATTATATTCTCAAATATTTGTCTGCATTGCATGTCTCAATGTTGGGGACTCAAAATTAAGAGTAGGGACCACACTAAACACAGAGTGCCTTGTCGGGCGGTGTGGCTTCCACATGTATCTGCAGATATATGCAACCAAATCTCTGTCTTTCCACATAGCTAGACATGTTTGTTGCTTGATATTTAGTTGATGAGAGGGTTAAACTGGGCGGTAAATTAGTTCCCAGGCCCTGAATAATAATAATAATAATTTTGTATAAATAATAGTGATTGAGCTGCTCCCACCCCCCTTTATTCAAGGGGAAGAGTAGGGCAAGAATCTATAGCCCCCCAACAACACCCTCTCCTGCTCGTGGCCAATTTGAGCATTCCAATGTTAAGAGCCCTGAGTCACCAGGCAGCTCAACGGCTGCAACTTCATTTGCCAGCCAGCCTATGACACCCAGCCCCCAAGCAAGTCCAGCCCAATCCTTTCAAAGCAAAAGGTCTCGCTATTCGTCAGCCAAGTATGTCATCTACTATGCCACCGACCCAGGATGAGCCAGCCAGGACATCATTAGCTAGAAACCTGTGGCGTAGGACCTTGAGCAGCCGGTTTACTGAGCCCCAAACTATGGCTTTGGCAAGTGGGGTATCTGATGACTATAACAAGCTATATGGTATAAATTCTAAAGCTACCAGCAAAGTGAGAAAGATACAAATCTGGGAGGACATCACCTGACAGGTGAATTGTGCTGGGACGGAAAGAAAAGATGTGAAGCAAATACAACGCAAATTCTCAGACCTTAAGTATGCAGTTCGCCAGAAGCGAAAATAAGCGCAGGCAGCATGGGTACAGATGGGTGTTTGGGTTGGGCTGGTTGTTGTTGTGCATGACCTTATAAGTAATGTTTTGTCTTTGTTTTAAAGGTTGCAAACAGTAGGTGGCTACCCCTCAAAACTGCAGTTCACCACAGCAGAGGAGCTGGTTCTGGGCCTCATACACCCTTCTTCACTTGAGGGATTGGCCAGGGCCATAGACACTGACAGTAATGTCATGCCAGCAGGTTAGTATTTAAAGGAATGGTTCTTTGGCTTTGTGTAGAAAAAATGTAGATTAAAAGCTTAGGTACACACAGGGGCGTAGCTAGGGGGGAGCAGGGGGGCCACGTGCCCCGGGTGCAGCAGGTCAGGGGGGCGCCAAAGGGGGTCCTGAGAACAGGTGGGGGACACCATTTTTAATCTTTGCCCCGGGTGCCGTAAAGCCTAGCTACTCCTATGGGTACACAAGTGTATGCGTTAACTTTACTTTACTTTTACATTTCAGCACATCAAACTACTCAACCTAGTGTGCAACCCTCCACCTCTTTGGCCTCTGCCAGTACCTCCCGCCAGCCGTTAGCAACATCTCCTATATAGGAACAGCTCGATCTGGTAAGTGCACTAACTGGTGATGCATGTGAAGCAAGATGACTACTTGCCACAACATTTATTTGCCAACAACATCTGCTACTGTTGCTAGGCCTGGACCTCCATCAGCTGCACGTGACCAAACCCAAGGAAGAGGAGGATGCACTCAGCCACGTCGCCATGTAACCCAGGTGAGGCGTGTGCAGCTGATGGAGACAGCATGGAGAAATAACAGCCGCTACTTCAGGCAAATGAAAATAACAACTTAAACTCCATGCTGGATTAAATTAGGACTAGCAACAGGCAGAGGGAGGCTATGCTGGAGCAGTGACATATGATGAATGCCACCCATGCACAGTTGTTGGGCATCCTACAAGCACAACAACATCCTTATTATGGAAATCCACCATTTTAATATTTTGCGTTGTATTTGCACAACATCTTTTCTCTACATCCCACCACAATTCACCTGTCTGGTGATCTCCACCCATATTTTTGTCTTTTTGCCTTTGCTGGTGGCTTTAGAATTCCCACCATAAAGCTCGTGATAGTGGTCAGAAACCCCACTTGCCAAAGCTATAATTTGGGACTCAGTAAAGCGCCCGCTCAAGCTCCCACGCAGCAGGTTTAGGCCTAATGATGTCCTGGCTGGCTCATCCTGGGTGGTTGGCATAGTAGGTGACATTCTTGCCTGTCTTTCACCCGACGAATAGCAACAACTTTTGCTCTGAAAGGATTGGGCTGGACTTGCTTGGGGGCTGGGTGTCATAGGCTGGCTGGCCAAAGAAGCTGCAGCTGTTGAGCTGCCCGCTGACTCAGGGCTCCCAACATTGTAATGCTCAAATAGTCCTCGAGCAAGAGAGGGTGTTGTTGGGGGGCTATGGATTCTTGCCCTACTATTCCCCTTGCCCTTAATACTAGTGCTCCCTATGGTTTGGGATGTTGGTGGATGGGGAGCATTCTGGCTGGAGGAAGTCTCCTTGGCCATCCTGGATGTGCCAGAATTTGAGGGGGCTGGAGTCTGCCCCAATGGATCCTTCCTTTGCCTAGTGAATGTCCTCGTAGCCTGCGAGTGCCCTTTCCCACCTAATTTCCCTACCTAATTTTAAATAATTTTACTGAAGGTTTCTGTTTTGTGTTTTTTTTAGGGATTTTTTATCTGTTTAGTTAGAAAAAGATTAGTGTTGTTCAAGTAAATATTTGTAAATAAAAAATCATTAATCTCAAATCATTTCCAAATGTTTTTTTATTATATTTTTGCCCATAAGCAAAGCAATGTATAAATAATAGAAAATTGTTGATTCACAATGCAATTATATAAATAATGGCACCAAAAATAAGCAACAATAAATAAAGGTTAACAAAAATAATTTGAAATTAGGTGGGCCCGAACTGACTGCCCAGAAGCACTCTAGGTGCCGTCATATAACTCCTCTGGAATGTCCATTACTGCTGGAGAGGGGGACACATCGAGATATTTTGCATAATGGCAAAATTATGTAAAACACAGCATGCCATTATGATCTTAATGACCTTGCTTGGGTCATATTGCAGGGCCCCCCTGTATGGTCCAGGCATCTGAATCGACTCTTCAGAAGCCCAAATGCCCTCTCAACCACAGCCCGGGTCTTCCTATGGGCACGATTATAGCCCTCCTGTGGCTGCGTCTGAGGCCGCAGGATTGGTGTCATCAGCCACGGCAGCAGTGGATAGCCTGAATCCCCTTAAAATAATAAAACACAAAATTAGTTTCTACTTCATAGTTACATTGTATATCATGTCATCTGAGGGAAATAACATCATATGTTGAGATTTGGGTTATCCAAAAACATTCCTAGTCATACATTGAAGCCCTAATTAAGCTATTTTGTAATACTTACCCAGTAGCCAACCACCAGACAAGTTTTCTGATTCAAACCAACCATAGAGGCTGGAATTCCTCAGGATGTAGGCATCGTGGGTGGATAAGGGAAAAACCTGCCATGACACTGAGGAACCGAAGGTCAGGACCAACGACAGCTTGAACATTAATGGAGTGGCCCATCTTCCGGTTCCTGTAATAGCAGAAAAAAAGGTTTTTAGTACCCCCAAAAAATACCTAAAATAACCAAGTAAAAAAAAAAACTTAAGGGACCATTATTCTTTCAGATTGGGTGTTAAGAAAATATAAATATCACTAAAACAACTAATTAATAGTTGGTCACTCTTGATTAAGGTCTACATTAAAATGATTGATTAAGTTCTACATTAAAATGATTGATTAAGTTCTACATTAAAATGATTGATTAAGTTCTACATTAAAATGATTGATTAAGTTCTACATTAAAATGATTAAGGTCTACATTAAAATGATTGATTAAGGTCTACATTAAAATGATTGATTTAGATATACATTAAAATATACAGTGCTACATTGATTTTATATAAGTCAGGATGTTCACATAAACACATACCGATAGAGATATTCTTCAGCAGCCGGAGGCACCAGCGCTACGTGCGTACAGTCGATCGCATCCATGACGTTAGGCATATCGGCTATATCATAAAAGCCCAACTTAACCGCATTCCAGGCTACCATGTTGTCAGGGAAATAGATGTATTTTTGACACAGGGTAGCCATGCCATCCAAAAACATGTTGAGCGTGCGGCTCAGCGTAGGCTGGGACATCCCCACGGAGAGGGCACCCAGCCTCTGAAATGAACCATTCACTAAAAATTGCAGGCAGCCAACCATTTTGGTCATACCTGCAATTGCATGCCCCTTCCTTGTGGTGCGGGCCAACCATGGCCGCAGCTCACGATACAGGTTATGGAGGGAAACGCGGTTAAGTCGGGTGAGCTCGAACAGCTCAACGCCCTGCATGCAATCGATGTCCAAACGTGCGCGATGCAACCTGAATTCTGCCATGCTCATGCAGAGCATGCCGCGTAGCTGCAATCACTCGTATTCCTCCACGTACTCAGCAAACATCATCTCCGATCTCAACAGCTAACTTTCTCCTACAAAATAACCCTGTAAGTTGAACGAAAACAAACTCGTTTTATTGCCCGGGTTGTAATCAACAATCAAGGCTCTGAATCATGCGCTAGCCCATACCAATAACGTAAGTTGCCTGACATAACGGAATTTTTATGATAGATATATGACCATCGAAAGTGTGCATTCGCGTTAACGTAAACACATATACGCATGAAAAAGGTAACGAAAATTCCGAAAAGGCATGGAAAAATTCACAAAACTTACACAAACACATGTGAAAGTGCATGTGAAAGAGGCTTTGAATCAGCCCTAATCTCTATTAAAAATCATACAATATCTGCAACTCCTCCAGCTCGATACCTAGGCACTGGACTCCTTTCTTTCATTATCACCTCCCATTCACTCCCTAGCCACCTGCTGTCATCTCCAACTTTAAAACATCTTCTGCATTCAGCTGTTCCTCTCTCCTATCACCACATAAATGATGCCCTGGTCATCCTTACTTGACTGCAACACCCACCTTTTTGCCAGACTGGCATTCCTTCAGTAAGTGTTTCCACTGGCTGCCTATTTCTCAGAGAATTCAGTTTAAAATTCTAATGCTCCCTCTGCCAGGCCCTTCCAACATTTCAATTCTAATCCAGTGATGCCAACCTAAACACCTTAACCTCTGCTCTGCCTCTGATATTATCTAGCCCTCCTCCCTGGTCCCTTTCTCTTACTCCTGCCTTTAAGACTTCTTCTGTGCATCTGCACTTGGAATGCACTCCCCACTTAGTTTGACACTACCCTACAGGCTTTTGAATGTGTTCTCAAACCTCACCTGTCCAGGCAACAATAACATTCGCAGTGTACATGCGGCCATGTGCCCTCCCCTTTATCTTAAATCCATATCATTTAGACGTTATGCTCACAATGACAGGACACCCTTTTCATATTGTCATCTGCTTTTACAACATGTGCTTTGAACTGTGAAGCATCTACAGGAATTTCTGTTCTACATATTTTACCTTGTATGTAATTATACCTTGTACATTGCTAAAAAAAATGGCACTGTATAAACAAACAATAATAATATAATGTCCTCTCCACACTCAATTAATATTTAACAGGGCTGTAAAGACAAAATGTAAAATATATACTTGTCTGCTGTTCTGCATTGCAGCTGATTCACTGACCACAGACCAACACCAGGTGCACCACATCAGTTACATTGGAAAACCAACTCCCCAGCTACAGCAAGCCAAGTTATGCATCCCCCAGCAGCTCTATGAGGCGCCCCCAGTGGCACTACCAGGCATATACAACTAGTGCAAATGTACATAAACATTATTATATACAAAATAACCCAAGACCTATCTCATGAGGAAGCTTGTCATAAGAACAACATGCAAAGAGAAGAGATTGACAGAATTTGATACCACCACACCTATCGCCGCACTTGAAGGAAACAAAAGAACACAGTTTATTGTATATATTTGTAAATACCATATTTGCTTTACACCATTAATGCCGGTATGAATAAATACTGGACATTGACTAAACAACATTTAATCACCTTATATCTTTGAACCTTAGACACTGGTCCAGACCATTCTTTTGCACTTTAGTGGGACCTGAGGCTAATTTATACAATAAGCGAATATTGTCATAGGACGTGACCTCCCTCGAATTTCTTTCCCCTTTTCATGTGTGGGTTACATACATTATAGTTACAAAATAAGAACAAAGTAAAAAAAGGTCTCATCTCTCATTAGAAAGACCCACTCAAGAGATTTCTTTCCAGCTCTTTCAGACCTAGTTACATTTTATGGAAAACAGCCCACAGAATGGATTTCAGGTCCTATGAACTGAGATGGTTCGTTTGTGGTGCCACTGGCTCCAATGCAAAGCTCCGACTGTCTACAGTGCAGAGTCCCCTGATGATAGTTCTGGGTAGTGAGATGTTCATTCTGGGATGTGAACTTCTTAGTAATAGGCTTTTTAGAGTTGTCAATGTTTGTCAGAAGAAAGTGGCTAATAGTAGGGAATAAACACCAGGCCATGGTCTGCTGTAGAGCCATACACAAACATTACATGCAACTTCAAACCCAACTTGAATTTTTTGAGCCCTGGACCCTAAACATAGAAACATAGAAGGTTGACAGCAGAAGGAGACCATACGGTCCATCTAGTCTGCCCTTATGTGTATACTGTATGTACTCTTTATCTTAGGATAGATCTGATCTTATCCCAGGCATGTTTAAATTCAGTGACTGTTGATTTTTCAACTACATCTGCTGGAAGTTTGTTCCAAGCATCTACTACTCTTTCTGTAAAATAATATTTTCTAACATTGCTCCTGATCTTCCCCCCGACTAGCTTCAGGTTGTGCCCCCTTGTTCTATCATTAAGCTTCTTCTTAAAAACACTTCCCTCCTGAACCTTATTCAATCCTTTCACATATTTAAAGGTCTCAATTAGAGATGAGCGAACTTTTGAAAAATTCGATTCGACTGATTCGCCGAATTTTCCGACAAAAATCGTTTCGACCCGAATAAATTCGCGACGAATCGCTATTAAAAACGGCTATTTCTGAGCCTCCTACAGCCTCAATAGGGTTGTAAACCATTCAGCCTTGCTGTAACACGCACAGGATGCGTGCTGGGTTAGTTAAATAATACTTTTAAGAAATATCACATGCAGATCAGAGGCATCGCTAATAGAATCGCAGAGCGGCACAATTGCAGAGAGTTGAAGTGGCATCACTATGAGGGGCAGAAGGAGCCCAAATATACACTGGAGTTGGCCTCAGGAGCCCAAAAATTGGATGAATCACACCCTGGAGTTGGCAGAAGTTGGCAGCAGCAGCAGCAGGAGCCCAAATATACACTGGAGTTGGCTTCAGGAGCCCAAAAATTGGATGAATCACACCCTGGAGTTGGCAGGAGTTGACAGCAGCAGCAGCAGGAGCCCAAATATACACTGGAGTTGGCCTCAGGAGCCCAAAAATTGGATGAATCACACCCTGGAGTTGGCAGGAGTTGGCAGCAGCAGCAGCAGGAGCCCAAATATACACTGGAGTTGGCTTCAGGAGCCCAAAAATTGGATGAATCACACCCTGGAGTTGGCAGGAGTTGACAGCAGCAGCAGCAGGAGCCCAAATATACACTGGAGTTGGCTTCAGGAGCCCAAAAATTGGATGAATCACAGCCTGGAGTTGGCAGAAGTTGGCAGCAGCAGCAGCAGGAGCCCAAATATACACTGGAGTTGGCTTCAGGAGCCCAAAAATTGGATGAATCACACCCTGGAGTTGGCAGAAGTTGGCAGCAGCAGCAGCAGGAGCCCAAATATACACTGGAGTTGGCTTCAGGAGCCCAAAAATTGGATGAATCACACCCTGGAGTTGGCAGGAGTTGACAGTAGCAGCAGCAGGAGCCCAAATATACACTGGAGTTGGCTTCAGGAGCCCAAAAATTGGATGAATCACAGCCTGGAGTTGGCAGGAGTTGACAGTAGCAGCAGCAGGAGCCCAAATATACACTGGAGTTGGCCTCAGGAGCCCAAAAATTGGATGAATCACACCCTGGAGTTGGCAGGAGTTGGCAGCAGCAGCAGCAGGAGCCCAAATATACACTGGAGTTGGCTTCAGGAGCCCAAAAATTGGATGAATCACACCCTGGAGTTGGCAGAAGTTGGCAGCAGCAGCAGCAGGAGCCCAAATATACACTGGAGTTGGCTTCAGGAGCCCAAAAATTGGATGAATCACACCCTGGAGTTGGCAGGAGTTGACAGCAGCAGCAGCAGGAGCCCAAATATACACTGGAGTTGGCTTCAGGAGCCCAAAAATTGGATGAATCACACCCTGGAGTTGGCAGGAGTTGACAGCAGCAGCAGCAGGAGCCCAAATATACACTGGAGTTGGCTTCAGGAGCCCAAAAATTGGATGAATCACACCCTGGAGTTGGCAGAAGTTGGCAGCAGCAGCAGCAGGAGCCCAAATATACACTGGAGTTGGCTTCAGGAGCCCAAAAATTGGATGAATCACACCCTGGAGTTGGCAGAAGTTGGCAGCAGCAGCAGCAGGAGCCCAAATATACACTGGAGTTGGCTTCAGGAGCCCAAAAATTGGATGAATCACACCCTGGAGTTGGCAGAAGTTGGCAGCAGCAGCAGCAGGAGCCCAAATATACACTGGAGTTGGCTTCAGGAGCCCAAAAATTGGATGAATCACACCCTGGAGTTGGCAGGAGTTGACAGTAGCAGCAGCAGGAGCCCAAATATACACTCGAGTTGGCTTCAGGAGCCCAAAAATTGGATGAATCACAGCCTGGAGTTGGCAGGAGTTGACAGTAGCAGGAGCCCAAATATACACTGGAGTTGGCCTCAGGAGCCCAAAAATTGGATGAATCACACCCTGGAGTTGGCAGGAGTTGGCAGCAGCAGCAGCAGGAGCCCAAATATACACTGGAGTTGGCTTCAGGAGCCCAAAAATTGGATGAATCACACCCTGGAGTTGGCAGAAGTTGGCAGCAGCAGCAGCAGGAGCCCAAATATACACTGGAGTTGGCTTCAGGAGCCCAAAAATTGGATGAATCACACCCTGGAGTTGGCAGGAGTTGACAGCAGCAGCAGCAGGAGCCCAAATATACACTGGAGTTGGCTTCAGGAGCCCAAAAATTGGATGAATCACACCCTGGAGTTGGCAGGAGTTGACAGCAGCAGCAGCAGGAGCCCAAATATACACTGGAGTTGGCTTCAGGAGCCCAAAAATTGGATGAATCACACCCTGGAGTTGGCAGGAGTTGACAGTAGCAGCAGCAGGAGCCCAAATATACACTGGAGTTGGCTTCAGGAGCCCAAAAATTGGATGAATCACACCCTGGAGTTGGCAGAAGTTGGCAGCAGCAGCAGCAGGAGCCCAAATATACACTGGAGTTGGCTTCAGGAGCCCAAAAATTGGATGAATCACACCCTGGAGTTGGCAGAAGTTGGCAGCAGCAGCAGCAGGAGCCCAAATATACACTGGAGTTGGCTTCAGGAGCCCAAAAATTGGATGAATCACACCCTGGAGTTGGCAGGAGTTGACAGCAGCAGCAGCAGGAGCCCAAATATACACTGGAGTTGGCTTCAGGAGCCCAAAAATTGGATGAATCACAGCCTGGAGTTGGCAGAAGTTGGCAGCAGCAGCAGCAGGAGCCCAAATATACACTGGAGTTGGCTTCAGGAGCCCAAAAATTGGATGAATCACACCCTGGAGTTGGCAGAAGTTGGCAGCAGCAGCAGCAGGAGCCCAAATATACACTGGAGTTGGCTTCAGGAGCCCAAAAATTGGATGAATCACACCCTGGAGTTGGCAGGAGTTGACAGTAGCAGCAGCAGGAGCCCAAATATACACTGGAGTTGGCTTCAGGAGCCCAAAAATTGGATGAATCACAGCCTGGAGTTGGCAGGAGTTGACAGTAGCAGCAGCAGGAGCCCAAATATACACTGGAGTTGGCCTCAGGAGCCCAAAAATTGGATGAATCACACCCTGGAGTTGGCAGGAGTTGGCAGCAGCAGCAGCAGGAGCCCAAATATACACTGGAGTTGGCTTCAGGAGCCCAAAAATTGGATGAATCACACCCTGGAGTTGGCAGAAGTTGGCAGCAGCAGCAGCAGGAGCCCAAATATACACTGGAGTTGGCTTCAGGAGCCCAAAAATTGGATGAATCACACCCTGGAGTTGGCAGGAGTTGACAGCAGCAGCAGCAGGAGCCCAAATATACACTGGAGTTGGCTTCAGGAGCCCAAAAATTGGATGAATCACAGCCTGGAGTTGGCAGAAGTTGGCAGCAGCAGCAGCAGGAGCCCAAATATACACTGGAGTTGGCTTCAGGAGCCCAAAAATTGGATGAATCACACCCTGGAGTTGGCAGAAGTTGGCAGCAGCAGCAGCAGGAGCCCAAATATACACTGGAGTTGGCTTCAGGAGCCCAAAAATTGGATGAATCACACCCTGGAGTTGGCAGGAGTTGACAGTAGCAGCAGCAGGAGCCCAAATATACACTGGAGTTGGCTTCAGGAGCCCAAAAATTGGATGAATCACACCCTGGAGTTGGCAGGAGTTGACAGTAGCAGCAGCAGGAGCCCAAATATACACTGGAGTTGGCCTCAGGAGCCCAAAAATTGGATGAATCACACCCTGGAGTTGGCAGGAGTTGGCAGCAGCAGCAGCAGGAGCCCAAATATACACTGGAGTTGGCTTCAGGAGCCCAAAAATTGGATGAATCACACCCTGGAGTTGGCAGAAGTTGGCAGCAGCAGCAGCAGGAGCCCAAATATACACTGGAGTTGGCTTCAGGAGCCCAAAAATTGGATGAATCACACCCTGGAGTTGGCAGGAGTTGACAGCAGCAGCAGCAGGAGCCCAAATATACACTGGAGTTGGCTTCAGGAGCCCAAAAATTGGATGAATCACACCCTGGAGTTGGCAGGAGTTGACAGCAGCAGCAGCAGGAGCCCAAATATACACTGGAGTTGGCTTCAGGAGCCCAAAAATTGGATGAATCACACCCTGGAGTTGGCAGAAGTTGGCAGCAGCAGCAGCAGGAGCCCAAATATACACTGGAGTTGGCTTCAGGAGCCCAAAAATTGGATGAATCACACCCTGGAGTTGGCAGAAGTTGGCAGCAGCAGCAGCAGGAGCCCAAATATACACTGGAGTTGGCTTCAGGAGCCCAAAAATTGGATGAATCACACCCTGGAGTTGGCAGAAGTTGGCAGCAGCAGCAGCAGGAGCCCAAATATACACTGGAGTTGGCCTCAGGAGCCCAAAAATTGGATGAATCACACCCTGGAGTTGGCAGAAGTTGGCAGCAGCAGCAGCAGGAGCCCAAATATACACTGGAGTTGGCCTCAGGAGCCTAAAAATTGGATGAATCACACCCTGGAGTTGGCAGGAGTTGACAGTAGCAGCAGCAGGAGCCCAAAAAATGGCCTAAAGACATAAATATGTTTTGCACCATTTGGAAAGTGTAAAACGTGGCACCATGCTGAATCTAGTCGCATGCATCAGGCATTGGTGGGTGGAAATCCTGGCTGATCCATCCCTGATTCATTTTGACAAAGGTGAGTCTCTCCACATTTTTAGTTGACAGACGAGTTCTCCTCGCCGTAACTATGGCCCCCGCCGCACTAAACACCCGCTCAGATGGCACGCTACTTGCCGGGCAGGACAGCTTTTCCAGGGCAAACTCTGCTAGTTGCGGCCACAAATCAAGTTTGGCTGCCCAGAAGTCCAGCGGATCCTCAAGGTGTGTTGGCATGGTCATGTCAAAGTATGACATGACCTGCTGGTTCAGGTCCTGCTCCAGGTCTTCCTGCTGCTCATGAGTAGCCTCACTATGCGGGTGTAGAAAGCTACTCATTAGCGACTGAAGACTGAGGCTGCTGCTGCTGATGGAGCTTCTGCTGCTGCTGCTGCCAACCCCCCCAGCGGCCATGGCAGTGGAAGGTGAGCGCAGAGGTCCCCTCGAGTCAGACCTGCGAGAGTATGGACCATGGCGCAGATAGGCATCGGCCAACTGCCTACGTAGAATGTCTTTGTAGTAGTTGAGTTTGTCCTCCCTCTCGGTGGGTTTAAAAAATGCCCCCATTTTGTGCCGGAAGCGAGGGTCCAATAAGGTGGACAGCCAGAAGTCATCCCGCCGACAGATGGAAACAATTCTGGGGTCACTACGCAAGCACGTGAGCATGCTTCGTGCCATTTGCGCAAGTGACTCGGATGGACTACCTGTCTCCATCTCCACTGCATACTGCCACGGTGTGCCCGGGTCCTCTGTCTCTCCTTCCTCAAAAACCTCTAGCTCCTCTGGCTGCTCCTGCTCCTCCTCTCCTGTCCGCTGACTAGATAAACCAGCCATTTCGCCAAGCCTAAACTGTGTTTCGCTGGGCAACTCCTCCTCCTCCTCTTCCTCCTCCTCCTCCTCCAGTTCAGCTCCAAGGGGGTTCATGTGGCCGTAAGATGTAAACGCCATGTCTCCAGTGCCCTGACCAGCCATGGTTTCCAACATGTGCTGTAGTACATGAAGCAGTGGAATCACGTCGTTCATCCCGTAATCCTGCCGACTGACAAATAAAGTGGCTTCCTCAAAGGGCCTGAGCAAACGGCAGGTGTCACGTATGAGCTGCCACTGGTTGACATTGAAGTTACACAGGGGAGTCCCCCTATCTGCTTGGATCATCAGGAAATCCGTGATGGCTTTTCTCTGTTCATATAATCGGTCCAACATGTGAAGGGTGGAATTCCAACGGGTGGAAACATCGCAAATCAGACTATGTTGGGGGATACCATTCTGACGCTGTAGCTCAAGAAGGGTGTGTTTGGCAGTGTAGGAGTGGCTGAAGTGCATGCAAAGTTTCCGTGAAGTTGTTAGGATGTCCTGCAGATGGGGGGAACACTTCAGAAACCGCTTGACAACCAGATTGAAGACGTGAGCCATGCAGGGGGCATGGGTCAGGCTTCCTTGGCGCAGCGCAGACAAAATGTTCTTCCCATTGTCGGTAACCATGATTCCCATTTTAAGTTTTCTCGGAGTAAGCCATGTTTGGATTTCCTGATGAATACATTTAAGCAGTTCCTCCCCTGTGTGACTCCGTTCGCCAAGACAAACCATGTGAAGCACTGCGTGACACCTCCGTGCCCTGCACACATGGTAGACTGGAGGGGCACTGAGACTTGAGCCTACAGTGGAGGGTGAGGAGATGGCGGAGGATGAGGAGGCCGAGTCGCACGGTGTCACAGGCCCAATGGGCAGAGAGCGCGGAGGCCGAAGCGGCGTGACCTGTCCAAGTTGCTGCTGCAAAGGGACCACATTCACCCAGTGGGCCGTAAACGACATGTACTGCTCCTGACCGTAGTTACAGCTCCAGATGTCGGCGCTGCCATGTATTTTGCTACACACCGACAGGCTCAAGGACTGGCCCACCTTCTGTTCAACAAAAGTGTGCAGCGCTGGTACTGCCTTCTTGGCAAAGAAATGACGGCTTGGGACTCTCCACCTCGGCTCGGCACAAGCCATCAGTTCTCTGAAAGGTGCAGATTCCACCACCTGAAAAGGGAGCGACTGCAGCACCAGCAACTTGGACAGGAGCACATTCAGCTTCTGCGCCGTAGGATGAGTGGGTGCATACTGCTGTCTCTTGGACATGGCTTCGCTGATGGATTGCTGGCGGGATGCATGACTTGGAGGAGGAGGAGCAGGAGCGACAGAGGATGGGTATGACGCACAGCTGCCTTCGGCTGAGGTGCTGGAGCCTTGGCTGGCAGAAATTGGGAGCTCACTTGGTGAGGAAGCAGACTGGACCACCCCTTGGGAGCCTCGGTTCTCCCAGGTCGTTTTATGGTGACGCATCATATGTTGACGCAAGGCCGTGGTGCCAACATTTGGACCCTGGCCACGCTTCACCTTTTGCCTACATATCTTGCATGTGGCCATGTTACCCTCCTGCGGATGCCTCAGGAAAAACTGCCACACTGCCGAGTAGCTACTTTTCCCACCCCCTGGCCTCACTGATTCACTGCTGCTGTTGCCAACTCCAGGAACCCCTGCTCCACTACCTCCCGATAAGGTAGACTGCCGCACAGCAGGTGCTCTACCCCGGCCCCGGCCGGCTCCAGCCTTTGGAATTGTGCCCCCATGCTGACTGCTACCACCTTGCTGCCTCAGCTGCTGACTCCGGGGCAACCTGCACCCCTCTTCTCCTGATGATGACGATGAAGCCCCTTCATCACCCGGCTCCCAAGTGCGATCGGCTTCATCGTCATCATCATCATCATCACCGGGTTGTGGCTGTACGTCACTGATGTTCGTGGATTCGTCAACAGTGTCTGGCGCAGGAGCTGGAACGCTCGCAGCACCCACGACACTGTCCACATCACTATTTGTCTGCCTAGCTAAAGAAGCCACCTCCATTTCTTGGCTGGGCAGTAGCTGCTGACTGTCCTCTATCTGATGGTCCTCCTCACTAAAGAGTGGAGCTGAACCCAAAGCATAGGATACGTCGCTGGGGGAGGGAACGGCGTAGGCCAGAGGCAATGGGAGGACAGGGACTGCTCTCGGGGCATGCCAACTCAGGGTTGTGTCAGAGGAACCTACCGACCCTAGACTGGGGGTCTCAGACGTAAGTTGTGATGATGTTGTTGATGAGCGCGTCAACCAATCTACCACGGCAGATGCGTTACTGGTGGAGACCCGACCGCTAGCAGATACTGGCAGATTAGGTCTCTCAGCGTGACTCCTGCTGCTACTGGCCCCCAGTCTGATGCGAGCTCTGCCTGCGGAATCTTGGCCTCTGCCACTCCTCTTTTCACTTCCAGGCACTTGTCTGCCCGACATAGTCTAACTGGCGTGGTAGTAGGTGATATTTAAAAAAACCCCGGGCAGCGGTGGGTCTATATGAAACAGAATATAATGCACACCAAAAGTGAGCAGTAACACTCAGCCTCCAACAGGCCTGCTTAGTGTAAATAAGAGAGCTGCTTAGTGTAAATAAAGAGGGGTATGCTATGTTACAGAATGGGATGCCTCAACAGAAGTGCACCTGGCAGGCAGCAGTAAGCCTATGCCCAGCAAAAGTGTCTTATAATATAAATATAATAAGAGCAAATGCTTATATGGTCTTAAACAGAGGCTGCTTTAGTCACAGAATGGGATGCCCTGGGCAGGAATCGAGCTGGCAGGGTACAGTAGTGCTTTGGCCAGCAAAAGTGTCTTTATCAGGCTAATTTCAAATATGATAAGAGCAAATGCTTATATGGTCTTAAACAGAGGCTGCTTTAGTCACAGAATGGGATGCCCCGGGCAGGAATCGAGCTGGCAGGGTACAGTAGTGCTTTGGCCAGCAAAAGTGTCTTTATCAGGCCTAATTTCAAATATGATAAGAGCAAATGCTTATATGGTCTTAAACAGAGGCTGCTTTAGTCACAGAATGGGATGCCCCGGGCAGGAATCGAGCTGGCAGGGTACAGTAGTGCTTTGGCCAGCAAAAGTGTCTTTATCAGGCTAATTTCAAATATGATAAGAGCAAATGCTTATATGGTCTTAAACAGAGGCTGCTTTAGTCACAGAATATGATTCCCCCGGGCAGGAATCGAGCTGGCAGGGTACAGTAGTGCTTTGGCCAGCAAAAGTGTCTTTATCAGGCTAATTTCAAATATGATAAGAGCAAATGCTTATATGGTCTTAAACAGAGGCTGCTTTAGTCACAGAATGGGATGCCCCGGGCAGGAATCGAGCTGGCAGGGTACAGTAGTGCTTTGGCCAGCAAAAGTGTCTTTATCAGGCCTAATTTCAAATATGATAAGAGCAAATGCTTATATGGTCTTAAACAGAGGCTGCTTTAGTCACAGAATGGGATGCCCCGGGCAGGAATCGAGCTGGCAGGGTACAGTAGTGCTTTGGCCAGCAAAAGTGTCTTTATCAGGCTAATTTCAAATATGATAAGAGCAAATGCTTATATGGTCTTAAACAGAGGCTGCTTTAGTCACAGAATGGGATGCCCCGGGCAGGAATCGAGCTGGCAGGGTACAGTAGTGCTTTGGCCAGCAAAAGTGTCTTTATCAGGCCTAATTTCAAATATGATAAGAGCAAATGCTTATATGGTCTTAAACAGAGGCTGCTTTAGTCACAGAATGGGATGCCCCGGGCAGGAATCGAGCTGGCAGGGTACAGTAGTGCTTTGGCCAGCAAAAGTGTCTTTATCAGGCTAATTTCAAATATGATAAGAGCAAATGCTTATATGGTCTTAAACAGAGGCTGCTTTAGTCACAGAATGGGATGCCCCGGGCAGGAATCGAGCTGGCAGGGTACAGTAGTGCTTTGGCCAGCAAAAGTGTCTTTATCAGGCTAATTTCAAATATGATAAGAGCAAATGCTTATATGGTCTTAAACAGAGGCTGCTGTAGTCACAGAATGGGATGCCCCGGGCAGGAATCGAGCTGGCAGGGTACAGTAGTGCTTTGGCCAGCAAAAGTGTCTTTATCAGGCCTAATTTCAAATATGATAAGAGCAAATGCTTATATGGTCTTAAACAGAGGCTGCTTTAGTCACAGAATGGGATGCCCCGGGCAGGAATCGAGCTGGCAGGGTACAGTAGTGCTTTGGCCAGCAAAAGTGTCTTTATCAGGCTAATTTCAAATATGATAAGAGCAAATGCTTATATGGTCTTAAACAGAGGCTGCTTTAGTCACAGAATGGGATGCCCCGGGCAGGAATCGAGCTGGCAGGGTACAGTAGTGCTTTGGCCAGCAAAAGTGTCTTTATCAGGCCTAATTTCAAATATGATAAGAGCAAATGCTTATATGGTCTTAAACAGAGGCTGCTTTAGTCACAGAATGGGATGCCCCGGGCAGGAATCGAGCTGGCAGGGTACAGTAGTGCTTTGGCCAGCAAAAGTGTCTTTATCAGGCCTAATTTCAAATATGATAAGAGCAAATGCTTATATGGTCTTAAACAGAGGCTGCTTTAGTCACAGAATGGGATGCCCCGGGCAGGAATCGAGCTGGCAGGGTACAGTAGTGCTTTGGCCAGCAAAAGTGTCTTTATCAGGCTAATTTCAAATATGATAAGAGCAAATGCTTATATGGTCTTAAACAGAGGCTGCTTTAGTCACAGAATGGGATGCCCCGGGCAGGAATCGAGCTGGCAGGGTACAGTAGTGCTTTGGCCAGCAAAAGTGTCTTTATCAGGCCTAATTTCAAATATGATAAGAGCAAATGCTTATATGGTCTTAAACAGAGGCTGCTTTAGTCACAGAATGGGATGCCCCGGGCAGGAATCGAGCTGGCAGGGTACAGTAGTGCTTTGGCCAGCAAAAGTGTCTTTATCAGGCTAATTTCAAATATGATAAGAGCAAATGCTTATATGGTCTTAAACAGAGGCTGCTGTAGTCACAGAATGGGATGCCCCGGGCAGGAATCGAGCTGGCAGGGTACAGTAGTGCTTTGGCCAGCAAAAGTGTCTTTATCAGGCTAATTTCAAATATGATAAGAGCAAATGCTTATATGGTCTTAAACAGAGGCTGCTTTAGTCACAGAATGGGATGCCCCGGGCAGGAATCGAGCTGGCAGGGTACAGTAGTGCTTTGGCCAGCAAAAGTGTCTTTATCAGGCCTAATTTCAAATATGATAAGAGCAAATGCTTATATGGTCTTAAACAGAGGCTGCTTTAGTCACAGAATGGGATGCCCCGGGCAGGAATCGAGCTGGCAGGGTACAGTAGTGCTTTGGCCAGCAAAAGTGTCTTTATCAGGCTAATTTCAAATATGATAAGAGCAAATGCTTATATGGTCTTAAACAGAGGCTGCTTTAGTCACAGAATGGGATGCCCCGGGCAGGAATCGAGCTGGCAGGGTACAGTAGTGCTTTGGCCAGCAAAAGTGTCTTTATCAGGCTAATTTCAAATATGATAAGAGCAAATGCTTATATGGTCTTAAACAGAGGCTGCTGTAGTCACAGAATGGGATGCCCCGGGCAGGAATCGAGCTGGCAGGGTACAGTAGTGCTTTGGCCAGCAAAAGTGTCTTTATCAGGCCTAATTTCAAATATGATAAGAGCAAATGCTTATATGGTCTTAAACAGAGGCTGCTTTAGTCACAGAATGGGATGCCCCGGGCAGGAATCGAGCTGGCAGGGTACAGTAGTGCTTTGGCCAGCAAAAGTGTCTTTATCAGGCTAATTTCAAATATGATAAGAGCAAATGCTTATATGGTCTTAAACAGAGGCTGCTTTAGTCACAGAATGGGATGCCCCGGGCAGGAATCGAGCTGGCAGGGTACAGTAGTGCTTTGGCCAGCAAAAGTGTCTTTATCAGGCCTAATTTCAAATATGATAAGAGCAAATGCTTATATGGTCTTAAACAGAGGCTGCTTTAGTCACAGAATGGGATGCCCCGGGCAGGAATCGAGCTGGCAGGGTACAGTAGTGCTTTGGCCAGCAAAAGTGTCTTTATCAGGCTAATTTCAAATATGATAAGAGCAAATGCTTATATGGTCTTAAACAGAGGCTGCTGTAGTCACAGAATGGGATGCCCCGGGCAGGAATCGAGCTGGCAGGGTACAGTAGTGCTTTGGCCAGCAAAAGTGTCTTTATCAGGCTAATTTCAAATATGATAAGAGCAAATGCTTATATGGTCTTAAACAGAGGCTGCTTTAGTCACAGAATGGGATGCCCCGGGCAGGAATCGAGCTGGCAGGGTACAGTAGTGCTTTGGCCAGCAAAAGTGTCTTTATCAGGCCTAATTTCAAATATGATAAGAGCAAATGCTTATATGGTCTTAAACAGAGGCTGCTTTAGTCACAGAATGGGATGCCCCGGGCAGGAATCGAGCTGGCAGGGTACAGTAGTGCTTTGGCCAGCAAAAGTGTCTTTATCAGGCTAATTTCAAATATGATAAGAGCAAATGCTTATATGGTCTTAAACAGAGGCTGCTTTAGTCACAGAATGGGATGCCCCGGGCAGGAATCGAGCTGGCAGGGTACAGTAGTGCTTTGGCCAGCAAAAGTGTCTTTATCAGGCCTAATTTCAAATATGATAAGAGCAAATGCTTATATGGTCTTAAACAGAGGCTGCTTTAGTCACAGAATGGGATGCCCCGGGCAGGAATCGAGCTGGCAGGGTACAGTAGTGCTTTGGCCAGCAAAAGTGTCTTTATCAGGCTAATTTCAAATATGATAAGAGCAAATGCTTATATGGTCTTAAACAGAGGCTGCTGTAGTCACAGAATGGGATGCCCCGGGCAGGAATCGAGCTGGCAGGGTACAGTAGTGCTTTGGCCAGCAAAAGTGTCTTTATCAGGCCTAATTTCAAATATGATAAGAGCAAATGCTTATATGGTCTTAAACAGAGGCTGCTTTAGTCACAGAATGGGATGCCCCGGGCAGGAATCGAGCTGGCAGGGTACAGTAGTGCTTTGGCCAGCAAAAGTGTCTTTATCAGGCTAATTTCAAATATGATAAGAGCAAATGCTTATATGGTCTTAAACAGAGGCTGCTTTAGTCACAGAATGGGATGCCCCGGGCAGGAATCGAGCTGGCAGGGTACAGTAGTGCTTTGGCCAGCAAAAGTGTCTTTATCAGGCTAATTTCAAATATGATAAGAGCAAATGCTTATATGGTCTTAAACAGAGGCTGCTTTAGTCACAGAATGGGATGCCCCGGGCAGGAATCGAGCTGGCAGGGTACAGTAGTGCTTTGGCCAGCAAAAGTGTCTTTATCAGGCTAATTTCAAATATGATAAGAGCAAATGCTTATATGGTCTTAAACAGAGGCTGCTGTAGTCACAGAATGGGATGCCCCGGGCAGGAATCGAGCTGGCAGGGTACAGTAGTGCTTTGGCCAGCAAAAGTGTCTTTATCAGGCTAATTTCAAATATGATAAGAGCAAATGCTTATATGGTCTTAAACAGAGGCTGCTTTAGTCACAGAATGGGATGCCCCGGGCAGGAATCGAGCTGGCAGGGTACAGTAGTGCTTTGGCCAGCAAAAGTGTCTTTATCAGGCCTAATTTCAAATATGATAAGAGCAAATGCTTATATGGTCTTAAACAGAGGCTGCTTTAGTCACAGAATGGGATGCCCCGGGCAGGAATCGAGCTGGCAGGGTACAGTAGTGCTTTGGCCAGCAAAAGTGTCTTTATCAGGCTAATTTCAAATATGATAAGAGCAAATGCTTATATGGTCTTAAACAGAGGCTGCTTTAGTCACAGAATGGGATGCCCCGGGCAGGAATCGAGCTGGCAGGGTACAGTAGTGCTTTGGCCAGCAAAAGTGTCTTTATCAGGCTAATTTCAAATATGATAAGAGCAAATGCTTATATGGTCTTAAACAGAGGCTGCTGTAGTCACAGAATGGGATGCCCCGGGCAGGAATCGAGCTGGCAGGGTACAGTAGTGCTTTGGCCAGCAAAAGTGTCTTTATCAGGCCTAATTTCAAATATGATAAGAGCAAATGCTTATATGGTCTTAAACAGAGGCTGCTTTAGTCACAGAATGGGATGCCCCGGGCAGGAATCGAGCTGGCAGGGTACAGTAGTGCTTTGGCCAGCAAAAGTGTCTTTATCAGGCTAATTTCAAATATGATAAGAGCAAATGCTTATATGGTCTTAAACAGAGGCTGCTTTAGTCACAGAATGGGATGCCCCGGGCAGGAATCGAGCTGGCAGGGTACAGTAGTGCTTTGGCCAGCAAAAGTGTCTTTATCAGGCCTAATTTCAAATATGATAAGAGCAAATGCTTATATGGTCTTAAACAGAGGCTGCTTTAGTCACAGAATGGGATGCCCCGGGCAGGAATCGAGCTGGCAGGGTACAGTAGTGCTTTGGCCAGCAAAAGTGTCTTTATCAGGCTAATTTCAAATATGATAAGAGCAAATGCTTATATGGTCTTAAACAGAGGCTGCTGTAGTCACAGAATGGGATGCCCCGGGCAGGAATCGAGCTGGCAGGGTACAGTAGTGCTTTGGCCAGCAAAAGTGTCTTTATCAGGCTAATTTCAAATATGATAAGAGCAAATGCTTATATGGTCTTAAACAGAGGCTGCTTTAGTCACAGAATGGGATGCCCCGGGCAGGAATCGAGCTGGCAGGGTACAGTAGTGCTTTGGCCAGCAAAAGTGTCTTTATCAGGCCTAATTTCAAATATGATAAGAGCAAATGCTTATATGGTCTTAAACAGAGGCTGCTTTAGTCACAGAATGGGATGCCCCGGGCAGGAATCGAGCTGGCAGGGTACAGTAGTGCTTTGGCCAGCAAAAGTGTCTTTATCAGGCTAATTTCAAATATGATAAGAGCAAATGCTTATATGGTCTTAAACAGAGGCTGCTTTAGTCACAGAATGGGATGCCCCGGGCAGGAATCGAGCTGGCAGGGTACAGTAGTGCTTTGGCCAGCAAAAGTGTCTTATCAGGCTAATTTCAAATATGATAAGAGCAAATGCTTATATGGTCTTAAACAGAGGCTGCTGTAGTCACAGAATGGATGCCCGGCAGGATGGAGCTGGCAGGGTACAGTAGTGCTTTGGCCAGCAAAAGTGTCTTTATCAGGCCTAATTTCAAATATGATAAGAGCAAATGCTTATATTGGTCTTAAACAGAGGCTGCTTTAGTCACAGAATGGGATGCCCCGGGCAGGAATCGAGCTGGCAGGGTACAGTAGTGCTTTGGCCAGCAAAAGTGTCTTTATCAGGCTAATTTCAAATATGATAAGAGCAAATGCTTATATGGTCTTAAACAGAGGCTGCTGTAGTCACAGAATGGGATGCCCCGGGCAGGAATCGAGCTGGCAGGGTACAGTAGTGCTTTGGCCAGCAAAAGTGTCTTTATCAGGCCTAATTTCAAATATGATAAGAGCAAATGCTTATATGGTCTTAAACAGAGGCTGCTTTAGTCACAGAATGGGATGCCCCGGGCAGGAATCGAGCTGGCAGGGTCCAGTAGTGCTTTGGCCAGCAAAAGTGTCTTTATCAGGCTAATTTCAAATATGATAAGAGCAAATGCTTATATGGTCTTAAACAGAGGCTGCTTTAGTCACAGAATGGGATGCCTCACAGCAGACTTAAGATCAGTTCAGTATATATGCACAGTTAGTTACTATAAGCAGCCTGAAAACGCTAACAAAGGCTGGATGAAAAAAAAAAAATCTCCCTGTCAGCCAGCTCCGTTTTTCCTACCTTTCCCTGGCTTTCTGTCTGTCTCCTGTCTGTCTCCTGCCTGTCTCCTGCCTGTCTCCAGCCTGTCCCTGTCTGTCCCTGTCTCCAGCCTGTCTAA